>CM030325.1:969459224-969479915 GCA_002915635.3 Ambystoma mexicanum
TCCTGCTTCCCGTACCTATCCAACCAACGTTCCCTAACCTCTTTCCTCGCTGGGGTTGCGGATGCCTGTGCAAGCCCAAGCTTGCAGGCGCCAAAACCCTAGAGGGGGTGGTTGGCTCATGCCACTCCTGCGCCTGGACTCGGAAGGCCCTGACAATGATGTACAAGTTTGTTATGATTATGTATGTGTTAATGAAAGTACTTCATTTTAGTGCATTCCCTACTTTCACGTGTCATTCCTACTCCCCTCTCCTGCCCCACATTCCAGTTATCCAGTATGCCAACGGCTGTCCCAACTGCATATCCCTGACCATCCTTCCCCACCAGGGTCTCAGAGGCCTGTGTGAGTTTGACCTTGCAGGCACCCAGGCCACGGTGGGGGTGGTTGGTTCGTGCCACTCCTGCGCCTGTACACGGGAGCTGTGACAGTACACATCCGTCCGTGGTGCATCATTCTATGTTATGAACCACACATGGTTCACATCCTGTTGTGACATTGTTTTACTGTGCTACCTTGGTTGTTACATCATTGTGGTAGTACTTGGACTTTGTGAGGTACTGCTACTTCAAGTCACCTACTGGAGGCTGTTCTGGTTCGTTTTTCTGCCTTGGATTTTGTATCTTTGCAAATGAAGGTGGACTCTGAGGGTGCAGGCAACTTTTAACACATAAGGTGAGAGATGGCGACGAAGGGGAAGGGTGATCCTGTGGCTAGGTGAAATTGAGGGTTGAAGGCTCCATGACCCAGGTGCAGTTGTTCAGTGGGTCATGGTCATTTGTGAGGGAGGGGGGTGTTTTGTTTTTGATAGTTGCCTTGCCCTGCAGTGTGATGGGAACCCTGACATTGTAATTGTGGTATCCTATGTACATGATGTGTTCTGCTGATTAATGCATGTTCATGTGTTGTGTTTACCTTTCAGGTGTGAGCGGACAGTTGTGGTTTGACATGCTAGGGTGTACACATGGTGAATGTTCTCATGTGCTGTGTAGAGGACACTGATGGTCAATTGATTGCACATGCATATGTTGAGTGCATGTCCTTGCTGACCCGCACACTTGCACTATGATGCACTACATGTACAACCACCCTTCAATATCCACATGTACACTCTGTTTGCCTTCTGCTGCCCACTCTGTCCCTGCAGCACATGTTCTGTGACCAATTATGGATCCTGTACATGCCTAGTTTGCTTTTTGATGTGGTTTGTCGCTTAGATGTGATGCTCGGGGTGTGCATCACACACAATGGCTGTTCACTGTGCTGTGCGCTGAGCAGTGTGTTGCAGGAGTTGGACACAGCACACAGAAGCTGCAGTGTTGATTTTGCAATGCACAATGTACATGTAGACAGGCATTCTTTGTTATGTTGCGGCTACTACTTTTGTGATGCATTTGGGAATTACTTATTTTGGGTGGGAGGTTGTTGGTCAGTCATTTCATCTGATTCCATGTCAGACATCATTGTCTGATGCCAATTTACATTTTTCACATGGCAATGTGTACGTTATTGGTAATGTGTTGGTGTATGGCTATTGTTTGCCATGTCATGTTGTGGTTTGGGAGGGTTTGAGTGACATAAAACTGATGGTCATGGCCTGTTTTGCAGGTGTGTGTGATTCACACCTTGCATGTCAGGGTCAGCCGCTTCTCGAACCAACGAGCTGGGGGTAGATCTCTCTCCGCGGCACGAGCCTTCCTCTGGAACAGCCTTCCTGCCTCCCTGAAACTTGAGGAGAACCATCTCCAGTTCAGGAAGCACCTCAACACCTTCCTCTTTGCTTCTGCTTTCTCTCTCCCTTGCTAATTTCTTCACTGAAACTGCACTAAATCTGCAACTGGGCCACTCTCACAGCCTCGGTCCCTGGCCCAGCCACTCTCCACTTGCACTGCCTCCCTGGCAACCCCTGCACTGCGGGACTGTCTCTGTATCCCTACAGCCCCCCCTTCCCAGCACTTGTCTGCACTTACCTTTGCACTTGCCACCAACTGGCCTATTTATTTATTTTTTGATCTACTTACCCTGTACTGCACCCCCCCTTCCCCTTGCACTTTTCCCTTCCACCTACCCCTGCACTTGCGTGATCTAAATGACACCTGGCCTAGTAGGATCGTTGTCTGTCTTCCCTTGTTCCCCCCTCCCTGCCTCGTTGCTCCTTGCAACAATTGTGTATAGGCGCGTTACAAATGCCATATCATATCATATCATATATATCATATGTGTGCCTTTTGGTCACACAGGATAGCTTGTGTTTAAGTAGCTAGGGATGCACACAATGTGGCACTTCCATGGCAACAATCTCAGGGTGGTAAGGTTGTGACAGTTGACTGTCTCTTTGTCATCATCGATTGTCATCTGGTATGTTCCAGGCCTGTGTGCACTCCGCAGAGGTGGGAGTTTAGGTGAAAAATGTGGCCACAAGCTGGGTCCGCGCTTCCTCGCCATGTGCCCTATCCCTCCCATGGGCAGCGCCTGTGCCTGTGGTTGGAGATGTGGGGGCAAACCATGTCCACCGGTATGCCGTGCCGTGTTGCAAACATTGTGCAGGACACATGCTGCCACAATGATCCTGCACACTACTCGGGGTGCATAGAGTAGCTGCCCGCCAGAGCGGTCAAGGGAGCGGAAGCGTGACTTGAGCACTCCGAATGTGCGCTCCACTATGGCCCTGGTTGCAATATGGGCCGCATTGTATCTTACCTGGGGTGGTGTGGTGGGGTTCCGGATTAGCGTCATCATGTGGTTGCTCAGAGGGTAGGCACTGTCCCCTGGGGAGGTGATAATAGTTGAGATTATTAGGGTTTGGGTATTTGTCTGTGTGTGACTTGCATGCATGTGCATAGGCATTTGTACTCACCTAGGAGCCATGTGTCACCATGCTGCCAGCTTCCAGGGCCCGGCTCAGGGCGGACATTCTGTATATGAAACTGTCATGGGTGGAGCCGGGTAGTTTGCATAGACAGAGGTGATGATTCCCTTTGCATCGCATACTACCTGTACGGTGTGATGGAATGCCAGTGCTTGCGGTTTCGGTAGATGTGCTCAGTGGCCCTAGGTGGACGTAGGGCCACATGGGTGCAATCTATGGCACCAAGCTCTTTGGGAAAGTGTGCCACGGACTAAAAATTCAGGACAGCGGCCTGTCTTTCTGCGGGTGTTCTGGGTATGTATATGTGTCTGCGGACTGAGGGGCGCGCTGTCATGATTGCCAAGACCTGGTGTAGGCAGCGTCACTGCGTGGCCTGTGAGACACCCCCACTATAGCAGTGGTCTGCTGAAATGACCCAGTGGACAAAAAATGCAGGACATTGAGCACCTTCTCCAAGGGGCTCAATGCTTGGGAGCAAAGGGTGGGGGATCTAAGGTCATCTTCCCCCTCCCTGACCAGGTCTAGGATGATATGGGGTGGAAACCTATACCTGCCGTAGACCTGGTCGTCAGGCATCCCAAAAAGGCTTGTCTGTGGTGAGAAAATGCGTGCCCTGGCTATTCTCCTCCTCCTGGGGTGTCCCACGATCAGTGCTGCGACAAATGGGGCATTCATCGTAGCTGTATATACGTGTTTGTTGTTTGCGCGCACTTTTATACTGTGCACGGGGACGCTACCGCCTGCCTTCATGTGGCGGAAGCGTTGACACCTGTGCGCGTCTTTTGCCGTGCGCGGGTTTCCTGTATTCGAATCCATGAATACGGGTTGTTCGCGTGCGTGTGGGCAGTAGTGTAGTTCCCTGCAGTACTTCCCCAGTTACGCCTTCTTTTTCACGCGTTGTTCCCCATTCCGCGTGTTACGCCCACTGCTCTACCCACTTTTGTTGTGCGCGCCACGCTATATGCGCTTTTGCTGTGCGCTTAGCGCACGCAGTTTGATGACGTGTGTGCCCGTGTGCGACATGCATGGATTTGGCGCACGACCAGTGGGAAACTAGCGCAGAGCCTTCCTTGTATCGCACGCGTGCGCTTGATTTCTCACGCTTGCGCAACCTTGCGCCTGCTTGCGCTGGGATTTTCGGCGCACGTTTGTTCCATAAATCGACCCCTTAGTTCCCAGGGGCCAAAAGGCCTTCCGCATAATGCAGAGTCTTCTTACTTTATTCCTCGCAGCCACTGGGAGCTATTGGTGACATTTCAGTGCAGGAGAGATACCATCCCAAGTCGTGCACTCCTCTTGTGGATGTTTTCCAGAGGGAGGAGAGTATAAGAGGGCAGATTTAAAAAAAGCCTGTTGCAATAGTACAGCATAGACAGAAGTACAGCTGTGCAGACAGTGATCTTTTGGAAATGTTTTCGCTTCGTACCATACATTCAATGGTGCTATTGGTGGCATTTTTTATGATTATGTTTGAGGTGGGTTAGTGGGCAAAACATTTCATAGCATTTGGAAGGAAAGCAGAGAGTTCCTGTTCGATATTACACTATTTGATATGGCTAAATAAGAACCTTGCAAGCACATATCACTGAAGAGCCCCTTTATGGTAAGGGATGGGAAAAAAAATTAGGCTTTTAAAGAACGTAATGGCCGCTCAGTGGCAGATACCGTGCGCAGAGACACTTATCACACTGTCATACACATAGTGCAGAACAAGTTTCCTTACATTCATTTTGTGGTGATGGGTGCGCAAGTGGTGAATGTGGATGCACAAATCTTGCAGTCTTTTACTGAACCTTCTACTGGACATGCTGTCCAGTGACAGCACACTAGCAGGCAGAATTTGTAACGGTACCTATAAAGTGTTGTGCAGAACTGACAGTGTTAGATGGTAACGTCTTGGATGGCATTGGTGGAATCGTGTGTGCCCATTTACCAGTACCCAATGAGGTTGTGCTGGACTAAAGGTAGTGGAAAGTAAAGAAGGACTGTTCCTGCTTTACTGGGGTGCAGCCCTCACGGTACTTTTGGCACTGAATGTGCCACAATCTGAGCGTCTTACTTTGTGGGCCAATGGACATGGGAATTTTGGGAGTATCCAATCTGGTACTGTGGGTGTGGTTCACAGGAAGGGGCAGTCAAACTGCTCTACGAAACACATTGTTTTTCCTATAAGTGATGTCTTTCTACTAGATCTGCACAAGTATGCACTGGAAAGAAACTTTGATGACAATTTTGGATTGGAAGGAGTGGTCACACTGGAACGGCGGCTACGAGCGCAGTTTCACCTACATGCATGCACTTTGCAAAGACCTGGCCACTTTTGCTAGAGCCGATGTTATGGTCATCCACTATGGCGGCATGCATATTGGTTACGTGTCTTGTTTAGGCTTGTTCCATCGACTGAAGAGGTTGCTGAATCTAGTGAAGAGACTTTTTCCCACTGCCAAGGTGCTTTTCTCATCCATACCACCACGAAGAGTATGGAACATTGGTCCTGGAAGTTGTTCCAAGCCAGAGGTAGGAAATTGTCTCATCAACAGAAGCATGTATATTTTTTTGTCCACTGCTGACATGTTCTTCTGCAACAATTACCTCATTAGTTGTGAAATGCAGAATTTTTCCAAGCGAATGGCCTTTCTTTGTTGCCATTGGTAATGCTGTTTTGTTTGCCCTTCTACAAGATGAAGTGAAGAGTTTACTGTAACAATGTCTGCACAAGAAAACACAAAATCAAATAAAAAGTGAAAAAATATGTTTCTCTAGAAACATCTAAATAAAAGGCTCTTTTTCCAGAGCTGCCTCTTACAACAAACTCCCCCTACCCTGTTTGCAAGTTATCCCCCACGCTTGCATGCATCAGAAAAAGCCACATCCAGGGATTTCAGTATGGTGGCAATGGACGTGGGACTGTGGTGCCACAGGGATTGCATAACAATGTTTTTGGGTGTGGTGTGTACACAGAGGACTGTTGTACCGAACTGATACTGTTACATGGAGCTTTTCAATGTCATTGGTGGAAGCGTGTGGAACTTTTTAACAGTACGCAATGACAGTGTGCTGCAAAAAGAAACTGGAAAGGGAAGAAGGAATGTTTCTGCTTCATTGGGACACGGCCCACACCGTCCTTGGGGAAACGCATGTGTGCATACTCCACTTTGCCGCTAGCTACCCATGACATTGGGACGATGGGGACTATCGCAGCTGCGGTTGTGGGTCACAGCAAGCCCGTTCATAATTTTCTCCATTACTGTGCGTACTCAGCCAGACTGACATGGTTTCTATTAGTTTCAATTCACTGTAGCACAGCAGATTTGGTGCACTATCACTTACAGGGCAAACCTATGTGGCCTGCTACTCTTTTCTGAAAAGCTGCAAACAGATTGCACACCACCTCGGGGTTTGCCCTTTTTTGGGTTGCTGTGGACAACTTTCACCCAGAAAGCAGGCCTACATTGTTCCAAAGCATACATGTGCAACAGCACATTGTGGTGTGTTTGTAAGCCTGTACTTTCCGAAAAACACTCCATACATTGCTCAACTCTGCACTTTGCTGGTGTTCGAGGGTCCAGGTCCTGTCCCCGAAATAAGTGCCATAAGTGTGGCTGCGGTCTCATGGTGACGTCGCCACTTTTCTCCTTTGGCACGGCTGTCCGCTGGACGTGTTTTGGGTGGAATTTGTTGAGCGCACGTACATGAGTGTCCAATGCACACCATTGCCTGTTCTCTACTGACTAAAAGTGCACCACACGTGCGATGACCGTTTTGGGAGACGCTGCCTATTTATAGGGTACAGCAGGTGGGATGTTTATAGGTATAAGCTACCTGTGGGAAGTGGGTGTAAGCCCTGACCTAATTAACGTTCCTTTGCATATGCTGCACAGTGACGATGTTACTAGGACACATGTGTGTACTTTGCACTGCGCACAAACGTCCGCTCCCACACTCATTGATAGGTGGCGGACATGCAGAGCCTGCTGGTGGCATACAGATGCCTCCATTGTCATTGTGGATAGGACGGGCAGCTGCGGTGTCGGTAGGATACCTACCTTTATGTTACTTGCATTCATTGCAATGAGGACTGTGTGCCGCTTAGTCAGAACCCCATTTCAGGTCAAAAAGAATACCACACAAATACTCAGCAACATTCTCATTATTACCGTTTACTTGTACACATGCATACACCGCATTTGGAAAGGGAAGGGGTAGCAGAAGTGGATAGTTATTGTGGGGAAATTGGGATTTGCACAACTTGGTTGTGAAGGAGGAAGAGATTGATGTATAACTTTTTTGTCTCCCATGAAACGCTTTTTGAGGGAATGGCGGTGTGCCACAGCTGTTTCATTTTGTCCAAAATATATCCTTGTACACAACCTTTAAAGCAGCACAATTGTTCACCAATTTCTCCACTTTGACTTCCATGCAGTCCATTTCCCTATGCACAGAGTTTCTTTCCTTTCCTATGCCATGTGCTGCTGTGGAAGGGTTGCCACTTGTACTGCCTTGCTTCCTTTCCAATATGTTCTCTTACCGAAAAAGAATGTGTTTGGTGTACATGCAGCAGTATATATTACATAATTTACGGTTCACAGCACTGTGCGTACCAATGGGGTTACTATAGAAAGTCATTGCGTCATGAGGGAAATGTTCATCCTGCCATTCTAAGGTGCTTGCCATTGCTGAATTACAAAAGACATGTTATGCTTCTGTATTATTGCATACTGCAGCATCTGTGCAATTATTAGACAAAGTTTGGGGACTTACTACATTGTAGTGACGTTCAGGTCTTAGCCCTTTCCAGTCGTTACTCTGGTCATTCGTTCTTTGTTCCCCTTTACAGTAGCAGCGGTAAGATTGGTGAAGGCAGACGTCACTCCTGTTGTTGATGCATTCCATTATGGTGCACTCCCTATACCTTTGTCCTTTATGCTTCATAAGAAAACAATTTGCAATCCTACTCTATTTTCCCTGGCAATTCTTGCACATGGTGCTGTTTGTCTATGTTCTTTGGGTTTGGTGATTGGTACCACTATGTAAGAGAGCACCTGCCTTCCTCAGCAGGTTGGATGCCACACAATCTCTGCAAACAGATACAAAGTCTGCGACTGCTGATCGCATTAACCTGATGCCAGCAGTTGCACTATGTTGCACAGTTCTTCTTTACAAACTAAGGGTATCCTGATAAAAAACAATGACATTCACTGACAAACAACGTTGTTAAAGAGACGTTATGGTTAAGTTGCACTAGCAAAACCTATGCAATTCAATGGACAAACGTTGTTACAGGGAAGTTATGTATACAGGTAAAAGCGAAAACCCCCAGAAATTCGCCAGTTATGGTAGCTAAGCAACCATAACTCACGCTGCCCCTGTGCACTGCAAGGACAAGCACCAATTGCCATAAAAGCCTCTTTCAACGGCATACTGGACCAGATCTAGCACGAAGGATTCACCCATGATGAAAACTGTGTGTCTCTCCATCTCTGCCAGCCTCACTACACAAAGTGATGAAAACAAATATTGCCACCCTTTCCTGTGACGCACACCCTGAGCACCTGATTGGACAAATCCTCACAGTCCCATTTCCTTTGGGCAGTATGCTGAGAAGGGCAGAATGTGGCACGTGTGCTTCCCCAAGTACCGCGAGGGCCGCGCCCCAGTAAAGCAGGCGCTGTCCTTCTTCCCTTTCCACTATTTCTGTCCATCACCACCTCATTGGGTACTTTTACCACGGTAGCGGGCGCCCCTCTCTCGAAAGAACAGACTTGATAACCTGTTCAGTGGTTATTAACCACTTGAGAGTTCGCAGCCACTGCTTTTACTCACTGTGCCTTTCACAGATGGGAAATATCCATTTGCTATAGTTTTACAACGGTAGCGGGCGCCCCTCTCTCGAAAGAACAGACTTGATAACCTGTTCAGTGGTTATTAACCACTTGAGAGTTCGCAGCCACTGCTTTTACTCACTGTGCCTTTCACAGATTTATAGTTTTACAATGGTAGCGGGTGCCCCTCTCTCGAAAGAACAGACTTGATAACCTGTTCAGTGGTTATTAACCACTTGAGAGTTCGCAGCCAATGCTTTTACTCACTGTGCCTTTCACAGATTTATAGTTTACAACGGTAGCGGGCGCCCCTCTCTCGAAAGAACAGACTTGATAACCTGTTCAGTGGTTATAACCACTTGAGAGTTCGCAGCCACTGCTTTTACTCACTGTGCCTTTCACAGATTTATAGTTTTACAACGGTAGCGGGCGCCCCTCTCTCGAAAGAACAGACTTGATAACCTGTTCAGTGGTTATTAACCACTTGAGAGTTCGCAGCCACTGCTTTTACTCACTGTGCCTTTCACAGATTTTATAGTTTTACAACGGTAGCGGGCGCCCCTCTCTCGAAAGAACAGACTTGATAACCTGTTCAGTGGTTATTAACCACTTGAGAGTTCGCAGCCACTGCTTTTACTCACTGTGCCTTTCACAGATTTTTATAGTTTTACAACGGTAGCGGGCGCCCCTCTCTCGAAAGAACAGACTTGATAACCTGTTCAGTGGTTATTAACCACTTGAGAGTTCGCAGCCACTGCTTTTACTCACTGTGCCTTTCACAGATTTATAGTTTTACAATGGTAGCGGGCGCCCCTCTCTCGAAAGAACAGACTTGATAACCTGTTCAGTGGTTATTAACCACTTGAGAGTTCGCAGCCACTGCTTTTACTCACTGTGCCTTTCACAGATTTATAGTTTTACAACGGTAGCGGTTGCCCCTCTCTCGAAAGAACAGACTTGATAACCTGTTCAGTGGTTATTAACCACTTGAGAGTTCGCAGCCACTGCTTTACTCACTGTGCCTTTCACAGATTTATAGTTTTACAACGGTAGCGGGCGCCCCTCTCTCGAAAGAACAGACTTGATAACCTGTTCAGTGGTTATTAACCACTTGAGAGTTCGCAGCCACTGCTTTTACTCACTGTGCCTTTCACAGATTTATAGTTTTACAATAGTAAAATAGTCACACACACATCCACCAATGGCATCCAAGATGTTAGCATCTAACACTGTCACTGTCACTTATGTACAACACTTCACATGTACCGTTACACATTCAGCCTCCAAGTGTCGTGTCATTGGAAAGCACGTCCAGTAGAAAGTTCAGTTGAAGAACGCAAGATTTGTGCATCAACATTCATTCACATGAGCACCCATCAACACAAAGTGGAGGTATGATACTTTTTCTGCAGTATGTTTACAGCTCCGTTATAAGTGCCTATTTGCACGGTATCTGCCACTGAGTGCCCATTACGTTCTTAAAAAGCTTACTGTTTTTTTCTCCCATCCACTACCATCAAATGGCACTTTAATTGTATATGCTTGCAACGTTTCCATTTACCCATATCACCCATTGTAATATCGAAACTGGAACTCTCTTCTGTCCTTTTGAACATGCTATGAATTATTTTCCGCACTAACCCATCTCCTACATAAATCGTAACATTATGGTATTATCTCTAGGATGGAATATTGCAACAGCCTCATTCTTAATCTGCCTGCTTCTACTCTCTGCCCTCTGCTATCATCCAGAAAAGGACTGCACACCTTGTCCTTGGCCTCAAGCCCAGAGATCATATCTCTCTGGGACTGAAATGTCTGCACTGGCTACAAGTTGCTGCAAGGAATAAGGTCAAAATCCTCTGCATTATGCACAAGGTCTTCTGGGCCCGCAATACCTGCAACTCTCACTTCTTAAATATCTCTGTGCTCCAGCTCTTCCCTCATCCGCCTCCATCTCCCTCAGTGTCACTCGCTTCTGCAAGCAACCAGTTGGTGGTAGATCTCTTTCTTCAGCTGGGGCCTCCCTCTGCAACAGTCTCCCTGCCTCCTTGAAACTTGAGGTGAACCATCGCCGGTGTCAAGTTTATCTAGGTTGGACGAACGATCCCCTCCTTCCTCCTCACCTGAATCGTCTGTGGACCTCTCTTGTAGTTCCGGTCTCTTCCCAGAACGTCTTCGGTCTGTACTTTATCAATCCTCTTTACTTCTTTCTTTTGACGTAAGTAGGGGCGAGCTCCCTGGATGCCACACTGTCGGGAACTAGATAACACGAACAGCGGGAACTCCTGGGAGCCAGCCCCTGAGCAGGGAAAAAGCCCAAAGGGCAGAAAAAACCTGCAGGAGATGTTCTGTGAAGGATAGAGTAGAAAGCGTAGTCCAGGAGAATATTCTTTCCCGCGGAGGATGGCTTGATGGGATGGTCAAATGGAGTATCACCAGAAGGCAGACGAGACGCCAAAATATCAATTGTGATAAGTGCACCAATAGAAGCCAGGAGGGCAGCAAGAGCGAGGGAAAAACAGACTGAAAGTCAGAAGGGCAATGGAACGGAGAGAGAGAGAGAGCCAGTACAGCCGTACGGATCGAGACAGCAACGGGATTCCAAACGGGAGGCCAAAGGGAGACGGGAAACAGGGAAGGAACACAGGAGAAAAAACACACAGAGGAAAAGGTTCACTAGCGTTACCTTCAGACGCAGAGTAACAGTGAAGGTGCAACGCGAGGAACGCCAGAATGAGCCGGCAGTAGTAAACGCCGGCGGCCATCTTGGAAAAACACTAGAGCGGTGCTCCCAGACGGCCGTCAGACGTGGTGGAACTGTTAATGGCGTCTCCAAAGAGAAAAGAAACGCCGCCCGACTGAAGTCATGACAGTATGCCTCTTCTACACGGGGCCCCGGGCTTGCCTGGATATAGTCTGTGAAACTTTCTAATGAGTCGAGAGGCGTGAATGTGTCTCACAGGCTCCCATGTCCGTTCTTCGATGGGATAACCCTTCCAGTGGACCAAATATTGTAGAATACCGTGATGGTAACGGGAATCTACCAGATGTGACACCTCATATTCAGCTGGTTCAGACGACACATCCTGGGATCGTCTCTTGGATCTTCTCTTATAAGGATCCAGAAGATAGGGCTTCAAAAGAGAGGTATGGAACACGGGATGCACCTGTTTAAGAGAGGGAGGTAACTGAAGGCGAAATGCAACAGGATTTACTTCTTTATGATACGAAACGGTCCAATATATCTTGGTGCGAATTTCCCTATGTGTGTCCAGCGAGGTAGAAATTTAGTGGCCAACCAAACCTTATCCCTTCCGACCAAGAAGGTGCAGCCTTCCTCTTTTTGTCAGCCCATACCTTATAGGTATGACGACTAGCGTCCAAGGTTTTACTGGCTAGTGCATGAGTGTCATTGAGTTCCTTCAGAAGGTGGTCAAGAGCGGGAATCTTTGAGGGTTGAATCTCTGCCAATGGCAGATGTTTCGGATGATAACCAAAGGTGCAAAAAAAAGGAGACATATTAATGGCTGAATGTTTGGTATTGTTATAAGTGAACTCAGCCATAGGGAGAAAGACATTCCAGTCATCTTGTTTTCTGCTACAGAAACATCGAAGATATTGCTCCAGCGTGTGATTGAGCCTTTCCGTTTGTCCGTTACTTTGAGGATGGAACCCAGATGAAAGGGCTCGTTGAATCCCTATCTGTTTGCAGAGGATACCCCAAAATGGGAAGTGAATTGAGGACCTCGATCTGACACCACGGTCTCTGGCAGGCCATGAAGTCGCACAATCTCCTTCAGAAAGGTCTTAGCTGTTTCAGAGAGCAGTAGGTAATGCTCTCAAGGGAGTGAAGTGAGCCAGTTGCTTAGAGAATCCACAGTCACCATGATGACGGTGTTCCCTTCAGAATTAGGTAGGTCCACGATAAAGTCTGTAGACACGTGGGTCCATGGTTGTTTGGGTGCGGTTCCTGTTGCAGAAGACCTAAGGTTTGGATGAGTGATACTTATTGGTTGCACATATGGCACAGGTAGATACATAGAATGTACGTCTTGGTTCCAACCCGGCCACCAAAACAGTCTGGACACCAGATCCTTGGTGGCACGAATGCCCTTATGACCGGCCATGGGTGAATCATGACACCATGAAAGGCCAGTCGTTGGTGTTTTGTTGGATAGGTACAAGGCTTGACCTTTGAAAAGAATCCCTTTTCTTTCTTCCAATTTAGAGGCTACTTCAGTCTTCATCGTACACTGTATTGTTCACACTGGACTTCGCGTAAAAAAGTATTTGCCACAGTCCGAATTCTTTGCCAGCTAACAATAATTCGTGGCTGAACTGCCTCATTGTCCGACCCATGACTGCGTGACAGAGCATCCGCTAAAATATTCAGTTTGCCTGGCAGATAGGTAATCACAAAGTCAAACTGAGAGAAAAAATAAGCCCAACGGCATGTCTAGCATTGCGACATTCCATCTGTTGAAGTATCGAAGGTTACTGTGGTCGGTACGGACTGTAAACTTATGCATGGCACCTTGAAGAAGATGACGCCATTCTTCAAAGGCGTGTTTGATAGCTAGCAACTCCCTTTCGATGACTGAGTAATTTCTTTCGCTGGTGTCAGAGTCTTCGAATAATAAGCCACAGGATGTTCAAGTCCGTCCTTCCCTTTTGCAAGAGAGCGCTCCTATGGCTCCACCTGAGGCATCCGTTCCACAATGAAGGGAAAAGTTGATCCGGTTGTACCAATATGGGAGCCGAGGTAAATGCTTCCTTTAAAGCTTGGAAAGCAGAATCCGCTTCCTGTGTCCAAATGAAGACAACTCCTTTCTTCAAGAGTGATGTGATAGGAAGAACCCTATTGGAGAAACCTGAGATAAACTGGCGATAGAAATTGGCCAGACCGAGAAAACGCTGACTTCCTTAACGTTCTTGGAGCAGACCAATGGGTGATTGCTTGTATCTTGCAAGGATCCATACGAATACCCTCATGGAAGAGGATAAAACCCAAATAAGACACCGAACAGGCCTCGAAGACACACTTCTCAGGTTTAACCAGTAGCTTGTTTCCCGTAGACGTTCCAGCACTTGTCTGACCAGTCTTCTATGTTCAGGAAGAGAGGAAGAGTAAATGAGGATGTCATCCAAGTATACCACCACTGAAGAGAATAGGAGGTCGGCAAACAATTTATCCATAAAGCGCTGGAATATAGCAGGGGCGTTTACCAGACCGAAAGGCATAACCGATATTCGAAATGCCCTAGTGGAGTCCTAAATGCCGTCTTCCATTCATCACCCTGTCTTATACGGAGCAGGTGGTACGCACCCCTGAGATCCAATTTTGTGAAGACAGATGCGCCTTGGACAGCTTCTAATATCTCTTTGATTAAGGCATAGGGTAACGGTCCTTTATGGTAAGGCGATTTAGGCCCCGGTAGTCAATACAAGGACGGAGTTCCGAAGACCCCTTCTTCGGGATGAAGAATAGTGATGCTCCAGCGGGTGATCTGGACTCCTGAATAAGCCCGTTCTGTAGATTACAGTCTAGATATTCCTTAAGAGCTTTCCGCTCGGGTAAGGATAGGGGAAACATCCTTCAAAAGGAACAGACGCATCTGGTAGGATTTCAATGGTGCAGTCTTCTCTTCTGTGAGGAGGAAGGGAGTGGGGTTGCTGGTCCATAAAGACCTCTGCATACTCCTGTAATGTTCCGGTACTTGATGGAGTGAAGCTGCCAGCATGGAGTCACACTTCTGCATGGAGTCTAGGGAGTATTTATAGTTTAGGCATTCATTAAGACAAAGTTGCGACTGAAACTGGATAGTATTGTTGACCAATCGATTTTCGGGTTATGTTTACGCAGCCACGGAATCCCCAGGATGATCGGGAAATGCGCTGCTTTAATGAGGTCGAATGCCATTTCCTCCTGATGTTGGAACAATTCGACCCTAAGTGGCAGAGTCTCTTGAGTAACAGGTCCTGAGGACAGAGGCTGGCCATCCACCCCTTCGACAGGAATGGGTAGATTCTTTGGGACAATGGGCACGTCATTCTCCTGAGCCAGGATACATCGATGAAATTCCCTGCTGCCCCGCAGTCCAGCATGGCTAAAGCCTCCCAGAAGGTAGAAGAATCCCGGGACAGTTTAACCTGAAATATCATCAGACGATTATCTCACGGGGAAGAGAAGACAAAGTGTTAGTACAGGATTCATCCAGCACCCCGAACCTATCCCTGTTTAGATTCGGGGTGTAATCGTTTCCCGGTCGGCGTGGAGGAACCTCTGGCAGTTTCGGAGCAAATGTTTGCCAGAACCGCAATACATGCAGAGACCTAGTTCTCTTCTTCTCTTTTCTCTTCGGCTGTTAAAGGTCCTCGGGTGGTACCTATTTGCATCGGTCTTCCACAGTAGAAGAGGTTGAATGTTCCCTGGAAGGATTTGGGGAGAAGGTAGAGGAGAAGGTCGTGGACGTCTTCTTTCTTGTCTTCTTTCTCTCAACCTATACTCAATCTGAAGAGCGAGAGATACAAGTTCCTGAAACGTTTGAGGTCGTGCAATACGTGCCAGTTCATCCTTTATTTCTTCTTGTAAGCCGCGCCGAAACAAAAGTCTGTTGAGCAGTCTCGGGCCATCCGGCATCTGTGGCAAGCTGCATGAAGGAGGTAACATAAGACTGTACGTCGTGCGTACCCTGTCTGATATCGATGATTGCTTCATAAGAGGCATACTGTACCTCGGGTCGTTCAAAGCGAGACTTAAAGAGCTGTACAAACTGATCATAATGAGCGATAGCTGGATCAGCCTGTAATACCAACGGTGAAGCCCATGCCAAGGCACTTCCCGTTAAGTTAGACACTAAGAAACCCACCTTAGCCCTGGTGGTCTCATACGTACGAGGGCGGAAGGTGAAATATAACTGACAGGC
This sequence comes from Ambystoma mexicanum, assembly GCA_002915635.3. NCBI lineage: Eukaryota > Metazoa > Chordata > Amphibia > Caudata > Ambystomatidae > Ambystoma > Ambystoma mexicanum. The sequence goes on from CM030325.1 coordinate 969,474,842, forward strand.
ATCCAAGAATACCTTTAAAGTCTTTGGATCTCCGTTGAATTTCCCGCAAGGTAAAGGAGGGGAGGAAGATCTCCACGAGCATCCTCACGAGCTGCTACCTGTTGTCGCAGGGACTGATTTTCGGACCGGAGTGATTGCACTTCTACGGTAAGCCCCTGAATGGCTGCCACCAATTCTTGGTACTGCTCGAGAGAAGCCATGGAGGTAGTTTGGCGTTGCACTCTGTCAAGTTATCTAGGTTGGACGAACGATCCCCTCCTTCCTCCTCACCTGAATCGTCTGTGGACCTCTCTTGTAGTTCCGGTCTCTTCCCAGAACGTCTTCGGGTCTGACTTTATCAGTCCTCTTTACTTCTTTCTTTTGACGTAAGTAGGGCGAGCTCCCTGGGATGCCACACTGTCAGGTAACTAGATAACACGAACAGCGGGACTCCTGGGAGCCAGCCCCTGAGCAGGGAAAAAGCCCAAAGGGGCAGAAAAAACCCCTGCAGGAGATGTTCTGGTGAAGGATAGAGTAGAAAGCGTAGTCCAGGAGAATATTCTTTCCGCGGAGGATGGCTTGATGGATGGTCAAATGGAGTATCACCAGAAGGCAGACGAGACGCCAAAATATCAATTGTGATAAGTGCACCAATAGAAGCCAGGAGGGCAGCAAGAGCGAGGGAAAAACAGACTGAAAGTCAGAAAGGGCAATGGAACGGAGAGAGAGAGAGACCAGTACAGCCGTACGGATCGAGACAGCAACGGGATTCCAAACGGGAGGCCAAAGGGAGACGGGAAACAGGGAAGGAACACAGGAGAAAAAACACACAGAGGAAAAGGTTCACTAGCGTTACCTTCAAGACGCAGAGTAACAGTGAAGGTGCAACGCGAGGGAACGCCAGAATGAGCCGGCAGTAGTAACGCCGGCGGCCATCTTGGAAAAACACTAGAGCGGTGCTCCCAGACGGCCGTCAGACGTGGTGGAACTGTTAATGGCGTCTCCATGAGGAAAGGAAACGCCGCCCGACTGAAGTCATGACAGCCGGTTCCAGAAGCACCTCAAAACCTTTATCTATGTCTCTGCTTTTTCTCATCCTCCCCCCTGCTGACTTCCTAGCTGAAACTGATGCTGCACTGATTACCTGGCCTACCTCTGATCTGGGCCCCAGGCCACCTCCCTCCCACCAGTTGCACCCCTGCACTGGCTTTCTGGCAAACCCTGCACTTGGGGACTGTTTTCTGTATCCCTAACAGTTCCACCACCACCTGATGTCTGCACTTATCCTTGCACTTGCCAACATCGGGCCGTATTTTTACTTATTGTAATTTTCTTCTTCCCATGTACTGCATTTCTCTCCTTCCCATGGACATCTGAGTGACACCCGGCCTATGTAGGTTTGTTTCTCTGTCTCCCCTCTGTTCCCTCCCCCTTGCCTCATCACCCCTTCAAAAATTTGTTTATATACCACTATAAATGGCATATCATACAATATCACATTATATCATATCATACATATATTGCATTCAAAACAACAGGATGCCTGCCACGTACCTTGTACACTTCACAGAATTATTTCCACAGCAACCCACTTACTACAACTGATGGAAAATTATCTCACAAAAGCAACACTAGGTGTATGATAGCAACTTCAAACAAGTACATGCAGTGCATGCATACGAACAGGATGCCTGCCCCTTACCTTGCACACTTCCACATAGCCTCTGCATTTTTCAGTACAAGACCTTCTGCCACAGTTTTTCCATACACACCACAACCAGAAACCTTATTGAGCAATCCCTTAGCCTCCACAGTCCCATTTCCATGGCTACCATCCTGAAGAGGGCAGATGTGGACACGTGTAATCTGAAACTACGGCAGAATCGGCAGAGTTATCGTGCTAGGAGGGGGTGGGAGGGAGGGAGAAGTGTTGAAACAGGTTACGGGATCGGGTCATTAGTGCTCCCTAAGAAAAGATGTGTTTTTTCATGCTTACAAATAACCTTTTTTTTTTTGCTCTAATCTGAGTTTCTCTTTTGTTTGCCTCCTTACATTGTTACAGAATTATCTTCAACCCTTTTTGCACAGTGTAAAACAAAACAGCATTGCTAATGTTGGTAAAAATAAATGCCATTTGCACTGGAACCAGTGCAAATTTCGCTCATTAATGATGTCATAGTCAGTGGAGCATATCGAAGCAGTGGACATAAAGTGTGACATGCTTCTGTTAATGAAACACCTTCTGACCTCTGGCAGGGGATAAATTACACTAGCATGGTCCCATGCTCCTCTTGGTGGTTGGCTTGAGAAACCCACTCAGTGGGAAAATCTGCACTCTTCCATCAACTTCTTTAGGCGACGGGCAAACATCCACACAACATGTACCCAAATGTAGAGCTCCATAATGCAGCAGGACAACATCAACCAGTACCGACAGAAGCCACACATCTACAAAGGCCACTCATACTGTCAAAACTGCCCTCATAGACAGTGCCCAGAAAGCCTCCACTCCTTCCAATGCTAAATTAGCAGCCATGCCTTGTTGCGCGACATACCTGTACAGATCTTGCACAAAAGTATCACCCACTATTAGCACTCTGCTTCTCTCCATCTCTGCTTGCCACCCTCACTACACAGAATAAATGGGAAAATAGTAAGTGGCCCTTCCTGTGAGACACACCCTTGACACCTGATTGGCTAATTCCCACAGTTCCATTTCCATGACCATCATGCTTAAAAGGGCAGAATGTGGCACGTGCGCTTCACCAGCTGAAGTGAGTCCGTATTCCCTTCCCACTCCAGCCAAGTATCCAAGGATCCAGGCCCTCACCACACACAACACACCATAGTGAACCCTATGGTAAAATGCTCATGTAATGTGCAATGCACTCCCTTCTGCAATTGAGCTTGCCAGCTTTCACCCTGGCCACATATGTGCATGCTTGGCTGCATAACATTGTGTTTGGTGTGCTAAACAGTATGTAGGTGCTGTGTGCATTGTCCATATTTAACATGTGTGATGCTGAGCACTTCCTTTCATGACAAAATATCTTAAAGCACTTCGTAAAGCAAGGGTTTTTATAAGGGCCTACACATAGCAAACACAAATGGTTGCATGCGGCTCCCTAATATGAAACAGGTGCAATGATCTACACCATATGCTAATGTAAGCATAGCAGTTGTTCTATCAAGTCTACAAAGTCCTCCACAACCCTTGTGTAAAAGTCACCAACCTTGAATACATGCAGAGTAACAACTGCATGCTTGCATTATGTTGTGGTGGCTGTGGTGAATGCCTATGCTCTTGGGTGCATGGCCTATGTCCTACGGCCTAAGGCCATGCATCCAACAGTCTAGGCCTTGCCCACAGCCACCACAATATAACAGAGCCATCTAGACGAAACAAGTAGCCAGAATTCACAAAGGCAATATAGGATACCAGCACTTCTATCCAACCGCTACACCATAATACAAGGATTCAAACAGACATGTTGCAATTACCATGATCCACAAACATACCACAGTGTTTGGCACCACTACCCACTTCCATTCACAAAGCATTGTATTGCTGGCAACCAAACAACACAATCATGACAACATTGGTCTGCTCCCAACACTCTAGTAAGTGCATAGAACCAAATACTGCTAGTGCACGGCAACACTTACTAATCTCTGCAATGCAGACTAGCCCAAGCACATATAAGAACCAGTTCAACCATACCCTCTTCTATATGGACACTATTCCAACACTGCACCAAGTAGGACTGCTCACTGCAGCATCTCAACCCATGCTGTGACAACTGTAAGAAGTAACTGCATACAAGCAATAGTGCAGAGTGCAGTACAACACTTACTAATCTGCGCAATGCAGACTACCCAGGCACATATTGAATCCACTACAACCATACCTCTTCTATACAGACAGTATTCCAACACTGCACCCACAGGACACGCAGCAGCACTGCTCACTGCAGTATCTCCAGCCATGCACCGACAACTTTATGATGTTCTAACAATCAACACACCCATGGAACCAACAATATATGCAATGTAGCCAAACCACAAAACAACAATGTCAAATCTACTTGCAACTAGTGAACATACTTGTCGGTGTCAAGGGCTCTAGCCATGCATCCAACGAAACATAGGAATGGTCTTATAAAGGCAATCTGCAGCAAATGCAAATGCTCACATGTGACTCTCTAATGTGCAACACGTTGCATGACCTACACCATATGCTGATGTACGCATAACAGCTCACTTCTGCTGTTCTACCAAGTGTACAATGTCCTCCACAACCATTGTGTAAAGGTCCCCATCTTCTAAGACATGCAGCGTTACAACTGGATGGCTGCATTATGTTGTGGTGGCTGTGGTGAAGGCCTAGGATCTTGGATGCATGGCCTTTGGCCTACGGCCTTTGGCCATGCACCCAACAATCTAAGGCTTGCCCACACCCACCACAACATGACAGAGCCATGCAGGCAAACATGTAGCCATGTACCAGAATCCACAAAGACAACATAGGCACCTCCACTTCAACCCAATCGCTGCACATAACAAAGCGATGCATGCAAACATATTCCAGTTACCATAATCCACAAACATACCACAGTGTTTGGCACCGTTACCCACTTCCATTCACAAAGCATTGTATTACTGGCAACCAAACCACAAAATCTTCACAACATTGGTCCCGCTCCCAAAAGTCTAGTAAGTGCATAGAACCAATACAGCATAGTGCAGTACAACACTTACTAATCTGCCCAATGCAGACAATCTAGGGCACATATAAGAACCAGCTCAACCATACCCTCTTCTATATGGACACTATTCCAACACTGCACCCATTGGACACACTGCAGGACTGATCAATGCAGCATCTCCACCCATACACCGACAACAGTAGAATGTTCTAACAATCACCACACCCATGGAACCAATAATGTATGCAATGCAGCCAAACCACAAACACAAAGCAACAGTGTGAAATCTACTTGCAACCAGTGGACATACCTTTTCAACCAGTGGATATACTTTTTTGCAAGGGCTACAGCTATGCATTGAAGGGGCAACAGACTTACCACACACAACA
>CM030325.1:969479935-969544644 GCA_002915635.3 Ambystoma mexicanum
CTCCTGCTTCCCGTTTCCAGGGCTTGCAAAGGGTGTGCCCAAGTGACATTGACTTACACAGTGACGTTGGACTCCCATTTGATGTGTGGGCAGTCTGTAGTCAATACTGTGTATACATTCCTAGTGCATATTGTTGTTGTATTGTACACTGCATGGTGTATTGATATGTGCCTCTGCATCCATCTCATCCTCCTAATTTGCAGGTCCATTTCTCATGTCTTCACAAGGCGGTCTACTTTGGAACTGGAGTCCATGTTGTAAGCAGTGCACCTACACTCTTGCGTGGCGCTAACACTGTATAGTTGGAAGTGTTCGAAGTGCTGGCATTATCAGGTAGTGAGGCTACCAATTTTTTAAGTCTGTAACTGTCATGTTTAAGGTAGGTTGGAGGTTGTGTAGGTGATTGGTATTCTTGGTAAGTATTTGGTAATGTGGGTTGTAGGTCCTGCATTACTGTGAGCATTTCATGTGTGGCCAGTTTCCATTAGGGACACTGTAGCTGGTGACACTTGGGGCATGTTGTGGGGATTAATTTGTTTGCTCTCACATTGCATGACATGCCATGGTGTGTTGTGTGGCCGTGCCGGGGAGGGGTTGGGTGACATGGCACTGTTCTCATGTTGTATTTTGCAAGTGGGTATTCATTTCTGCAGCATGGAAGTGTGTCTTTTGATGACACTGCATTGGTGGTGTTTGTGTAGGTAGGGATGCACACATTGTGACACTTCCACATGAACAATCTCAGGCTGCTATGGTTCTGACAGTTGACTGTCCCTTGTTCATATAATTGTCAGGTTGAGTCATCATTGATTGTCAGATGGTATGTGCCAGGGCTGTGTGCACTCCACAGGGGTGTGATTTCTATGTGAAGTAATTAGCCACCAGCTGCGTACGGGCTGCCTCACCCGTGCCCTTTCCCCTCCCATGCGCAGCGGGCGTGCATGTGGTTGGGGTGGGGGCACCACCATGTCCACAGCCAGGCCCCGGCGTGTTGCAACATTGTGCAGGACACATGCTGCCACTATGATCCTGCACACTACTGGGGAGCGTATAACAGCTGCCGCCAGAACGGTCAAGGGAGCGAAAGCGTGACTTGAGCACTCCGAATGTGCGCTCCACTATGCCCCGGGTTGCAATATGGGCTGTGTTGTATCTTACCTCGGGAGGCGTGATGGGGTTCCGAATTGGCGTCATCATGTGGTGCTCAGAGGGTAGGCACTGTCCCCTGGGGAGGTGGTGATGGGTATCATTAGTGGGTTGTGACATTACTCTGTATCTGTCATGCATGCGTGTGCTGTGGCATTTATACTCACCAAGCAGCCATGCATCGCCATGCCGCCCAGCTTCCATGTCCCGGTTTAGGGTTGACATCCTGTAAATGAAGCTGTCGTGGGTGGACCCTGGATAGTGCATATACTGAGGTGATGATTCCCTTGGCATCACATACTACCTGCACGTTGATGGAATGCCAGTGCTTGCGGTTTCTATAGATGTGCTCAGATGCCCTGGGGGACGTAGAGCCACATGGGTGCAATCAATGGCACCTAGCACTTTGGGGAATTGTGCCACCCTGTAGAAATCCTGGCTGACAGCCTGCCTTTCTGCAGGTGTTCTGGGCAGGTATATGTGCCTGCGGACTGATGGGCGTGCAGTGATGATGGCCAAACCTGGTGTAGGCACCGTGACTGCGTGGCCTGTGACACCCCCCCCCACTATGGCACTTGTCCGCTGAAATGATCCAGGTGGCCAAGAAGTGCAGTACATTGAGGACCTTCTCCAGGGGGCTGAGTGCTTGGGAGCACAGGGTGGGTGATGTGAGGTCATCCTCCACTCACTGACCAGGTCGAGTATTATGTGTGTGAAACCTGTACCTCCCATACACCTGGTCATCAGGCATACCAAATAGGCTGGTTCTGGGTGTGAAGATTCTGGCCCTGACTATCCTCCTCCTCCTCCTGCGGTATCCCACGGCCACTGCTGCTAGGAACGGTATATTCATCCTGGCGTCTGAGCTTGTTTGTTGTTTGCGCACTTTTATGCTGCGCGGGACGTGCGCCTGCTTCATGCTGCGTACGTGTTTCAGGATTGGACCTTTTATTTTTTGGCGCGTTGTAGGCGACCGTGTAAATCTTCCCGCCCACCCCAGGAATACACGTAACACGCTCTCCCAGGCCCAGTCGCGAGTAAATATTCCCGCCCACCCCTGGAATACACGTACCCCACTCTCACAGGCCCAGTCGCGTGTGGAACTTCACGCGCACACCGAAATACACGTACCCTGCAAATTGCGTGTGAAACTTCACACGCACCCCGAAATACACGTACCCAGGGCAATCGCGTGTGGAACTTCCCGCGAACCCGTAATACACGTAACCTGCGTATCGCGTGTGGAAGTTCACGCGGACCCATAATACACGTACCCTGATGGAATCGCGTGTGAGACTACCCGCGCACCCCTGGAATACACGTACCCAGGCAAATCGCACGGCTGGGGGGTGGGGTGGTGGGAGACATGAGTGGGGGCCTGGTGGAGGCTGCCCCTGACTGCTGGGGGGTGGGGTGGTGGGAGACATGAGTGGGGGCCTGGTGGAGGCTGCCCTGCACTGCTGGGGGGTGGGGTGCAGGGGACATGAGTGGGGGCCTGGTGGAGGCTGCCCCTGGACTGCTGGGGGTGGGGTGGTGGGAGACATGAGTGGGGGCCTGGTGGAGGGTGCCCCTGACTGCTGGGGGGTGGGGGTGCAGGGAGACATGAGTGGACATGGGGGCTGGTGGAGGGTGCCCTGGATGCTGGGGGGTGGGGGTGTGGGAGACATGAGTGGGGGCCTGGTGGAGGGTGCCCCTGCAGTGCTGGGGGGTGGGGGTGCAGGGAGACATGAGTGGGGGCCTGGTGGAGGCTGCCCCTGGATGCTGGGGGTGGGGTGGTGGGAGACATGAGTGGGGGCCTGGTGGAGGCTGCCCCTGCACTGCTGGGGGGTGGGGTGGTGGGACATGAGTGGGGCCTGGTGGAGGCTGCCCTGGTGCTGGGGGGTGGGGGTGTGGGAGACATGAGTGGACTGGTGGGCCTGGTGGAGGGTGCCCTGATGCGGGGGTGGGGGTGCAGGGGACATGAGTGGGGCCTGGTGGAGGGTGCCCCTGCATGCTGGGGGGTGGGGGTGCAGGGGGACATGAGTGGGGCCTGGTGGAGGGTGCCCCTGGACTGCTGGGGGGTGGGGGGCAGGGGACATGAGTGGGGGCCTGGTGGAGGGTGCCCCTGGATGCAGGGGGTGGGGTGCAGGGGACATGAGTGGGGCCTGGTGGAGGGTGCCCCTGCACTGCTGGGGGGTGGGGTGGTGGGAGACATGAGTGGGGGCCTGGTGGAGGGTGCCCTGCACTGCTGGGGGGTGGGGTGGTGGAGACATGAGTGGGGGCCTGGTGGAGGCTGCCCTGGTGCTGGGGGGTGGGGTGGTGGGGGACATGAGTGGGGGCCTGGTGGAGGGTGCCCCTGGATGCTGGGGGGTGGGAGTAGAGAGACATGAGTGGGGCCTGGTGGAGGGTGCCCTGGATGCTGGGGGTGGGGTGCTGGAGACATGCGTTGGTGGCAGTACTTCAAGGTGACATGTGGGTTGGCTGGGGGCATGGCCATGGCGGATGGGCTGCCCGCGGGACATGTGCAGGGGTGCAGGGTAGTCCCCTGTGGTGTGGGCCGCCTGCAGGGGCCGTGGAGGGTGTAGAGGGAACAGCTGGGAGAACCCACAGGGCCAATTCACGTGTGGGACTCCCCGGCACCCCGAAATACATGTAGGATGCTGGATTCGCGTGTGGAATTTGCCATGCACCCGGAGTACACGTACCCTGCTGAAATTGCGTGTGGAACTTCACACGCACCACCGAAATACACGTACCCTGCAAATTCGCGTGTGAAACTTCCCGCGCACCCCAGAATAGACGTGCCCAGGCCAATCGCGTGTGGAACTTCCCGCGAACCCCGTAATACACGCACATGCTATTTTTCACACAGCGTGTGTCGTGTTTGTGTTTGTCGGTACCCCTTTGCACCTCATTTGTCCTAGAGGGCCACTGTATGGATCATTCATCATAGCTGTATATGGGTGCTTTTTGTTAGCGCACATTTTGGCGCACATTTATTTCAGGCGCAGGGACGCTACCGGCCTGCTTTCTTGTGGCGTACTTGTTTGGCCCTGTGCCGATCTTTGACCGTGCGCTGGTTTGCCCTATTCGATTCCATGAATACGAGTTGTAGGCGAGCGTGTGGGCGTTCCGCGCCACTTGCCTCCTGTACTTTCCCGCGTGACGCCATATTTTTCACGCGTTGTTCCCATTCCGAGTGTTACGCCCCGTGTTACGCTACTTTTGTAATGTGCGCCGCGACTATTGTGCGATTTCGCAGCGGCCGTGGCGCACGCCATTGGATGACCTGTGCGCCGGCGTGCGCCGCGCACTTTTTCAGCGCACATCCAATATTTTTCTCGCGCACGGACTTCCATGAATCGATGTGCGCTGGTTTCCCTGCGATTTTCGCAGTTGCACTGCGATTTTCCCACTTTTACTGCGAATTGCACGTTTTGGCACCTCTGCGCGGGAATTTTCGGCGCACATTAATTCCATGAATCGGCTTGTAAATATGTACCTTGACAACACCAAAATCGAAATTGTGAACAGTTTCAAATATCTGGAGATTCAAATGGACAGCTCCAGATCAGAAAAGAGTATCAATTACTGCCTGGGAATCCCACTTTGCAAACGGTTTCTTCAAATCTATCAAACCTTATTCAAAACTGGCAGCCACGTGGCCTAATTACCGATGATGAAAAACATTACCTGTAACGCACGGCTCCAGTCATGCTGACTATGTATTTTTGACCTAAGATTCATAAAGAATATGTAGAACTACCACAAGTTAGACCGAATTTAAGTGGTTTGGGATGGGCCACAGAAGGTCTCTCACAATATATCGATACCGCCATCAAACGTTTGGTTACCACATTACCTGCCTATTTGCGAGATACGACTCACACTTTACAGATTCTATCTTCCATAAAATGGTCTGAACATTTCATGCTAGCAACCTATGATGTGAAATCATTATACACTGCAATTCAACACAAGCTAGCACTTGATACCATTGATTTCTCTTTTAGGAATCACTAAGCTTCTTATGCAGATCACATAGCCATGATTTAGGATTTCCTGGCGTTCACGCTACAACACAACCAGTTTCTAGTCAACGGCCACTATTACGTGCAAACTAGAGGGGTGGCCATGGGGGCCAAGTATGCCCCCTTATTAGCAAACCTCTTTATGGGATATTTCAAACATCATTACATTTACAATTCACACAAATTCCAAGATCACATTGTAGTATGGAAGAGGTATATTGACAATGTTTTGCTTATTTGGAATGGCCCTATAAACATGTTTCATCAGTTTACAGAATATTTGAATAATAATACCTTTGGCAATTAATTTGTGGGGAATGTCAGCACAAATATAATCGAATTTCTGGACCTCGTTATCAGTATTTCAAATTGTCAGATACACACTCAAACATTCAAAAAACCTACTGCTGTGAACTCAATCTTACATGCTAAAATTTGTCACAAACAATCAGTTATTGAAAATATACCATTTGGAGAATTTTATCGAGCCCGCCGAAACTGTAGTGATATGTCAGACTTTACTGATGAAGTCGGACAGATTCATGATAGGTTCAAAAGAAGAGGTTTCTCCAATCAAAGCATTAAAAATGGCATACAACGAGCAAGCATTATATAACGAGAGGATATGCTGTCTGAACATGAGAGGCAAAAGCCTAATGGTTTCTATTATGTACGCATCATTACTAAGTATGTGCAAAATTCGGATTTACTATATAGATTGCTAGCTAAGCATTGGTATTTACTCCAACTTGATTCGGATAGTTTGCCTTATATGGCGGACAAACCTATGTTCATCTTCATGCGCAATAATACGCTCAAGGGGCAGTTGTGCCACTCATTCTTAGCCCCACAAACCAATGTTGTACACTCTATATCATGGTTACCTCCTAAGCCAAATGGTTTCTTTAAATGTTGTACATGCAATGTTTGTAAGTTTGTTATCCAATCTGACACTTTCTCATGCCATCATGGCTTATCAATTCAAATACGTGATTTCATGAATGGCAAGACGAAATATGTGGTATATTATATTGTTTGTATCTGTGGTAAAGTGTACGTTGGTTCTACCATAAGGGAATTGCGAATACGCATCAGAGAACACCTTGCCAGTTTGACAAAATTTGATTCCAAATTACCACTTTCAACACATTGGCAGGTATATCACCAAATGGATAATGTTTGTGACATTAGGTTTATTGGGCTAATGCAAGCGAGATCTCACCCTAGAGGGGGGGACTGTCTTGCACTGCTGCGGCAACTGGAAGCTTGCACCATATGTGGGTTACGATGTACCTCTTTAGGACTCAACAGCGATACGGAACTGCATGTTTTTTTGTAGATGAGTAGGTGGATGTGGGACCCCCAACCCGACGCACTTTATATAGTGTGTGTCACTGCCAGAGTTTAGGGGACCAACAGGGTGCCGCGCTGCATCCATGAGCCAAATGCATCAGTATTTACATATTTTTCTTTTCCTTTCTCTTCACTTGATTTTATCCATTCACTCTGCAAACTCTTTGCACACGTGGCATCATTCGGTTAATCTGTTCAGACACTTTACTTTTCAGCACAATTAATAACTGGAATGGCACAACGTGGCATATTTGGCTAATTCGTTTAGACATTTTACTACTTAGTACACTCAAAACTCGAATTGTAATGACAATTCAATACAATGGTTTTACAATACAAAGGACCCAACAAGTAGGTGGATGTTAGGGAAACAATTATGAGCGTGATCGCTTTTGTACAACAATGGTGTGATGATTGAAGTTTTGCTCGAATATACGTGTTTTTATGGTTAGCGGAGCACACGATCGGGGACACGTGTCATATCACATATTTTGCTAATACTTGTCTCTGCTACTCGCATACTAGATCGGCATTGTTCTATTTAATTTGTGAATTCTCACGTGACCGATTCGCGCACATGATCACACATCACGTGTTGCTAAGGTGCCTTTCTCTTCCTTATATACATTACGCGGGTTCGTCCGCATTTGTACTTGTTGGTTTAAAGACGGAGGGGCGCAGATGGCAGGATATCGATGTAAGTTGTTTTTAATTATGTATTCAGTGTTTCACATATGGACTCAGCTTTTTCATCCCGCATTGCTTAAATAAGCACAGCTTTTTTCATTAGGTATTGCCATTGAAAGCTGGCTGTATTTTGGAATACGAATCGTTTCCCAGGTCTGTGCTAGTAATCTAACTGTGCAGGTAACTTTAGTGTTGTTGTAATTGGGATCGTACTTTACTAAGAGCCTTAGAGATATTCAATAACTCTGAGTAACTAACCATATGCATTCACTAGGTTCTCCCTATTTTGGAATTAAGGACGTCAACTTCACGTTCACTGATACCTTTGGCCGTAATCATAAGAGGATACTCATCAGTGAGACTTTGCGTTGGGTAAATGCTGAGTTGATACTTGGTGGCTTTACAATGGCAAGGAAGGGGCTTTGGAATCTTACTTTAGACAGTGGTCTGGGAATGACTAAATATTGATTCACTATATACCGAGTTGATATATATGTATTTGGCTCAGCGGGTTCGGTGAGAGGTGCTGCTGCTGGTTACACTGGGCTCTAGGTGGTGGCACGCGTTAATCTATCGCATGTACTTTAGCAAAAGCGAATACAATACTCTGTTAACATTGAATAGCATTCCAGATGACCTACTTTTGTACATTTGGGTTGAAGTTTTCTTCTCCTATTCTATTTCTCTCCATGTGCTGTTGATGACATGTTGGTGTGTTAACCTTTTATGACATCTTGACTCGGTAATGTATAACTTACTTTATTGTTTGATGTTTTTTGCGTATTGGCTGACCCTGTTAATGTATGGTGACATATATGTGTATTGAAATTATTGCATATTACCTTTGTGGAGCAGAGTTTTGCCTTGAAAAGGACCTGTGGAGGTCGAAACACGTGTTGGCACGCAACTCTGTCACTTGAAATGAATACAATTAAATAACGCCAAAACCTATCTTCGTCTGAATTGAACTACATACTGTATATGGACTGATCATGAGGATTTCTAATATTGCAGATGCATAACTTGTATGAGCTTGCAGCGCATCAATGGTGGAACATCCACTGTTTCTTCCTTCAATATTGACAGCATTCCAATACTGATCTCCTCCTCGGTAAAGACTCTGGAAGTACACCTGGACACTTCTCTCTCACTTACTCGCCAAGTGAATGCCATTGCTCCGTCTGCCTAATAGACTACAAAACCTTTTCAACGCATCCAGACCTTTTCTTTCCACGGACCACTGCCTCACAGTTGCTCCCTGTTTGAGAAAAGGTCATTCAGAATAACACCCTCCGAGCAGCTCTCAACATCCCCAAACCTGAAGACAGCTCGACGGCAAGAAGGTGCCCATTAGCTCCCTATTCGCGAACAAATTCTCTTCAAAGTCCTGCCAATCACCCATAAATAACTTTCCAACGCTGCAAAAATCAGGAAAGCAAACTCATCCAGACCAATCAGGGGTGCCTATGCCCACCGCCTCGTCGAACCGATATTTAAACAGACCAAAGCTGGAGGCTCGAGCATACGTTACAACAGTCCCAAAATGTTGCACTGTGCAAGAGGTGGAGCAGACAGGAAGGACATCTGCACAAAACACGATGGAGGAACCCTTCCTCCATTCCATTCTGCTATGAATGACTGTCTAATCCCAACCCCTTTATAAACCTGCAACTTCAAAGGCCCTGTGCTTTGCAACATCCTTGTGTGTGGCTGAGCTTTTTAGTGTGGGTGTGCCACTTTGAAGCTTGTTTCACAGGAGTCCCCTCTAGGTAGTTTGCTAGGAAGGAAATGTGTTGCCCGGCCACCCAAAGGATCAAAGGAAAAATAGCATTCCTACCCATTGTTCTGCTGTCTGGGCAGACACAGGCAAGCTACTAGAATCCACATGAAACACTTGTGTATAGGCACGTTATAAATGCCATATCATATCATATCATAACCGTTCCATGGCTGGCCAGTGCTCACAGTGTTGACATGTGGTGACCCACATGTGATGTGCATTAATAGGTAGTTGAACTATCAGCCACATTACCAAAACCCACGTATGGCTTATTGTGGAAGATTACCCTGCCACCAGTCGATAGTTTATCATAATTATTATGGTTTTGGACGTGAGGTGAAGGATTAAATGTGTCTGTCTGCATTGGATTTTCTGTCATAGTAGCAGTCAAACGGGGCACCTGTGACCTTTGAACCTGCATTCTGCCACTGAGGATGGAATTATCTGCCAAATTGTATTAGGTAATCAAATTTTTTAAAAAAAGCTGGGGCTTCTAAACCTTTACAAGGCGGCAATTCCTCACAGGGTGTGTGCATGCCTGTGCTTGAAATACACTGGATTGTGTTTCATTATTCCCCCACTCAACAGACGTTTGCCTGTTGGCCTCTGCCTGCCTCTTAACTATGAATCCTAGAGAGCCACTGCAACTCCCAGAATGCATTATACTGTTAAAAAAAAGCACATTGCCGAAAACCTGGTCTCACAGTACAATGGAGTCATTAGCTTGCCTTGTACACAGTAGCTGGGGAGAACCCGGCACACACGGTTCAGCAGATGTTCATTAACTCTAGAAATATGTAAATTCGCACATTTTATTATTTTAAAATGGCTGCCTTTTTTGCTGTTTTAATGGTCAAGATGGAAAGCCGATTCGGCGTAATGGCGAAAGGCGGGCATTAATCGCGCGGAAATGGACCAGCGATTAGAATTCCCCCCAGCACAGTGATTCGCGCGCCTGACATGGAGGGAAAAAAAAAAAAAAAGAGAGCAAATTAAACGAGATGGAGAGACGGAGACCACGTCGTATGTTTCGCAGGGAAATTAAAGACTCGCTCTTCGCCTGTTCGCAGCGGCGCATTTGGCGGGACAGCTCGCAAATGAAAGCGATGGGAATGATGGAATGGACAAACTGTTTAGATGAGGAAAAATAAATTCACACCAGCCTAGTCCCTACAAGTTGATGAAGCGGCCTACTTATCTCTTGCACTTACGGCCCTCCGTCTTCGCCTGAAAGATCATTAAGCTTACACAACTGTATAATTCCTATCGCTGGTGTCTTGCATATATTTACAGAATTGAATTGTCAGGGCATGTCCTGGCGGGCATATTTCTTTCACGCGCCTGCCTCCTGTCATCACAATGGCTCCGCAGGTGACTTTATTTATTTTACATTCTGTTTTTTTTTATATTCCCTCCTTTCTTATTAATATATCAAGCATTTAAGGGTGCAGTGTTACCAATGTTGTGTTGCAAAGGCATGCTTAATGGTGATACCCAATGGGTGTAAACATCAGATGCACGCGTTTGTGGGAGAAAAATTATATTTATGAGGCAAGGGGGGCATTTTCTAATTCCATAAGTTATTATTTTTTAACAGTTCCTCCAAAGAATGTGAAGTAACTCTGTTGCTCTCAAAGCTAGGTCTGTTCCCAATAAATACCATATCATTGATAATAACATCACTAATAATAATAATAATCATAATATAATCATAATCATAATAACACATCACTAATCATAATAATAGCAAATATAATAATAATATAATAAAAAATAATACTACAATAATAATAATATTAATAATAATAATAATAATAATAATAATAATAACAGTCTATACAAGATCACAATTCTTGATCTCTGCAGGTTAGACATCAGCAATAGCTAAAGACATCTTTGAAACATATGCCAAGTGTAGATTTTAAATAAAAGCAAAGGAATTGTCTGCGGATACATAGAGGATTGCAGTAGGATATCTCAGCAGACTAAGGCACCTACCCGAAGAGACCCAAGTTATGACAAGAAGGGCACCGATTTGAATTCCTCTAGGTCTCGTCTCACCAACCTCACGAGGCTGCATTAGGATGTATGGCTGGAAACAGACGCCTAGGACCAATCGTTAGAGAGCATCCTCTCAGTTTAGAAGCACTCACAAGTAGGCTCTGTCTGGCCTACAGGTTAAAAGGGAAATGGCCGAGGTGCAGGCTTGGCCTGCCAGGGTGGACTGTTATTTTCTGGTCTAAGTGGGTCCGTTTTGGGACCAAAGTGGGCCAGTTTGATGAGTAACTTCACGGGGTCGCTATTCTATTCTATTTGATTTGTCTAAAGCGGCAACTCGCCCGCAGACCTCAGAGCTGCTCCTTTTGACAAGTCTTACTGTACACCTGTTCGTTAAAATGTCCAATTTGCAACGTATTTTATCAACAACAAATACAGCCTCCCCTTGGGTACTTTTTAAACAGTCTGTCACAAAAGGAAGGCGTTGCCATTTCCGACGTTGCCTCTCTTTGATTGATGCCAGAGACACATGTATGCATCTCTACGACCCTGCTTACAATATTTCTTGAGGTTGCACGACTGTGTCATCTTGAAATTGTGTACATATAAGAATTGGGAGAGAAGCATCGGTAGGTCTGGCCGTCGCAATTATTAGCAGCTGCCTGGCTGAGTTAAAGGGATGAGCACAGAGGGGGCTGTACAATGTATGTTCTTATCTTCCGGGATGGTAGGCCCTAAGGGTGCTTATCATCCTTACACATGTATCACGCGGACACCAATGAAGGTAAGCACCTAGAATGTGATTCTTGTTACAGTCTAGTAGTGTCATCACTACTGTGTAACATGATCAGGTCTCTGTCATCTGCAATCACCTATTACAGGTGCTATCTGAAATTGGATGCCTGCTCCTTGAGCCATCACAAAGCAGAACTCCAGCTGTCAATACACCGCTTAATTGCACGTGCTTAGCTTTACACGTTCCTATTGGCTGAAATAGCTCCTGTGACACTTCACAGCCATTAAGTGATAAGGAGATTGTGTGTGCATGAATATGGCGGGGCAAGACAGCCCCTGAATGTGATCACCTGTTTTAAACTTGGAACCAGCTTTCTCATGTGTTCTATTTACGTGGATATTCAATGCAACACTTCACAGCTGCACAGGTGTATTTTTGTCATCATCACTGATGGTAAATTGATTATGTGTTTGTCCGATAGGAAGATCTCTCACATTAGAGTAACCTAGAGACCAAGAATTGAAGGTCTAATGAGGTGGCTGTGTATTGTAAGAAATAAAGTACCCTCTAAAGAACGTTATAGGGACATTACAAGGTGCCAAGGAGGTCCGTGGACCCTCTAAAGGAACGTGCTTTTGTCCTTATTTTGTTGGGCACAGAACTGTTTGGTGACTTGCAATTTCCTTATAAAAAACGGTGGGGTACATTATCCCATCTACCTCAGCTCAACTTGATAATGTTTCTACAAGGAAATGCCTCTGCTTCGCCTGGATTTAATGGCATGTGTGGTGGTATGCAGGAAGATCGGATCCCTTGAACCCGGTACCTCTGTTCCTGATGTACACGTCTGCATATGTGCACTTGGTGTGCTAACGTCATCTGGAAATCCATAGCGTCAGGTTCCAATACAGGTTTTCTGCTGCCAGTCCTTTTTCCAGCACCACTGCCAATCACCAATGATTGCCATACACACACACATGTATATCGAGATAGATTGTGATAGATTGTGTTTATATGAATCATACAATTATCATTGTCCTTCAAAGTTTGGCCCAAGACAGTATTAGGGAGATGGTTACTGAAGAGTAATTGAAAGCAAGAAGGCTGATGAACCTAGAGTTTCACACAATGGTTGTGCCGCAAATGCACAACTGTTTGCAACATGGCAACTTCGGGAGACAATTCCAGTCACCCCCACTTGGAGCACCTTCCTAGGCACTTTTCCAGGTAGGGCATTGCCACCTAAACTAACACTACTTCCATCAATGGCCACTGTCCATGACCCAGAAGCTGTATGTCATGGTTCAAACAACCAGTGATGATGTGGGCAGAAGGCTACACCTCACCAGCACCTCCCCAGTGTAGAAGCCACCCCTAGCAGAACACCATCTGTTGAGGCCAGGAGAGCCTTCCATTTTTTGTTTTTTGTTTTTAAATAAAATGATGCAGCAATTCTTTTCTGGAAGGGAGGCCTGCTAATCAGACTCGCTTTCATAATGCTCAATGCCAGATTCTTATTGGTCTCATGTAACTTTGCTGTGTCCATCTCCTGTTATCCCCAGCACCTGTGCTGGAGTGATTTGTGTTGTATGGATTTGAAGTGTTTAGCTTGCAGCTCGCCTTTACAATGGAGGTGAGTGTATATGTATCTTCAAGCGTTTGCTAAGATACTTTGTTGTTCACTTATGCAGGTGTGGTGATGGTCACACTTTGGTGTGTTGCTCTCTGTTTGAGCTTCTTCCAAAGCTTTGCTTATTCTGTATTTTTACGTGTTTTAGTTCATCATATTTGGCACGAACAATGGGGGTCTGAGTGAAGAACGTCCCACCAGCGATTGATGCTTATTTACAATATTCTGGCCTTGAGGAAGACTTTTTGAAGTCGAAACTAGCATCATATCTTGGCGATGTGTGCTTTCCAGCAGTTGAGACCACCCCTCACAGATATGTTCTGTGTCCCGTTAAGGCCTCCAATTGGCTGCATATGTGATCACTGACTTAGTGGTGCAGGCCATTGGTCTCAGGTTAGTCTTTCTTTGTAAACACACACTCATGAGCATGTTTTGATATTTCTGTGTTAATTTGCGCACACAACTGTTGTTCTAAATGTGATGCCTGTCTTGGTATATGTATGTGTATGTGCTGCCTATTGTAGACATTATGGGCCTGATTAACAGAAGCTTTTTACAATTTTACAATCCCATACAAAAACGCTCTGTTTGTTTGTTTGTTTATTTATTCATATGGCGCACAAAACCCAAAGGTATCTGGGTGCCTTTCACACAAAAACAGGCCCTATATGTGCTGTTGATTTGAGATGTTCCAACGCTACATTTTCATGAAAATATATGTTTTTGATAATAAACTTGTGTTGTAATTTTGCAATTATATGTGTTCAGTTTTTTGATGCACACATTTGGTTTTGTGATCTAGCACCTTGACTCATCTGTGTGCTAAATGGAATTACCAATAACATATCTCAGACCAAATAACCGGACAGACTCAAAGGAGATTGTAAAATATTGCTTTACTCTCAAGAAGTAAAGTAGGGTGAATAAACACTCATCAAATTGTCGAACGGGAAATCATATTATGCCTCCTATACTGTATAAATGTATGTATATTGGCCTACGCCAAGCCGCTTGCGAAGAAATCCGCCTTACAATGTTTGCCGCCATTTTAGGTCTATCTGCCATTTTCGATTCTCTCTTTGAAGTCACCCTGTGTTCCAAAATGGTGGACAGTGTCATTCCGAATGTAACATGGCCGCCTTGACCTCTGAGTACAAACTAATATGTAACTTGCCTGCAGGCCATATGTTAGGGTCGTGAACTGAGACCTTGGCCTTCATTGACCTGTGTCTAGAGGATTACCTGCGCCAACGAAGCTAATCTGCAAGCATTTGTTAAACACAATGTATTCAAATACCGAAATGTGAACACTTGTTTGACTACATTGTATAAAACTGTTTGAGAAGGCTCTATGAGAAATCTTAAGATATACTGTTGCCATTGTCACTTGTTAAGTGAATGTATTAAAGGTAAACCCTAAATGCATAGATGTATGAACTCAGCACGAACCCTAGATCCATGATGTATTAACTTGTAAGTGGGGTTGAACATCATGTTTTGGACTGCATAAAGGTACGACTATTCTAATGTACAGTCCCACTCACTGAGCACACCGAACCAAGCTGGAGTTCGTTGTGTTGTACTGAGGGCGATAGCTATCTGTTGCTTTGTCCTTTGAAACTGTTCAGTATAAAATAAAGATCTTTGTATTTTCCTTTGTAACCCGCGTTGGTGTATTTCCTTTTGGGGTACTCAGCCTCGATATCTTCTTTTTGTTTTCACAAAATTGACTCATGCAGGATCACACTCATTTGTAGTTTTTTATAATGCTAGATGCGTCATATAGGACGTCATTCTAGGACAAACTGCAAATTCTATTGAGTGCTGGGATTGGAATAAGGGTTCATATCTACCTACAGAATATATGCATCTTATTCCCTCATTAGCAGTCTCTTATCTGTAAGATACACCCTGATCTACTTCTACTCACATGGTGCAAGCTCCTCCTCATAGCAGCACCTCTGGCAGTGGAATAATAATTTGCAACATTATATGCAAATGTGCATGACAGATTATTCTAATTGGTTCGTAACCCACCTCCAACCTTGGACATTCGGCTTGCTAGCAGCACTTACATGGAAACAAAACCCAGGTATTTGGAGATACGCCAGCATTCCCCTTGTTTCCCCTATTAGTCTACCCTCTCTCATTAGTGCGTCTCATGCCAATGTCTTTTGTTTGAAAGTTGACCTTGCCAGTCTGCACTGTCTTGGGACATTCAAGGGAGTGGAGGGACATCACTATCTTAGCTTCAAACTTAATGAATAGCTCTTGTTTGTAAGCTCTTCATCATGTGTTACAAAAACGTGAAATTGTCCATATTGATGGTTCTGTTGCTCCTCTTGGACTTGCTCACTCCATCCCATATAAACTTCATGCCCTTTTAATTGTCCAATATTTGGCATCAGTAAATGCTCTTGTTTCTCCTAATCTTTGGGACAAATGCCCTTGCACATGGTCTACTCGTAGACTCCCTTCATGCTTTTCCTTCATCTCTCGAAATAGCATCCTTGGTTTTAAGCCAATGGGTAAAACAGCTTCTTCAACTTCTTTCCCCATTAAGATCCTGGACATGTATATTGAAGTAACTGGGATGATTGACATAAGCCGTCGTCCATCTTCTCATAATGGTTGTCCTAAATATTGAATATATACTTCTCATAAGCAAGCTTCTACGTATTCTTATTACCTTGCGTTTCAGCATATTTACAATCATTGACCAGTGGGTCAATGTATTCTTTTTTTGTGTTCACACATACTGCAAGATGGAACAAATATTTTTATAAGTACTATGGTTACATTTTTGTTCTTATTTATTTTCATATCGTTTCAACATAGATTCATATATCTTGTTTGGGACATTTTCTTGCTGTCATTAAACTTTGTTTAACATACATCCATGTCACGCACCATTTTATTCATGGCTGCATTCTGGCATCTCGGCAAAGAACATCTTTTTGGTGGCTTTCTTCCACTCTTTCAATGTGAGGGTATCTCCTGAATGGCTGCCTGAGTGCATATCGTCTTTCATACAGTGGACGTGGTATGGACATGTCACATAACCTTGTGCATGGGTTCCCAAGTGCCCAAGTGCGACTCCCCATCTGTCATTCCAACAGGGTGGGGTGAAGGGGCGTTGACTAAGGACAATGTGTCCACTTGCTCCTCTACATTCCCTCCTCTAGTCACATTCTCAACCAAACTCTTCACCTCTTCTTCTGAAATTGATATTCATCTTCTTCGATCATCACATCATATTTTCCTTTCTTTGTAACCCATATTTTTGTCACACCCTTCAGGTGGCCAGCATTATTTATGTGTTCATTCACCCTCCAGGGCAACATACGACAATCTCCTGCTGGTGCACAAAATATCCATTGTCGCAAATACTTTTTCCGATCCTGAGGATAATAGAACTTTGTTCCTGAAGGTGCAGGAGAACTCTTCTTTATATGTTCTTGGGTACCTTCTTCTGTTTGCATCTGTTCTCCAGTATGCTTGGTAATGTCAATCATTATTTTCATTCCAATAGCTTTCTTGGCTGTTTTCTGGCATTGTCCCAAGATGATCCTTATGAGACAGAACCTCAACATTACTAATAGTAATATTGCTCCAAGTAGTTTAAAAGCATTTGCAAACAATGATGAAAACCTGTCATCTCCTGCTGTTTTATTAGCTTCATCTTCCATCTGTGTGAGCAAGGTCATCAGCATCGTTATTGACTCTGTCAGTGGGCCTCATTAACGACCCTGGGTAAAGTGATAAATGGCGCTGGTGGTGAACCCGGGCCGTTATCACTCTATCGGCACACTACCAATGTGGACCCCTTGCTCACTATTCTTAGAGAGGCACAGATCCACCCTACTGATGAGGTCCAACCAGACTGAAACACGTGTCTGGGGTTTCTGTTGGGTAGTCTTGTTCAGAGGAGAATTGCCTAGCATTTCGTTGATGGACTGCCCAGGGCAGGACAAAGACTGATATGTTTGGGATATTTCTTCTCTGAGAAGATAGTGAGCTAAAGACTTGTCTGAGGTAAGTCTCTGTAACCGGACTAATGTCTGGCAGAGGGACTCCTAGACCCCCTTGTTAATTTGCATATTTAAGTAACTTTGGGTCTCACCCTAAGTTACTAGGGGAATCAGACGTGGAACCTTGCTCACTAGTTCTTAGAGAGACACAGACCACCCTACTGATGAGGTCCAACCTGACCGAAACACGTGTCTGGGGTTTCTGTTGGTACTCTTGTTCAGAGGAGAATTGCCTAGCATTTCGGTGCTGCACTGCCCTAGGGCCGGACAAAGACTGATAAGTTTGGGATGTTTTTTCTCTGTGAAAGATAGTGAGCTAAAGACTCTGGGTAAGTCTCTCGTAACCTGGACTAATGTCTGGCAGAGGAACTCCTAGGAACCCCCTTGTTAATTTGCATAGTTAAGTAACTTTGGGACTCACCCTAAGTTACTAGGGGAATCCAGACGTGGAACCCTTGCTCACTATTCTTAGAGAGGCACAGATCCACCCTACTGATGAGGTCCAACCGGACCGAAACACGTGTCTGAGGTTTCTGTTGGTACTCTTGTTCAGAGGAGAATTGCCTAGCATTTTGGCGCTGGACTGCCCAGGGCAGGACAAAGACTGATATGTTTGGGATATTTCTTCTCTGTGAAAGATAGTGAGCTAAAGACTCTGGGTAAGTCTCTCATAACCAGGACTAATGTCTGGCAGAGGGACTCCCAGAACCCCCTTTGTTAATTTGCATATTTAAGTAACTTTCGGTCTCACCCTAAGTTATTAGGGGAATCCAGACGTGGACCCCTTGCTCACTATTCGTAGAAAGGCGCAGATCCACCCTACTGATGAGGTCCAACCAGACCAAAACACATGTCTGAGGTTTCTGTTAGTACTCTTATTCAGAGGAGAATTGCCTAGCATTTTGGCGCTGGACTGCCCCAGGGCAGGACAAAGACTGATATGTTTGGGATATTTCTTCTTTGTGAAAGATAGTGAGCTAAAGACTCTGGGTAAGTCTCTCATAACCAGGACTAATATCTTGCAGAGGGACTCCCAGGACCCCCCTTGTTAATTTGCATATTTAAGTAACTTTGGGTCTCACCCTAAGTTACTAGGGCAATCCAGACGTGGACCCCTTGCTCACTGTTCTTAGAGAGGTACAGATCCACCCTACTGTTGAGGTCCAACCAGACTGAAACATGAGTCTAGGATTTCTGTTGGTACTCTTGTTCAGAGGAGAATTGACTAGCATTTCGGTGCTGGACTGCCCAAGGGCAGGACAAAGACTGATATGTTTGGGATATTTCTTCTCTGTGAAAGATAGTGAGCTAAAGACTCTGGGTAAGTCTCTCGTAACCAGGACTAATGTCTGGCAGAGGGACTCCCAGGACCCCCCTTGTTAATTTGCATATTTAAGTAACTTTGTGTCTCACCCTAAGTTACTAGGGGAGTCCAGATGTGGACCACTTGCTCACTTTTCTTAGAGAGGCATAGATCCACCCTACTGATGAGGTCCAACCAGACCATAACACGTGTCTGGGGTATCTGTTGGTACTCTTGTTCAGAGGAGAATTGCCTAGCATTTCGGTGCTGCACTGCCCCAGGGTAGGACAAAGACTGATATGTTGGGATATTTCTTCTCTGTGAAAGATAGTGAGCTAAAGACTCTGGGTAAGTCTCTCGTAACCCGGACTAATGTCTGGCAGAGGGACTCCTAGGACCCCCCTTGTTAATTTGCATATTTAAGTAACTTCGGGACTCACCCTAAGTTACTAGGGGAATCCAGATGTGGATCCCTTGCTCACTATTCTTAGAGAGACACAGATCCAGCCTACTGATGAGGTCCAACCAGACCAAAACACGTGTTTGGGGTTTCTGTTGGCACTCTTGTTAAGAGGAGAATTGCCTGGCATTTCGGTGCTGCACTGCCCCAGGGCAAGACAAAGGGCCTCATTACGACCCAGGCGGTAAGTTACCGCCTGGGTCGGACCCTTACCACCATGGTGTAAACTACGTTTACAGCATGGTGGATGGCGGATTTACCGTCCCATTCCAAGGTGAGTGGGGCGGTAAATCCCCATTTCCCATTTTACCTTCCCCATTCCCATTTTTGCCCCATAGGGCATAATGGGAGTGGGGAAGGCGCTAATTACGCCACCGTAAATTACGGTGGCGTAATTAGCACCATGGTCCCTTAGCGCATGGATTTTACGCCTGCAAAAAGCAGGCGTTAAACTCACCATGGCGCAAAGGGACCTCGGAATCAGGCGTTAAGGGTCGGCACCATTTACGGTGCCGTTAACCCCTTAACGCCTGATTCGTAATGAGGCCCAAAGACTGATATGTTTGGGATATTTCTTCTCTGTGAAAGATAGTGAGCTAAAGACTCTGGGTAAGTCTCTCGTAACCAGGACTAATGTCTGGCAGAGGGACTCCTAGGACCCCCCTTGTTAATTTGCATTTTTAAGTAACTTTGGGTCTCACCCTAATTTACTAGGGGAATCCAGACGTGGACCCCTTGCTCACTATTCTTAGAGAGGCACATATGCACCCTACTGTTGAAGTCCAACCAGACTGAAACATGCGTCTAGGATTTCTGTTGGTACTCTTGTTCAGAGGAGAATTGCCTAGCATTTCGGTGCTGGATTGCCCAAGAGCAGGACAAAGACTGATATGTTTGGGATATTTCTTCTCTGTGAAATATAGTGAGCTGAAGACTCTGGGTAAGTCTCTCATAACCAGGACTAATGTCTGGCAGAGGGACTCCCAGAACCCCCCTTGTTAATTTGCATATTTAAGTAACTTTGTGTCTCACCCTAAGTGCCTAGGGGAATCCAGACGTGGACCACTTGCTCACTTTTCTTAGAGAGGCATAGATCCACCCTACTGATGAGGTCCAACCAGACCAAAACATGTGTCTGGGGTTTCTGTTGGTACTCTTGTTCAGAGGAGAATTGCCTGGCATTTCGGTGCTGCACTGCCCCAGGGCAAGACAAAGACTGATATGTTTGGGATATTTCTTTTCTGTGAAAGATAGTGAGCTAAAGACTCTGGGTAAGTCTCTCGTAATCAGGACTAATATCTTGCAGAAGGACTCCCAGGACCCCCCTTGTTAATTTGCATATTTAAGTAACTTTGAGTCTCACCCTAAGTTACTAGGGGAATCCAGACGTGGACCCCTTGCTCACTATTCTTAGAGAGGCACAGATCCACCCTACTGTTGAGGTCCAACCAGATTGAAACATGAGTCTAGGATTTCTGTTGGTACTCTTGTTCAGAGGAGAATTGCCTAGCATTTCGGTGCTGGACTGCCCAAGGGAAGGACAAAGACTGATATGTTTGGGATATTTCTTCTCTGTGAAAGATAGTGAGCTAAAGACTCTGGGTAAGTCTCTCGTAACCCGGACTAATGTCTGGCAGAGGGACTCCTAGGACCCCCCTTATTAATTTGCATATTTAAGTAACTTCTGGACTCACCCTAAGTTACTTGGGAATCCAGATGTGGAACCCTTGCTCACTATTCTTAGAGAGACACAGATCCACCCTACTGATGAGGTCCAACCAGACCAAAACACGTGTCTGGGTTCTGTTGGCACTCTTGTTCAGAGGAGAATTGCCTGGCATTTCGGTGCTGCACTGCCCCAGGGCAAGATGAAGACTGATATGTTTGGGATATTTCTTTTCTGTGAAAGATAGTGAGCTAAAGAATCTGGGTAAGTCTTTCGTAACCCGGACTAATGTCTGGCAGAGGGACTCCTAGGACCCCCCTTGTTAATTTGCATATTTAAGTAACTTTGGGACACACCCTAAGTTACTAGGGGAATGTAGACGTGGAACCCTTGCTCACTATTCTTAGAGAGACAAAGATCCACCCTACTGATGAGGTCCAACCAGACCGAAACACGTGTCTGGGGTTTCTGTTGGTACTCTTGTTCAGAGAATTGCCTAGCATTTCGGTGCTGCACTGCCCTAGTGCAGGACAAAGACTAATAAGTTTGGGATGTTTCTTCTCTGTGAAAGATAGTGAGCTAAAGACTCTGGGTAAGTCTCTCGTAACCGGACTAATGTCTGGCAGAAGAACTCCTAGGAACCCCCTTGTTAATTTGCATAGTTAAGTAACTTGGGGCTCACCCTAAGTTACTAGGGAATCCAGACGTGGAACCCTTGCTCACTATTCTTAGAGAGGCACAGATCCACCCTACTGATGACGTCCAACCAGACGAAACACGTGTCCGGGGTTTCTGTTGGTAGTCTTGTTCAGAGGAGAATTGCCTAGCATTTCTTTGATGGACTGCCCCAGGGCAGGACAAAGACTGATATGTTTGGGATATTTCTTCTCTGTGAAAGATAGTGAGATAAAGACTCTGGGTAAGTCTCTCATACCAGGACTAATGTCTGGCAGAGGGACTCCAGAACCCCCTTGTTAATTTGCATATTTAAGTAACTTTGGGTCTCACCCTAAGTTATTAGGGGAATCCAGACGTGGCCCCCTTGCTCACTATTCGTAGAAAAGGCACAGATCCACCCCAC
Organism: Ambystoma mexicanum; assembly: GCA_002915635.3. Classification (NCBI taxonomy): domain Eukaryota; kingdom Metazoa; phylum Chordata; class Amphibia; order Caudata; family Ambystomatidae; genus Ambystoma; species Ambystoma mexicanum. The sequence goes on from CM030325.1 coordinate 969,501,817, forward strand.
TGATGAGGTCCAACCAGACCGAAACACGTGTCTGAGGATTCTGTTAGTACTCTTGTTCAGAGGAGAATTGCCTAGCATTTTTGGCGCTGGACTGCCCCAGGGCAAGACAAAGACTGATATGTTTGGGATATTTCTTCTCTGTGAAAGATAGTGAGCTAAAGACTCTGGGTAAGTCTCTCATAACCAGGACTAATATCTTGCAGAGGGACCCCCAGGACCCCCTTGTTAATTTGCATATTTAAGTAACTTTGGGTCTCACCCTAATTACTAGGGGAATCCAGACATGGACCCCTTGCTCACTATTCTTAGAGAGGCACAGATCCACCCTACTGTTGAGGTCCAACCAGACTGAAACATGAGTCTAGGATTTCTGTTGGTACTCTTGTTCAGAGGAGAAATGCCTAGCATTTCGGTGGTGGACTGCCCAAGGGCAGGACAAAGACTGATATGTTTGGGATATTTCTTCTCTGTGAAAGATAGTGAGCTAAAGACTCTTGGTAAGTCTCTCGTAACCAGGACTAATGTCTGGCAGAGGGACTCCCAGGACCCCCTTGTTAATTTGCATATTTAAGTAACTTTGTGTCTCACCCTAAGTTATTAGGGGAATCCAGATGTGGACCACTTGCTCACTTTTCTTAGAGAGGCATAGATCCACCCTACTGATGAGGTCCAACCAGACCAAAACACGTGTCTGGGGTTTCTGTTGGTACTCCTCTGTGAAAGATAGTGAGATAAAGACTCTGGGTAAGTCTCTCGTAACCCGGACTAATGTCTGGCAGGGGGACTCCTAGGACCCCCCTTGTTAATTTGCATATTTAAGTAACTTCGGGACTCACCCTAAGTTACTAGAGGAATCTAGATGTGGAACCCTTGCTCACTATTCTTAGAGAGACACAGATCCACCCTACTGATGAGGCCCAACCAGACCAAAACATGTGTCTGGGGTTTCTGTTGGCACTCTTTTTCAGAGGAGAATTGCCTAGCATTTCGGTGCTGCACTGCCACAGGGCAAGACAAAGACTGATATGTTTGGGATATTTCTTTTCTGTGAAAGATAGTGAGCTAAAAACTCTGGGTAATTATTTTGTAACCCGGACTAATGTCTGGCAGAGGTACTCCTAGGACCCCCTTGTTATTTGCATATTTAAGTCACTTTGGGTCTCACCCTAAGTTACTAGGGGAATCCAGACGTGGACCCCTTGCTCACTATTCTTAGAGAGGTACAGATCACCCTACTGTTGAGGTCCAACCAGACTGAAACATGCGTCTAGGATTTCTGTTGGTACTCTTGTTCAGAGCAGAATTGCCTAGCATTTCGGTGCTGGACTGTCCAAGGGCAGGACAAAGACTGATATGTTTGGGATATTTCTTCTCTGTGAAAGATAGTGAGCTAAAGACTCTGGGTAAGTCTCTCGTAACCAGGACTAATGTCTGGCAGAGGGACTCCCAGGACCCCCTTTTTAATTTTCCTATTTAAGTAACTTTGTGTCTCGCCCTAAGTTACTAGGGTATCCAGACGTGGACCACTTGCTCACTTTTCTTAGATAGGCATAGATCCACCCTACTGATGAGGTCCAACCAGATCAAAACATGTGTCGCGGGTTTCTGTTGGTACTCTTGTTCAGAGGAGAATTGCCTAGCATTTCGGTGCTGCACTGTCCCAGGGTAGGACAAAGACTGATATGTTTGGGATATTTCTTCTCTGTGAAAGATAGTGAGCTAAAGACTCTGGGTAAGTCTCACGTAACCCGGACTAATGTCTGGCAGAGGGACTCCTAGGACCCCCCTTGTTAATTTGCATATTTAAGTAACTTTGGGACTCACCCTAAGTTACTAGGGGAATCCAGACGTGGACCCTTGCTCACTATTCTTAGAGAGGCACAGATCCACCCTAGTGTTGAGGTCCAACCAGATCAAAACATGTGTCGCGGGTTTCTGTTGGTACTCTTGTTCAGAGGAGAATTGCCTAGCATTTCGGTGCTGCACTGCCCAAGGGTAGGACAAAGACTGATATGTTTGGGATATTTCTTCTCTGTGAAAGATAGTGAGCTAAATACTCTGGGTAAGTCTCTCGTAACCAGGACTAATGTCTGGCAGAGGGACTCCCAGAACCCCCTTGTTAATTTGCTAAATGACTGAGACATTTCTCTTGCAGTAATTGTTCTTGCCGCATTCATGGAACAGATATTTCAACTTTCTTCTGATGTTCTCTCTCCACCTTTTAATGGGATGATACCAAAGTTATTTGTCAAATGAGCTGATTTGTCTAAATACGAGTTGATACTTTCATTATCTTCCTCAGCATCTCTCTTTACTCAGCAAAAGGGTTTTTTAATGTCAGAACATAATGGGGTTCTTGGTCTCTTTATATGGAAAATTGGAATAATGGGACTGGTGGGGAATGTCTTATTTTCTGGTTTCTGGCCGCTTATGATATTTGTGAATGCAACGTTATAAGGAGAAATGTCAAATTCAAAATACCACAAACAGTTTCAACAATTACCTTGCGTTTGGTACATCTCTTTCATGGGGATAGAGTTCTCATCTCTTGCAACATTTCCGTTGTTGCTACCTTTTTCTTTATATGTCAATAACTATCGTTTTAACTGTAAGTTATCTATTTGTAACCGGAACTGTAAAATGATTGCCAAAATCTTTCTTAAAATGATAAAGCCACACTTTGGATCTCTGAAAAATGTCACAATATTCATAGTTCTTCCTATTAAAGCTGGATAAGACCGAAGTACATAGGTAAAAACAGCAGGTAAGAATGTCTAAACTGTCGACAACATATAATCTCAAATATTCTTTTCCATCTTTGATTATTTCATAGTCTTCTCTGTCTTATTCTAGGAAGGTATTCCAAGATTACTGTAGATAAATGAATCCATAGGTCAATCCTAATCTAAAAGTGTTTTGCTTTCTTCATCCAAGTTCTTGATCATCGATCGTGTGGTAGTCCTATGTTGCTCTTCTCCTGATTCACTATGGGTACGTGCTATGTTGGAGATACTTGCTTCACTGTAGGCTGGTACAGGAGAGGTCAATGTTGCTTCACTTTTATAGGGTTCAATATCATGTAGGTAAATTCATGCCCTTCTTCCTTTCCGCTTCACAGCAGTAGGGCGTATGTCCTCTACCCCATGAGGTCCTTCAAATTGAGGGGTACTCCAGATACGCACACATTTTCGTAACAGAACCTGGTCCCCTCTATATAATAGCAATGTTTTAAGGAGTTTTTCAAATTTCAAGACACATTTGGCCTCATCACGAGTCTGGTGGTAACCCTTAAATGCACATTTAAGGGTCTGCCAGATCATGGCATTTGCGGATTTCCCCCCAGCTCTGAGCTGGGGGGAAATCCGCGGCAAAATTGCCGATTTTCGGTGCGATTACCACCGGCGGGAAATCCGCCGGTGGTAATAGCGCAAATTTTCCCCATTGTGCCCAATGGGGAATGAGGAGTTCCCTAATGGGCCCAATGGGGAATGGGCAATTCCCTTCTGCCAAACCCGTGATCTGGAGCTAATAGCGCCGGGGTTTGGCGTAGGCTATTAGTGCCGGCGCTAACAGTGCCGGCATTACCGCCCAACTCGTGATGAGGCCATTGTCTTCTTTTTTTTACTTTGACCTCGCCTGTTGACGCTTGAACTGTTGAGTCATCGATTTTTTAAAATAATCATGCAGTTCATCACCTGAAGCCCTTGCTATGCTGTCGGCATCTGTATCTGCCTTGTTGGGCGGGGTGAAAGGAGTTCCCATTAGGCGTCGAGTCCCCAGCTCATGGGGGGTTAAATGGTGATCTGAACCAGGTTGGTTTCTTAGTGCATATGATGCAAGTGGTAGAAAATGCAGCCATCCTTTCTTCAATGTCAATTTAATCTTCACTATCCTTTCCTTCAAAAGTCCATTTAATCTCTCACATACCCAGTTGGCTTGCGGGTAATAGGCCGAAGTAAACTTATGCTCAATGCCTAATAGTGAGACTATAGTTTCAAAATGTTCATTCACAATATGCAGTCCATTATCGGATCGCAAACCCTCGCACACCCCACATCTTGAAAAATACTTCAAACGAAAAACTTTGGAGCGCATGCAACATTAGGAGGCATGCATGGACCTGTCTCAATCCATCGAGAAATGGAAAAAGCGTCAAAACTACACATATCCTGTATCGATAGCCATTACATGTTCGTAACATATCCACATAGTCTATGGGCCTCATTACACGGACGGCGGTAAGGGTTAACGGTCACCGTTAATGGCCAACGGTGACCGTTAACCCTTACCGCCGTACTACGAGGTCCCTTTGCGGGTTGGAGGAATTAACGCCTGCTTCTTGCAGGCGTTAAAAACCAACCCCTAAGGGACCTCGGAGCTAATTACGGCACCGCAAAATTGCGGTGCCGTAATTAGCGCCTTCCCCATTCCATAGAGCCCTATGGGGCAGAAATGGGAATGGGAAGGGCAATGGCGGAAGGGGGATTTACCGCCCCTCCCACCTTGGAATGGGGCGGTAAATCCCCTTTCCGCCAAGGCGGTGCCGGTAATTTACCGGCATGGTCCAGGGTGCTAATAGCACCTGGATTACCGCCTTCCGTGTAATGAGGCCCTATGTGCAAATGTTGGAAGGCGCCATTAGTCTGGGGATTACTCCCTCACCATTCTCAGGTGTGCCATGTCGTTAATTTCTGCCGCACAATACATCTTGCAATGAACTGTGCCACGTGTACACTAGGTTGTGGTATGAACCAGTTTCCTGCTATTGTAGCAGCTAAACTCTCTCAAGTCAAATGCACAGGATAGAGGAGCTGCTCCAATACAACTCTCAATAATACTAGAGGCATAACTAGCTTCCCTGTACTATCCTGTCTCCAAATTGCCTCAGTGGGGGATAGAGAACACCCCCAGTTTTCCATAGCTTCATTTCTTTCTTGTGATGCTTCCTCCTTCTAATTCAATTAACTGTACAGTTGATGTCATATTAAATCCTTCTTTTGCCAACATGCATTGCCATGTCACTTCCTTCAAATCTTTTATCTCATCTTCAATTATGCTTAAATAATATATGACCATTGGGTGATTGCGGTGGTGGGCTTCTTTCGTGAGATTAAACTGCTTTCCTGATGGAAGTACGTGTGTAGGGTTACCAGCTGGGTGTCCTCACACTAACTGCTCCGGGGGGACACGGACTCAGTCTCTGACTTGAATTCTAGATCTCGAATTTTGAATTTGAACTAGATTCGAAAAAGAATTGATCTGACAGAGCCTTTCGGGGAACTTTGAGATGCATGGGCTCTGGACAAAGATTGTCTTAGTTTTTGCAGGGAATCTGGATCAGTTAATGGGGGACCTCTCTATCTCTTTCCTTTCCTCTTTCCCCTCTTCAATTTTGTAAAAAATTGTTTTATACAATTAAACAAAAAAAAATATATATATATTGTTATGTTTGGCCTTTATGTCTGTGGCTTCGTTCCTGTGAGAGATTAAGCCTGTTTCTTTATGTGTTGCGCATTTCTTGCTGGCTATTGTTTCTAGAAAGCTCAAGGCTTCAATGAGTTTGTTTAATAGCCCTGCATGTTGCACTGAAGTGGTGTCTGCATAGAAGAAGCCCCTCTTCTTCAACATACTACGCTGCAAGTACTGCTGATGTCGCATAGGCGGAGTCAGAGTACACCATCACTTTCTCACCCTCAAAGCTACAAAGTGCTTCAATAAGCACAACTTATTCTGAAGCTTGTCCTGAATAGGTTGATAGTTATTGGCTGCTCAATACTTGAAAGGTGCCCTCTCAGGTCCCCATACTACTGCCGATCTCGAATGTCTCACCCCAATTTTTTGGTGAATTGTGAATTTTAGATGAACCTTCCACGAAAACCACTGCCCTCTTTGTTGAACATTCGTTCTAACATTCGGAATATCATTGTAACAGTGTACGTAACACAGTCATGCACATCATCATCTTCTCCCACTGGTTCAGCTATAAAAGGTGATCGATTCACTGTGCTACATCTTACAATTTTGATTGCAGGGTTTGAGATAATTACCTCATACTCCAATGTTCTTTGAGTGGTCAACAGTGCTCTTGCTCTTTCCTAGTATTTTCGATGGCAAATATTGCAGCAGCCTAAGATTGTTCGCAAGCACAGTGTTATTTCATAACCGAGTCTAGAATTCCATCGTAATAAGCTAATGGGTTATTACCATGTCCTAATGTTGTCGTCTGCGTAAGGACTGCTGTCATGACTTCTCCATTTGAATGGGAACATAAGTAAAATTCTTCACTGTAATTTGAAATCCCTAATACAGAAGCTGTACTAATCACGTTTTTTTAATTAATTAAATACTTCAGTCATGTAATCTGTTCATTGTAATTCAGTTTTGGCCACCTGTGCTTCTTTGAGCATTTTAAAAGTGGTCAAATATGTGTACTGTAGTCAAAACACACAGACTTAAAAATTGCTGTATTTGTCTCACCGTTTTGGCTGCTTGGTTCTCATAATGCGTTTTTCTATGTCAGCGGTCACTCTTGTCCCTTCATGTGAGATTCAGGGGGTAATTCATAGAATTCAGCGCACAAGTGGCGCACGCGGCTGGCGCACAGTGTGCGCGTGCGAATCCCTGCGCCAGCCGCATGAGCCAAAACCCATTTCCGCGCACAGCGTATTCATGGATTCCAGCCACCAAAACCAGCCGTGGCGCACAGTGCGCAGCGACCTTGCAGCAGCGCCAGTTACGCCCCAAGAACGCCTTCCGCGCAGGGAAAAGCCATCAAAATCCCCAATCCAGCGCAAAGGGCTGCGCTAACCCTGTACCAGCACGGCAAGCGGGTTACGTGTATTTCAGGGCGTGCGCCGTGAACTTACTCAGGCGATCGGGAACTTCTGCGGAGGCGGCTTGCGTGGGTACGTGTATTTCAGGGGTTCGCGTGAACTTTCTCACAGCGATCGGGCCTGGGGGAGGCGGCTACGTGTATTTCAGGGGTCGCGTGAACTTTCTCACGCGATCGGGCCTGGGGGAGCGGGCTACGTGTATTTCAGGGGTTCGCGTGAACTTTTCACGCGATCGGGCCTGGGGGAGCGGGCTATGTGTATTTCAGGGGTGCGCGGGAAGTTCCACACGCGATTGGCCTGGGCCGCGTGTATTTCAGGGGTGCGCGGAAGTTCCACACGCGATTGGCCTGGCGCGTGTATTTCAGGGGTGCGCGGGAAGTTCCAACGCGATTGGCCTGGGCGCGTGTATTTCAGGGGTGCGCGGGAAGTTCCACACGCGATTGGCCTGGGCGCGTGTATTTCATGGGTGCGCGGGAAGTTCCACACGGATTGGCCTGGGCGCGTGTATTCCAGGGGTGCGTGGGAAGTTCCACACGCGATTGGCTTGGGCGCGTGTATTTCAGGGGTGCGCGGGAAGTTCCACACGCGAATAGCCTGGGCGCGTGTATTTCAGGGGTGCGCGGCAAGTTCCACACGCGAATTGCCTGGGCGCGTGTATTTCAGGGGTGCGCGGGAAGTTCCACACGCGAATAGCCTGGGCGCGTGTATTTCAGGGGTGCGCGGGAAATTTTACACGCGAATAGCCTGGGCGCGTTAATTTCAGGGGTGCGCGGGAAGTTTTACACGCGAATAGCCTGGGCGCGTGTATTACAGGGGTGCGCGGGAAGTTTCACACACGAATAGCCTGGGCGCGTGTATTTCAGGGGTGCCAGGGAGTCCTACATGTGATTTGACAGTGTGGGTCCTCCCAGGTGTTCCCTGTACACCCTCCACGGCCCCTGCAGGCAGCCCACACCACAGGGGACTACCCTGCATCCCTGGTCATGTTCCCGCAGGCAGCCCACCCAACATGGGCATGCCCTCCAGCAAAGGCACATGTCTCCTTGAACTAATGAACACCAACTCATGTCCCCACCACCCCCCCCCCCAGCACTGTGGGGCACCTGCCAGCAGTCCCCCACCCATGTCCAACTCATGTCCCCCACCACCCCACCCCCAGCACTGTGGGCACCATGCCAGCAGGCCCCACCCATGTCCAACTCATTGTTCCCCCACCACCCCCACCCCCCAGCACTGTGGGGCACCTGCCAGCAGGCCCCCACCCATGTCCAACTCAATGTCCCCCACCACCCCACCCCCAGCACTGTGGGGCACCTGCCAGCAGCCCCCACCCATGTCCAACTCATGTCCCCCACCACCCCCACCCCCCAGCACTGTGGGCACCTGCCAGCAGGCCCCCACCCATGTCCAACTCATGTCCCCAACCCCCCCACCCCCCAGCATTGCGGGGCACCCTCCACCAGGCCCTCGCCCATGTCCCATCCATGCCCCCCTGCACCTGGGTCCAACAATCCCCAATCATGTCCGTTATGGCCATCCTCCCTGCCAAAGCCCAACCAACTATCACATCCACCCAATATCAAAGGCAATTACATGTTACACACCCAATGTAAATAATGCAAATGAACACATGTCTGTCACACACAATGGCTGCAAGTGAATGTTAAAACACCCAACATGACATGCATGAAAGTAATGAGATGATACGACACATTGAGGATGAAAATAAAAATGTATTGAAAATCAACTAGAATGGAAATGAAATTAGAAAAACCACAAAGCAAAACAACAAAAAGAAGATGAATGTCCATGAAAAAATCAAAAAATCAGAAAATCCATAGAAGAACTATTTACAAGACAATCCCGGGTCCATGAGCCCACCAAATGAAACCTAACTATGTCAACTAACTAAAAACTGAACTATATACAAAAAAGTGGCGCATTGTCCAATCGCAACCAAATAAAAAAAATAATAATTTAAAGGAAACCTACCACTAACTATATAACTATATACAATGGCAGTGGGCAAGTCCTGCGGCTCACTCTGTGATGTTGCGGCCAGGGCATCATCGAACTCCATGTCGATGTCCTGGAGGCGGGACTCTGTCCTGGGCCCGAGGTCTCGCAGGGATAACCCATGTTCACCTCAAACTCCCTGCGAGCTTCCTCGAGGCACTCAGCCCGCCTCAACGCCCGACCGCATGGAGAACTCCGCCCTGACCATGGTGAGCCGCTCCTCTTCGCCCGCTGCCGCTCCGCACCTATCCGCTGGACCAACTGCTCCCACACGGAAGACACTACCATCCCAGGGTTCTCCTGCCCTCCGGCCGATGCCTGCCCCTCTGATCTTGATGCCCCGAGCCATGATGCCTTCCCACGTCGAGCCTGCTGCTGCCTCCGACGCCACTGCCCTCTGCCAGCACGACGGCATCCAGGATGATGGAAGACCACCGACGCCGTCGTGCACGTGCCCTGCCGATGATGCGTCACATCCTCCATCTGCTGGGGTCCAGTTGCTGTGTTGTCCACCCCTGCTGGACCTCTGACTCCCGACTGTGGCAGGGATGGGATCCCCACCGAGCTGGCTGCATTGGTCAGGGCAGGTCCACAGGGGCCCTGGTGGCATCTGGCCGGAAGACGGCAAGGAGAACGACTGGCGTATAGTCTCCACAGAGGAGGAGAGGGCCGCCAGATTGGCCGACACATGCAGAAACCCCCGAACATGGCCGATCCCAATTGGGCCACGTCGGCACGGTGCTCTTCGTGATGACGTGCGTGCTCCTCCTGGGAAGCACGCACGGCATCACGAATCACAGCCGTGCGCATCACGACCCCAATCAGGACTTCTCCACACGGCCAGGGTCCCCTCGTCCGCAGGTGGGGGGGAGTCAGACGACATGGACATCCCCTCTACCTGCGCACGGGCCTGATACGGGGCATCCCTGCTGGTGCAAGGTGGTCACCCACAGGTTCAGGCACAGCGACATGCACAGGCCCCTCCACGGTGACCTGTGCTGCCTCCTGCCCCTGCCCCTGGACTGCACCACTTGCACCAGCAGGGATGCCCCCACCAGGCCCCATGTGCGCCTCAGTGGCGGCCTCCTCCTCCTCTGTGGAAACCACCAACCTGGATGGCTCCTCACCGTCTACCGCCGTAGCAGGCCCCTGAGGGGCTCACCCACCCCTTCCGCTGCAGCCGTGGGGGCATCCCCGCCGCCTTGCTCCACAGAGCCGTCTCCGCCCTCTTCTTCAATAGCCGCTGCATAGAGGGAGACATAGAACACAAGCATCAGGGTACTGTACAATGGTCCCCTAGACAGGAAGCAATAGCAGATGAGTGCCACTGTCAAAGTACACTTCCATCATGTCCCCCCACAACACATGTGTCAGTCCAGGCAAAACACACACAGTGACAGTCATGGTGCATGCCATGTACATTTCCATACATGTCCAATGGACTCTCGAAACATACAATGTAATGCTACTCACATGCATCATGGGTCATGCCTATCACATGCACACACTTCACCTCAGTCACATCCATCTGGCCCGTACACCCCAATCACAGTGGATACAGAGATGACTAGGCTGCATCAGTGAATCTGTACCATTGTCACAGACATGTGTCATGCATCCATGGCATTCACAAGTCAACAGACATGGCAGGTCAGGCACACAGACATGGATACCATATATGTACCTGGCATCAGCACCATCCCTCACCCCCACCATGTCCAGGAACAGAGACTGCCATGCTCTCATGTGTACAATCTGCATAGGGCTCCCCATGTCACCTTTAAACACATGCAACGACCGTGCGGTTCACACATTGCTGATCGCACATGCATTACCATGATGTCCCTGCACACATACATGCGTACATGGCCTATGTCACACATACAGGCAGGTATCAGAACAACCAGCACACTGCAACATGCCCTGTCTCACACAGCAATGCTTGGCCACTTACCGCTCAACTCCAGACGGGTATCCCTCTCAAGGACCTGGCGTGGAGCGCTGGTGTACGCGTTCCAGGACCCTCATCTGGATGGACTCATGCGGCCCCGGCCCCCTCCACGAGGCGCCGGGCCTTTATGAGGGTCCTGGACCTCAAGTCTTCCCAGCGCTTCTTGACCTTCTGGATGGTGCGGGTTGCCACCCCCTCCGCGTTGATGGCAACCACACAGTCGGCCCAGATCCTCTCCCGTCCTTCCTTGTTGGCGCGGGACGATCCGAAGAGGGCAACATACTGCCCCAGGACTTGCTCCACCAGGACACCAACTTCGTGGCAGTGAAGCTGGTGCCCCTCTGCCCCTCTGGCCGGGGGTTGCACTGGTGCCAGATGTTGATTGCCCAACATGGCAACCCCAGGGGCAGGAGTGGGTGGGCAACTGGTCCTGGGCTGGGCTGTGGAGCGATGTTATCCGAGTCGGGAGTCTCTGTTCCAGCAGGGTGGACACAGCAAACTGGACACCTGCAGATGGCTGATGTGCAGGCACCAAATGGCAGGGCACGGTGGCAGCAGGCAGGCAGGCAGGCAGGCAGCAGCAGATGGCACGTGGAGGCTGCTCGGGAACTGGGGGGCAGTAATTCGGCCTTCTGGGCAGGAGCGTGGTCTTCCGTGTGTTTTCGCGTGGCCAGCTTGATACGGAGTGATTTGGCACTTGAAAATCCTGCACGTCAGCGTGAAAATCGAGGAAAGGCCGTTAGCGCGTAAGCGCGTCAGCACGCGTACGCGATTTCATTGGACCAAAGGCCCTCACAGCGTAAGCGCGTCTGTGACGTTTTGCGCACGGGCATTGCCCTGGCAGGGCTTGGTTATCCCGCGTGCCTTTATGTTCTGTACGTGCTTTTCGTGCGGTGCGTGTGTTTTCCATCAGTTGGGGTTCACACGCTATTACTTCACAGCGGGTGTTGGCTACACGTTCTTCTACACGCAAGGCAGACGGTGAGTGGTACCCCGCACCCCAGGCCCGATCGCGTGAAAAAGTTCACGCGAACCCCTGTAATACACGTAGCCCGCTCTCCCAGGCCCGATCGCGTGAAAAAGTTCACGCGAACCCCTGTAATACACGTAGCCCGCTCCCCCAGGCCCGATCGCGTGAAAAAGTTCACGCGAACCCCTGTAATACACGTAGCCCGCCCCCAGGCCAGGTCGCGTGTGTGACTTCCCGCGAACCCCCGAATACACGTACCCCGCGCTCGATCGCGTGTGTAACTTCCTGCGCAACCCCGAAATACACGTGCCCCGCGCACAATTGCTGTATGTTGCCACTTTTGTAATGCGCAGGGACGCTACCGCCTGCCTTCGTGTGGCGGACGTGTATCGGCTTGTGCGTGTCTTTCACTGTGCGTGGCTTTGCCCTATTCGGTTCCATGAATACGTGTGGTTCGGGTGCGTGTGGGCGTTCCTCTGCTTCCCTGCAGTACATCCCCAGTTACGCCCTTGTTTTCGCAAGTTGTTCCCCATTCCGCGCATTATGCCCGTGTTCCGCCCACTTCTAGTGTATGCGCAGAGGTTGTGCGCTTTCACTGTGCGCGTCGCGCACGTCTTTCGGGATGTTGCAGTGACGTGTGCGCCATGCACGGGTTTGGCGCACATCCCGAGGAAGACACGCGCAGGGACTTCCATGAATCGCACGCGTGCGCCTCTTTTTTTCCGCTTGCGCCTGCTTGCGCGTAGATTTTCGGCGCACGTTTGTTCCATGAATCGGCCCCTAACTGTCCTATGTATAATACTACTTCTTGACAATACTGTCATATTTCTTTGACTACATTGTACCCTTTCTCTGCAAGTATCAGCATAAGTTTGACTGAGTCTTCTATGCATCTCTCTTCTGTTTCATTACACACTAAAATGTCAGCCACATATTGAATTATGGTGCCTTCAAGATCAACATTTCCGAAGTCCAATTGAAGGACTCTATTAAAATAGTAGGTGACTTACATTACACTTGAGGCAAACAAGTATGTTTCAGGCAAATTGTTCTATATGAAAAAGAAGGCAAATCCTGTGATTCTTTGTGTAAGGGAATTCAGATAAATCCATTTGATTTTAGATCAACACATGTAAAATACCTGACTTTTGATGGATATCGCACATTATTGTCAAAGGGTTTTGAACTAGAGGAAACTCGGCCTCAACTATATGGTTTAAAGGGCAAAGGTCCTGGATAAATCTCCATGACCCCCCTTTGATTTTTTAATGGGGTACGCAGCCGTATTGCATGGGAAATCTAATAGTACCAGAATGCCTTGCTTCATTAAAGCGGATATGGTTTCGACTATCCCGTCATCCGCTTCTCTGGATATCCGATACCATTTTGAACGTGGAATGTAGCAAAATAGCTCCTGGTTTAAACTTCATTTTCACTGCTCCTAATCACTTCAGTATGCCCACATCATATGGACTTGTGGTCCATAAGATACTTGGCACAGTTTCCATGTGTTCCTGAAAAAATGCTTGCTTTGTTTTTACCGACGCCATTCTCTGTGGTATTTCTATGTTCTCAACTTTAATCCAGTAATTGAGACTTATACAAAATACCAATTCATCATCTGAATAGTTTTCCCTAAAGAGTAAATCATCTTTCAAGTCTGTCTGTTAATATCCTTAATTGAGGACCATCACTGTTCTCCATCCTCTTCCCTCATCATCTGTTCCATGAAGAATCACCTGTTCTTCTCTTACCACTGCTGCTTCTAATTCCAAAGGAATAACTTGCCTTTCCTCATCATCCATGGGAATGTCTGGCCTGAAGAAATATTTATCTGGCATCCTTTTTATTTTACCTTTTGATTTAGGTAACCATTATCATGGAACGTTCACTCCATACAAGAAAACTTCCTAGTCTAGAGTGACTGCCCTTAAGGCTTTCTTTCCTGTAAAGGCTTACATACATTCCATCACATTTTTATAATGTATCCCCGGATTTGAACACACTATGGCTTTGACAGTAAAAATATTGCCATGTTAAGATTTGTCATTAAATCATGTCCTAATATTTTCACCAGTGTCTGTTTAGAATGTACTAATGGCATGGACATATTGTGTTCTCTTATAGAAATGGGTCATGTGTCTGTAAATGGAACTAAACTTGTCACCCCAGTAAATCCCTGTGAATTCATGGCAATGCCTGACATTGGGTACTTTCTCTCACAAACGCAGGAACACTCCTCTCCAGTGTCTACAAGAAATGAAAATGTCTTGTCTCCTATCATCACCAAGACCCTTTGTTAGTCTTGGGGGTCTGGTGTCACAGATTGTATTGAACACATCAGGTCGTCCTGTTGGCTGTCTTATTGTGGGTATGCATCATCCCTGTGTCTGTGAAAGGCTTTCCTCCCACCACGGTCATACTCCCTAATTTGGGTTTGGTCATTTGTGTAGCTCCATTGTCCATCTGCCATTGTTATGTACCTGTCTATTGCATTGGGATACAGTGTATCTGTTGCATTTACATAGATGCTTGCTGTTGCTGCCCTGTGCTGATTTTGTCTCCATTGGTATTTGGTGGAAGTGCTGTGGTTGTGGTAATTGTGTCTGTATTGCCGCTTGCTGAAACTGTTGTGGTTGTGGCACATATACCCGATTCTGTGTTTGATCTCGAACATAATATCTTTGCATATCTGTACTATATTGGGAGCATATCCTGTGCCCATCTTGGAGATTGCCAATCCTGTTGTTGCATGCCTCCTCTATGTCTACATACTCTGCAATGTGTCCTTTATTTCCAAAACCTCAACATGTCAAGGGCTGTCCGCCATTAAATCCTCCACTTCCTTGGGGCTTTTGAAATCCTCCTTGCCCTCACCCTTGAGGCCGAATCCCTCTGCCTCTTGGCATATAATTATACCCATTCTGCTCTTGAACACTGACTATATTATTAAACTGTGGGGCATGCATCACTTGTACTGTACTTCCCTCATTGCTTGTCAACACTGCTCCTTCTATACCAGACTTTGATATTTTTTTCTGCACAAACTTCACCTCTTCTTGCTTTCTACCCTCATCTTTCTTCTTATATTTCTCTTTTAGCACTCTGCAATAATGCATGATTGCCAATTGTATCTTGGGCCATGATTTTCTTCCATTCCCACCTGTTTTCTTTTAACTGCCTCTGTACTGGTTCTGGCAGTCCCTGACATAATATGTGGTCAAATAACGCTACTGTTTTATCCCATGGTTTGTGCATTTCAGCACTCCATCTATCCTGAATATCCTCTCATCTTCCTAATCATTATCGCTCCCAATGTCTGATGTGTCTGGATATTGTACTGTAAGCGCTCGCCATAAGTCCGCTCTACAGTTGTCAAATGGTACCCCATCATGCACTGTGTTTTGGGCAGTTGCTTTTGGATACCCTGCTCTTTTCCAAATGGCATCAGATCTCTCTCCTAGAATGGGTGATAATAGGCATTTTATATTGCCTAAAGTTAACGTCATTCCTGGTGTCCTTTTCTCCAATTCCTTAATCCATTTTGCTGCACCGGAAGTCAAACTCAGCAGTGTGAATTTTAATTTATCCTTTTCCATCTGGGACCATGGTATATATTGTGGTCAACCCCCCTCCTCTTTCTTTTCATAGTGGGAATGTGAAAACCCAGATCCTTTGTCATACCTACCAACGCTACTTGTTTTCCAGGCAACATTATTGTCACCTGCTTGTTTTCTCCCTGGCAATGTCCATAGAGTGCTCACATAGGGTGGGGACGCATCCCAGTACAATGCGATTGCACTTGTGGTTGTTCAGTTTATGATTTTGGTTCTGGTGTTTTTCTTATGGGGCCCTCTAGATCTGACCATTTTACCCCTTTGTCTACACTTGATTCTCTTGAATATCCATATGCACCTTCTTCTCGAATCTCCTTATTTGGTTTCCTTTCCTCATCTGACAACATTATGCCCCAACCCGTATGGCTATTGTCCTCTATATCTAGCCCAAATAAGGATTGTTTATTCTGACATCATCTAAGCTTCCTCCTGTTCTCCCAAAGAATGCTCCTTGTTCATCCACTTCATTTAAATACCCTTCCTTATCCCTCATCTTTCTATATAGATTCCCCATTATTGTTCCTATGCTCTCAGTATCTTCTTCTCTCCATATTGGCATATTTAATGGTCCTCGCCATCCTCCACTGGATGGTAGTGACCCTCTCTCTTCTTCGGTTCATGCTTGCATTTCTATGGGTATCATGCTTTTACGGCATAAATAATCAATCTAA
Source organism: Ambystoma mexicanum (assembly GCA_002915635.3). NCBI lineage: Eukaryota > Metazoa > Chordata > Amphibia > Caudata > Ambystomatidae > Ambystoma > Ambystoma mexicanum. The sequence goes on from CM030325.1 coordinate 969,517,875, forward strand.
TCATCTTTAAATCCCTACTTCTGTACATTTCTTCCCCCCTTTGCCTTATTTTCCTTGATTTCTCCTACTCTCACCTTCTTTGCAACCTGTGCTTTAAATCGTTGTGCTTCTATTTCTTCTTGTTTCTCATTTCTAGCCTCTCCTCCTCCCTTTTTGCCTAATATTTTCTTGTTCTTCCATTTAATTACATTCCTTGTCTCTTTCTTGTTTGTATAGCCTCTCTTCTTCCTTTTCTTTTGTTTGTTGTCTTGCTCATCCCTTTCCTCTCTTTCTCCTCCCATCCATTTGTTCTGCACTATTGTCGTACCCTTAGCTGTATCGGTTATTCTCCTTTGTTTCTCAGCCTCTTTTTTAATCTCTACCTGTTTATTCTGTCTATTCTTGTTTTCATCACACTGTTTAGTTTCATTGTGTGTCTATATATATTTAAATTCTCTACTTTTGCTTTCTTCCTCTGTTTCTTTACTAGTATAGACAGGGGGTTCCTTTGGTGGAGTGGAGTAACATACCCGCTCCTTCTAGGGTAAAGAGGTGCTGAAGCATTACATCTTCCCCTTTCTGCTAACTAAGCATCCTTTTCCTATAAACTGGATCTTCCTTCTCATTCTGATACATTTTCCAAAGTTCCTATACTGCCACTCCCTTCTCAAGCTTCTTTCCCTTATGCGTGGCATGTAAATATGTCGTCAGATTTCATAACACCGTATTTGACAACAAGCATCCTGGAGGCCACGGATAAATGCCTTATTGGTGGTGCCCTTAAGCCATTCGGAATGGTACTGCATAATCTGGGCTGTATATCTTAGTAATGTTCTGCATAAATGTGTGAGAGGTGTTTCTTCCATTATGAAAAGCCGATTCAGGCTGTTAATATTTAATCAAATCTTTCTCCTGCTTCCAAATTAATTAGCTATATTGTTTACATGTATTTGAGTAGGCACCATCAATTGGCACTCGTATTCCAGGAGATAGATATTTTCCCTACCTTAGTTTATTATTTTTAAAAATAAATGTATTTGACACTATTTTTCTAGCTCCTTCATTTACACTTTTGTTATTATTTTTTATTGTTCTTGGTTTTTAATGTCTTCAAATTTTCTTTTACTTCTATTTTGGTTTCATCTAATTCTAGCGTTTTGGTCGACGTCGATCATTGTCAAAAATGTGTAAAAAAATAGTTATTTATTTATTGTCGCTATTCTTCCTTTATTATTAGTCATTCGTTTTAAACACATTCTTTTTTATTCAATCATATTATATCCCTTATACGTGTGCACTTTCAATATATATAAATATATATATATATTTTCTCCTTAACATACGCTCTTCACACTGCCTTACTGGGTGTACCTCTCCAGTCTTTTTATTCCCCCCTCTTTGAGTTTGACACGCACACTTCTGTCTGGCTCTTCTAGTAGGAATCCTTAATGATCTGATATGGAGCTATAGTGTGTGCCCTTTCCGCCTTTCTTGAGCACGTGAATTTAAGGTATACTTATATCTCTTTTTTAATATAACCCTCAACATATCCATTTACTCGTTTATGTCTTCATTTACACCATAACATAATTAGAATCCCTCACCGACATTCTTTTACAAACTACGATGGTCTACTTACATTTGCTACTCAGCTCAAGTCCGCCGGCATTGACTCTCCCGTAACCAACCAGTTCGCCTTTCGTCCACGGGCACCTGCAGGGACCAAACAGGAATTTCTTCAAAGGAGGACCTGTCGACCATGTGTTGACATATGTCAACGGAATTGCAATATATAAAGTCCTTGTATATTGAGAGTGTCATATTTCCAGAGTTCGGTAGTTGGGAAATTGGGCCATCATTCAATTTTAAACAGCAGTGATAGTAGAATTAATTAGAGAACACTCCAGAGAGATATGGAATAAAGACTTTGAAATTATTGTGTGGAATAATGGGATGCTAGTGAGAAAGAAGAAATCATTTGAGACAAAGGGAATTAACAGATTGGGGCAGGTGAGTCAAAAGAAAATTGAAAGAATGTATCGCTGATGAGAATTACTTGATAGAATGTTGAGATAATGAGGTGGATCAGGATACTATTATAATGTCTTGGAATAGTAGAGGCATCCGCTTATTCTTACCTAAATGTGGAACTTCTCTTTTAAAAAGTTCTGATATTTTTGCTCTGCAAGAGATGTGGGCTCAAGGAACGATACTGATAGGTGGATATAACATACTGACTAAACCCGCTATTGTAGGTGTTAAGGGACGCCAATGGGGTGGACTCTGCATCGGAGTAAAATGCTCTTTAACTATCAGAGACTATGAAAAGTTTTGAAAATCTGTCTATATTGTGCGTTTTTATAGGGAAAACTGCCTGTAATGAAGAAATGTTATTGATATATGTCTACTCATGCCCTGGAAGAATAAAATTAGATGATTTGGGGAAGATCATAATGGATACGATAGATGGATGGGTAATTGAAGCCCCCAAGCCAATATTATAGTAGTGGGGGATTTCAATGTTTATTTCAATGAGGCTAATGAAAATACTGAAGAATGGAATGACTTGTGCAGGGTATATGAGATCATTCCCCCAGTGGATCTGGGAAAATTTGGAATCATGCAAACACATCCTTCCCAAATTACTTATGGGATTGCATGGTTGAATAAGTTACAGAGTTGGCATGTAACATTTCTAGAACCAGACATTGCGGGTGGAAAACATCCGACGTTGACTAATGGAAATGTGAGCTATCAATTAGATTACATGTTTGTGAATAAGGGGCTGTTGAATCAATTGAAAGGATTTGAACATCTATTGACCTCTTGAGTGATCATAGAATATTAAAATGTACATTTTATAGGTCTCCATTGAAAAGAAACAGAAAAGGTGAAAGTTTGAATATCCAATGTAATGGTGGGGCCGATAGGATATATTGGAGAGAAAACAACGTAGCCAAATTTGATGAGATGTTTAATATTCTACTATAAATGGTGAAGAGATAGCCCGTAATGGTCTACCGGTGATAGCGAATCTATTGGGGATGATCCAAATAGCAGAATAACCCTCACTCAAAGTATGGGAAAAACTAATAATATATATGACAGTCAGATAAATGAAAAGAAAAAGAGTTTAAGTTCGATCTAAATAACCTTAAGCTGGATACAAATATGAATGAGTGTGAGGAGAGACAGAGAAATACTAATATACACACAAAAATGAAGAACTGGCTTGGGGCCATAAAAGTAATGTCCATAATGCCAACTAGAAAACTATTTTTACCTTATGCAGAACTCATGACTCAAAAAATTTCTGGTATTTATACAAGCAGTATTTAATAGAGGATGAGAATATAGATGTTAATATAATTTCAATAGAAGCATGGACGGAATATATATTCTTACTTATTATGTGGAAAATAAGTCAAAGAAGACAATGGAGATCAGTTGGGGAACTGAGGAACACAGAATTCCCTTTTAGCTGACATGATATCTTAAATATATATAAAAAAGATGAAATTTTCCAGAGCCCCAGGGACTGATAGATTGGTGAATATAATTATTAAGCGTAACCCTGAAAAGTGGGCAAAAATTATTTTAGAATTCTATTTGTGGATTTGGAAAAAGGGCAAGATCCCGGTTAGTTGGTGTAAGGCCATATTTATTCCTATATATAAAAAAAGGGAATCAAATTTGCCCAAAGAATTATCGTTTATTAGCTATGGCAGACTCAAGCTGTCAAATATTTTGTTCTTTATTGCTGCAAATTATAAACAAATGGAGCAAGAAGAACAAACTCTTATCCCCTCAACAAATAGGTTTCAGACCAGGATTGACTACTTAAATAACTTGGTGATGCTAAACCCACATTGTTGCAGATACTTTGGAATATAAAACAACAAATAGTATGTATGCTTCATAGATTTTTTGAGAGCATTCGACTGTGTCGACAGGGATAAGCTATGGTGCAAATTAGCTATTTGGAAGATCTGCCGCTTAATATTACATCTCATAAGAGAAATGTATAGAGAGACCCTTGTCACTATTTGTTTGAATAAAGGAACCAACAGATCATCGCCTATTAAAACAAATAAAAATATAAACAGGGATGTGTAAACCCCTGTTTTATATATGATGTGGGGAAGGGATGTGCAACCTCCTGTTTTATATAATTTGTATGCTGCAGACATGGGAGAAAGGTTTGAAAACATTAATAATTATACGCTAATGTTGGAGAGCTCTTAATTAGTTGGATGTAGTATGTGGATGCACTATCCTAATGGATAAAACTTCCATTGACCTCCACAGGACGTGAAACGAGTTACATCGGTATGCTCAAGATGACAAACTTAGTATTAATGTGGAAAAAACAAAAATTATGATCTCCGGGGAAATAGAAGAAATAATGTTAATAGTAAATTTTGTTATGTCTCATTATGCCCGCTGGTGATGGTGGCACCGTGGCCGGCTTTGATACGCTGGTGCTTTATTGTATTCCAATATGGCTTCCGGGAAGCGCCGGCCGATGGATGGACTCCGCCCACGCATGGCTTGTGACGGATTATATGCTGTCTGTTCCTATGCCCCAGCTTGTCGCTACTCTTTTACCAGACGCTCCGTAAATTTGCTTCCTAGGGAAACTTTCTACCTGTTATCCATGTGCTTTCTAAACTTACTCTTCTCTGCTGTTGTAGATCTGCCATCTCTGCGGTTACATCCTCTTTGGGTCCCTTAAACGTTCACACCGCCCCATCCTGTCTGCCTGCACTGCTTCTCAAACACTGAAACCAATCCTCAGCTTACCTTCATTCTTCATTCATGGCAATTAGGAACACGGTAGGGATACTCTCAGCGTCTTTATCCGTATCATCCTAGACCGTACAGATGTACTAACCCATCTGTCTCTGAAGGGCTTTGGCAAAATAGCTTCACCCTTCCACGAAACCCGCATGCTCAGAGCAGGAATGCTGACTTTCTGCCATGGTTTTAGCCCAGTAAGTTTATCGGGGAGGGAGAAGATATTATATCAGAATCGGGAACCTCCTATGTCTTTCTCTTCTTCTGCCTTTATAGAGGACACATCATTCCGTGGATAAATATCCTGATCTACAAACGCCTCTGCTACTTGAATATATACAACCTCAGGTGCAATTAATTTCCTCTCTCGATATTCTGTTCCCTTTCCTCTTTAAATTACTACTTACCCTTTCCTTTAATTCCAACAGACAGTAGCTACACCTCTGCCATTGAAAGGTTCCAGTCCCGTAATTTCCAGTCCGTGAGTCCACAGATCGAAGAGCTATAACTACCTTCACTGTCAAATCCAGCACAGGGTTTTTCCCTGAGAGGACTTCCCTGGGGACTTTGCTCCTCTCCAATAGCTGTTTTATTCAGGCGGAGGGTTGTAAAGTTCCCAGGGGCGTTTTTTTGTGCTAACTGCATGTTATTAAATCTAACTTGTCATAAATTTAGGTGCAAAATTGACACTCAAGTGATTGAGGTAGTAGAAATATACCCATACTTGGGAATGTCTGTGAGAAATAATCACTATCAAAAAATGACAGAGAATAAGGTTGTTAAAAAATGGAATGTTGTAAGAGCATACTTGGCCACTAAAGGCAGTCACTCTGTGGAGGGCTTATTAGAGATATAGAAAACCTGTATAGTTCCTAGGGCTCTGTATGCGTTGGAATCTGTGGCATCAAAATTCATGAAGAACTTGGGTAAAATTGAGGGGAAGTTGTGGAGACAAGCCATGAAGTTAGCCAAATCTACTCCAATAGAGGCATCAGATGTGAACTGGGGCTCACCTCATTACCTACCCTTTGGAAAATGTGATGTTGTAAATTGTATACTGGCAAGAAAAAAGGATGATAGCTTGATGAATGAGATTGGTAGGTTTATGGTTAAGAAGGAGAAAATTAATGATGCTATGAAAGATTTGACGGATACCTCCCTTACCTTCTTAAAAAAAATTAATATGAGCTTAACGAAGAAAATAGAAGATGTGAATCATTTGTATACAAACTTGAATAAGAAAGCTATCAATGGAATATTATAAAAAATCTACATCTGTTAACTAAAAAGAGATGGTATGTAACATATAGCTTACAAGCTATGTTACCATCTAAACCTCGTAGTTACCTATGGAAGATTAGAAATAGGGATTTTTCCAGATTTAAACATTGTGGAGATTTAATCCCCTAACCTGCTATGAATATGTGGGAGCTTTGATTGGGATACCCAGAGATAAAAGAATGTGTAGGCTCTGTCAAAAGGAGATTGAGACAATACTAAAGTTATTAAATCCATGTGAAAAATTGTCAGAATTGTATTATAAATGTAATAAGGACCTGATATACAACACAAGGATGATCACGTCAAACCAGTTTTGGTCAGTCATCTGTATGGCTGAGCCTTTGGTCTACATAAGAGCTGCGTATTATATGTACATTGGAAAAATAGTTTCTAAGTTATTGCAATGAGTAGAATTAGAGAATTCAAAGCAGTCAGTTAGAAAAGAATAAAAGTAACACTTGTCTTTACTTTTGTTAGATGAATTGTGATTATAATAGGAATTGTTGTTTTTTTAAAAAAAAAAAAAATTTGATCAATACAATTTTTCAGTATTAAGATGGCAGCTATGGAATTGATTTGTATTTTATTTTGGCAATACCTTACTTCATTTGAAAACTGGAGATGATGAATAGGTAGCTATGTCTGATGAGGGACAGTTGTATGTAATTCTGGGAACAGGTAATTATTGGATCATGGTCATGTTTGTGAAATTGAAATTGTAATGAAATTGTAAAGCAATTGTGTTTGAAATGAAGTAATATTGTTAGACGATAGTCTTTATTTAAGATGATAATTTTATATGATTGAAATTGATTTCATAGTGTATAATATTGAGAGTTATGATTGTAATATGTTTCCTTATTGTAATTTGTGATAGTGTTTGAGGTTTTAATTAACCAATTACACTTTAAATAAATAAAAAGACTACATTACTCTGTGTGTGCACCGCTCACTGCAGGAGACTCAGCGCTCATGGCTTATGGTGGGAGTCGTCGATTGTCCAGGAATCTAGGTCTGGGTTCTATGTAAATTACACCAGAAACATCTTCCTCTCATCCACCTCCAACACTCTGAGGGTCAGACTCTTCTAAAAGCAGAGAGTTGGGGGCAGATCTATCTCTCGGTTGGGCCCTCCCGCTGGAATAGCCTCCCTGCCTCTCTCAAAATTGAGCAGAACCATCTCCGGTTCCGGAAGCCACTCAGAATTTTCCTTTTTGCTTCTGCTTTCTCTCTTCCTCTCCCATCTGATGCACCTGAATGCTCTGTGAACGGGTCACCTGGACAACCTCTGAACTCGGGCATAACTTCGTGCATGTCCAGTTGCCCTTGCACTGCATCTGTGCTCCCCAGCACTTAAAGGTCTGTATCTGCAACCCTACATTCCCATCTCCCTGCACTTATGACCACCCTGATGGCTGCACGTGTGAGTCAACTGCACTTTTCCTTTACCTTCCCCCCTGGCACCTCTCCCCTTACCTGCACTTGCACGATCTGAATGACACAAGGCCTAGTAAAATTGATATTTTGTCCTCCCTTGTTTCCCCCTCCTTGTCTTGTTGTGCCTAGTAACACTTGTGTACAGGCACGTTATAAATGCCATATCATATCATATCATCCTCTGCTACCGAATGTGCTCTGGCATCTGAAAGCTTTGGTGTGCTAGATAGAATTACCAATAAAATTTCTCAGCCCAAATAACCGGACAGACTCAAAGGCAATGGTAAAATACTGCTTTAATCTCAAGAAGAACGTGGGTCCCGAGTCTGCCCCGCCTAGAAACCCAAGCTACTCCTCACTGATGATGCCCAACAAGGCTGAAACATGGCTGGGAATGCTTGTGGTCTCGTGCAGAAGGCATGTGACCTAGCAGTTCAGGCTGGACTGTGTCAGAATTCTCCTTCATAAACTTGACCCCGTAGTGTTTAAGAAGAATTCTTCCCACTAATATATCTCTCTGGATGTATGAGTAAACATACAGAGAAATCGATTAACTGAAAGACTGGATTCCCTCGGGACCTTGTGGCTGTAAAGAGAGAGACGATAGATTATTAACCTGAATCAAGACCGTAGTATACGTGAGCAAGATAAACCATAGACTAACCTGTGAGGCTAGTGACAAAACCCAGAAATAGGAATGGGAATCTAGTCAGTAGTCTTGAAAACTCCTGTAACATAAATCAAGACAGAAGAATTGAATAGGACAATACCACCGGTAATACGAGACAAGTAAAGGCAAAGACTACGACTAAACCAAAGATATGATGGAGCAACAATTCACTAGAACCTAAGAAATGTTGAGTTAATGGGTTTTCCCAGATACTCTACACTAACCAGTGTTACTGTGTAGCAAACCCACCCGAACCAGAACTAAGTAATGAAAACAAAAGCACTCAGTTAACGTACCGGAATAGTTCAATGAAACAACTCCCACGTTGCAGCGGAGGCTGAGTCCGGCTCCTACGTTTCAACAGATGTTGTCCGAATCTCGCGGGGCAGCTGAGTCTGGGGAAAACCACTCCCACGTTGCAGCAGAGGCTGAAAGAATCCCGCGGTGCAGCTGAAGCTGAAAACCACTCCCACGTTGCAGTGGAGGCTGATAGGATCCCACGGGGCAGCAGAGGCTGAAACAATGTTTGTGACACGAAGGTAAGTGAATCAAAATAAAATAGAACTAAGTGGAAACTCTAGAAAAAGTCACAGTTTCCGTAAGTGCGCCTTAAATACAAAAGGGTCAGGCAAGAGCAAGTCAAAAAACAGTCTAAGTCCAAAAAACACTACCGGGCAGCGTCAAGACCAAGGAGCAGGCAGAAAGACAATCCAGGAATGTGCGCCGTAATCTAAATAACCAGAAATTCGGGGTACCAAAGCAGAAAGCGAATATCCAAAAAGCAGGTCAAGAAACGTTAGCCAAAATATCACGAAGAAACACGAAAAAAACCACAATACCAAAAAGCTCAATCAGAAGCACTGAATCCTGGACAAGGCAGAGTTAAAATAGGGCAGGTCATGTGACTAGCATTTACTTCCTGAACGCCGGCTCCCTCCCCTTGACAACGGCTTCCAAAGTTTCCAAGGTAACTTCCAACCCCTACTGCAGTGACCAGACCGAATAGTTTGGTATCTTTTGCCATACTTCCTTGATAGATGAGTTTTATCGGGGCATTTGGCTATCGGGAGTTTCTTGAATACTGTCTCGAGTACTGTGGCATGACATACTGCCCCTTTTGGGGTAAGACCGAGCCTGATTTGCATATGGTTTTTCCCCTTCTGTAATGGTTTGCAGGCTGAAAACCGATGGTCTGGAGGGTTGCCCAGAGTTATGCCCATGGTTATGATTAATTTGAAACCTTTCAGCCATCACCTTTTTGTTTTGCTAATGTCACCCCGAGTGGGACTGGTATGCCCAGATGTGGGTACCGAGTCTGCCCGGCCTAAAGGCCCAAGCTACTCCTCACTGATGATGCCCAACAAGGCTGAAACATTTCTGCGGATGGTTGTGGTCTCGTGCAGAACGGATGTGAACTAGCAGTTTGGGCTGGACTGCTCCTTTTGAGGTAGGGCCAAGCCTGATTTGCATATGGTTTTTCCCCTTCTGTAATGGCTTGGCAGGTTGAAAAACGATGGTCTGGAGGGTTGCCCAGAGCTATGCCCGTGGGTATGATTAATTCAAAACCTTCCAGCCATCACCTTTTTGTTTTGCTAAAGTCACCCCGAGTAGGACAGGTATGTCCAGACGGGGGTACCGAGTCTGCCTGGCCTAGAGAACCAAGCTACTCTTCACTGATGATGCCCAACAAGGCTGAAACATGTCTGGGGATGGTTGTGGTCTCATGCAGAACGGATTTGATTTAGCAGTTCGGGCTGCACTGCCCCTTTTGAGGTAGGGCCAAGCCTGATTTGCATATGGTTTTTCCCCTTCGGTAATGGCTTGTCAGGTTGACAAACCATGGTCTGGAGGGTTTCCCAGAGCTATGCCCGTGGTTATGATTAATTAAATACCTTCCAGCCATCACCTTTTTGTTTTGCTAAAGTTACCCCGAGTGGGACGGGTATGCCCAGATGTGGGTCCTGAGCCATGCCGGTCTAGAGACTCAAGCTACTCCTCACTGATGATGTCCAACAAGGCTGAAACATGTCTGGGGATGCTTGAGGTCTCATGCAGAAGAGATGTGACCTAGCAGTTTGGGCTCGATTGCCCCTTTTGGGGTAGGATCAAGCCTGATTTGCATATGGTTTTTCCCCTTCTGTAATGGCTTGGCAGGCTGAAAAACTATGGTCTGGAGGGTTGCCCAGAACTATGCCCGTGGTTATAATTAATTGAAAACCTTCCAGCCATCACTTTTTTGTTTTGCTAATCTCAAGAAGTAAAGCAGGGCGAATAAGCACTCATCAAATCGACTCATGCAGGATCAATATATCTTTTCGATCATTTGTTGTTTATATAATGCCAGATGCATCATATATGACATCATTCTACGTGGCAAACTGCAAACACTTATCAAATATACGCATGTTATTCCCTCATTGGCAGTCTCTAATCTGTAAAACACACCCTGAGCTACTTCTACTTATGTGGCGCAAGGCCCTCCCCATACCAGAATATGTGGCAGCTGAATAATAATTTTCAACACTACATGCAAAAGTGCATCTCAGGCCATTCAAATTGGTGGGCAACCCAACTCCAACCTTGGCCATTCGACTTGCTAGCAGCACGTACATATGAATGAAACCCACGTGCTTGGAGATACATCAGCTTTCCCCTTATTTCCCGAATTAGCCTACCCTTTATAATCAAATGGCCTCATGCCAATGTCTTTTGTTTGAAGGTTGACCTTGCCAGTCTGCACTGTTCTCTGAAACCACAAAAGGTGTAAGCATTACAGAAAAATATTGTTTTTTGCATTTGACTCTCTTGTTCTAGGACGCAATCCAACTCTAAACGGTCAGACACTATCTGTGACACACCATTGGTTTCTAGTTTGGGCATAAACACAATATTGGTTCATGGGATAGACTTAATTACAATCATTCTAAAGGCTTGGGTTCAGGAACTCTGCATGGTTTCGGAATGCTCACAGTGTAACATCTAACTCTAGTTATTCTTTAGGAATCAGGTCTACCCTCTCAATTTTACAGTTCATAGGGTTCATTAAGCAATAGGGCAGACTCAAATCAGGCTTGTCATTCCAGATTTCAATTTAGCATGTCTAAGGCTTTGAGAGTACACACATTTCCAAAGAAAAGCCTTCTTTTCTGATGAACATAAGCAGGGGTTCAATTGTAATGATCAATCATAAAGCATTTATACTCTGTATTGTATTCCCCATTTCAGTGACATAGCCTACAGACTTGGCTTCCCCAAAATACCTTTCGCTGCTATATAGCATTAGAATAACTCTTGTGTAATTTATCTAAATGGTCTGGGGTTAGTTTCCATCTGGTTTGTCTTTCATAGGCCCATGGAAGATCAGACATCAACCAGACCAGGCAACGTGCCCAGACAAGATCTTCCTTGCAGTCCGTCCACCTGCTCAAAACTACATTTCATGCAATCTGTTTCTGTCTTATAAAAAGCTGCTGCATTCTTCCCCATTTGGATAAAGCCTTATTAAGGAAATGTTACAACAGCTACATTTGGTACTCCAATCCACTCTTTGCCTGTCAAATTGGCTGTCTTCCTTTACTGTTTTCCCACAAAATATCGTCCTATGTGTATAAGTTTAAATACTCTGCAAACGCTGTCATGCAGAAAAGTTTGATGTGTCGATTTTGAGTTGGACATAGCCATTGATAGGTTCAGTTTAGTTACTCACACCCACCATGCTCCTCTCTGCTTCGATTGGCCCATTGAATCCTCTATGTCATAAGGCATTACGAGGTGGGCGGTAAGGGATTACCGGCACCGGTAAGGGCACCAGTGCCGGTAATCCCTTACCGCCCTACTACGAGTTCTCTTTGCGGGTCCTTCCTTAACGCCTGGTTTCCTGGTTTTTTCAGGCATTAAGTACGGGACCCGCAAAGGGACTCTAGAGCTAGTAACGGTACCGCAATTTGCGGTACCATTATTAGCGCCTTCCACATTCCCATTTAGCCCTATGGGAGCTCAAATGGGAATGGGGAATGGCCCTGGTGAATGGGGAATTACTGGTCCCGCCAACCTTGGAATGGACTGGTAATTGCTCCATTCACCAGGGCGGAGTCTGAACGAGTTTGGAGACAACCATGGCGCTAATAGTGCCATGGCTACCTCCAACCTCGTAATGAGGCCCAATGTGTTTGCTATAAGCTAGTGTTCACTTTAGAAATGTGGAATTAATAATTGTTTAAAATACTAGTTTCCCTCATATCTCCTTGTGTGTACATAAGCCATGAATACAAATTATATATCCAGGGGTATCCGAATATTGTAAACCAGAGATATCCTTTATGTTTTTCTGGCTGTGGACATAATGAAGCTATGTAAATATGCACATTTATGAATAATTAATGCAATTTCATATATCCTTTTTTTATATGCATGTGGGTCCTCTTTTCATTCCAAATTCATATCTATTTTTATTTTTAGGTTCTATGTATGTAGGCCATACACAAAATGTCACAGTCATGATTGCAGCACAATAGATTGCAATCTCGCAGGTACAACCTTTTGTGTGTGGCCCTCTCTCCTTCCTTATTGAGGGCCACTATGCGCCACACTCTGCCCCCCTCTACCCGCTCAGTCCCCCTGACCTACTAACCTGATGCAGGCCCTGGCCTGCAGCTGGTGACTTCCTGTTTTTTTCAGCACTCTTTAGAGTCTGTACCCACGAGGCAGGACACTGCATGGCATGCTTTTGACTGCAACCTTTTGTGACCCGGCCTTCCAGGTACACGCTTTTCAGATTGCAAGCATATATTTCAAATCAGACAAACAGTTCTAATGCTAGAGCGAATACTGTATTTCCTACTTGTCACTTTCAAATGCACTTTGGTACACATTTTTACTGTACCACCCAGCTTGAATTCCATGTGTGTGTGTGTCTGTGTGTGTGTGTGTGTGATTTGACCCACTTTTATTAACTGAATCCATCTATATAGACAGAAACAACCAATGAATTATTCAATTAAGCTGAGCTCTGTTAATGGAGTAGATGTCTTTTGCCTTTGACTGTGTTGCTTGGCCAGAGATAGAGTTCAGGGAATGTTTGAGGCGTCTGCTATTGAGAATGCCCTTTACTGATACAGACAGCACTGAACTTGTTGAACTTCCAATTAACTTTAAATCATTGAACCATTAAAACCTTTGATTTGGAATCAATTGTGGCTCATCATTTTGTATTTTATACACAGGCCTGGTCTGGGTACACACAGCTCTGACTTTAAATCAGATCAAAGTGAATATGATGGGTCTGTATATTCCTGGTCTCAACATGCTGAGCTCTGCATACACATACAATTAAGATGAACCAGAATTCAGGGCATAAGGTTCATAGTAAATAATGCTACATTAGATGTTCTATCCCATGTTAAAGATTGTAATGTAATTCCTGACCCCTAGAGTCATATGGGACTCCAAAATGTAGAATGATGGAGGGATCAATATATTTCTGAATTATGCAAACCCTTTCCGTTACCACATACATATCACATGCGGTAATGGCAATTGAGTTTGACATTATTTCAAGTGGAAATACTGCTAAACTCCCAATGAGGACCTAGGCCTTTTAATGTTCATCATTAGTTTACAGAACATTGCAATGCAAAGCTATTCAAAATGTGAATTGCTTAATGAAAAGCATTACATTCACACAAATAATTTCTAACAGAGTGTTGTCAGCACATCCTTTGGCTCAGAAGTGGCATGCAGTCTTGCAGGTTTCCCAGCTCTATCTTCCCCAAAAGAGAAAAGTGGCCATTCAAGATTTGAAATTAAGGCAGAGCGGAGACTAGCAATTCCCAGAAGTGACTTTGTTTTTCAAGAAAAAGGCTGATAACAAAACTAAGTCTTTACTTAAATATCAAATATTATCTTTAGAAGATGTACAACAAGTACTGGAGGACAAAAGAAACATGACATGTACTATTACAAACATAGGTTAAAACAGGTGCTTGTTGTGGGTCTATATTTATAGAACTGTTTCATCACAAAGAAAATATTAAATAGTCCATGCTTGTATCATACATTAACTCACTGACTCGAAGGAAATTCATTTTGTCACAGGTGAGATTTTTCAAAATGAACTTGGAATGTGCAGGGTGAAGGTTTTGAAATGACAAGTCATGCTACGCTTGCATACACACATCTGTTTATTTATAAACGTGGGCTAATGTGGTCACAATATTATAGTTCCCAACTCCCATCTGCCTTGTTAGTGGGTTGAAAATCCTCACTAAGGAATTGGGGAAATCCAGAGAAATGTTGCTGTGCTGTATCACTGTTTTTGTGTGTAGTAGCTTTAACTTTCAAATTGTTTATAATGCACCCTGTGCTCTCATAGATCCAGTTGCTGCTAGTCCATAATGTTGATTTAAGTTCAACAAATAAATAAAGATGCCTCGGGTCCCACTTTTTCCATTGCAGGCAAGTGCTATGTTATGTTATGATATGTTATGAATCTGTTATACTGCCCCAAAAAGTGCCTAGTTTTGTTTGGAGGTTGGCGTGTTGTGCATCCACCAGTGGTATCCAGAGATTATTCTGCAGACGAAAAACAAGCAGGGGAAGATAAGAGGAAGGGAAAGAGGATGGCAGATGCCACAACAAGACTCATAATTATTATACTATTAATACTACTACTACTATTACTATTACAATTAATAGTAATAATTGTAATAATAATAATAATCCTAATAATAATAATACGTGTTTTGAATAAAGCCACCTCGAGGGTAGTGGTTGTCGAGTGCTTTGTTTCATTTAACAAATATCAAACTCAATTTTGGGAGGATGGAAGGATGCATAATGGAACGTCGTGTTTTGTGGTCCTTTGTGTGCATGTACATCCAGTTATGGAGCACCATAGATCAGGATTTAAGAACTCAACGAGAAATGTTTACAAACATCTGGACTGTCTAACAGTGATAGTTTCGAAAACGCAGGGGTTAATTAAAACAAGTTGTGTGTGGCTGATTAATGGGATTTTGCTGTGCTCAGGTGGACTCTTGAAGTGGGGTGGCTTTTTGTCCAGGATTACCTTAAACCTTTTTCCTACTGGGTGAACTCCGAATAGTATTTCTGGGTCTGCCAAGCCTAAAGACTCAAGAGACCCACTCAACAATAGTCAGGGTGAAAAGGTTCATGTAGATAAATATCAAAGGGAGGGATAGGAAAGTATGCACCGACAGAGAAATTCCAGAAAATTTAGAAAACCTGACACCCCTAAATGTGAAATGTCCCTGAGATCATATTGAAAAGTACTGGAATGTTACCAATTCTAAATGGAGCTGATGAATTGGCATAATATAACTGCAGTGCAAACCCAACACCACTAAACTAGAACAAATGCTTCATATAAGAGAACATACTGTTGAGTCTGGCTGGGGGCCCAACACCCTCCTCAGAACAAATGCAGGACTCAACCAACAGCAAGTACAAACTGTGGTTTATTGCAAATAAAACCAACAGGGTCCAATACAAGATGACAGGAAGTCTCAGGTAAATCACAGTTTCTCCTGCATCGCAGGCCAGTTTTGTGTTACTCTGGCGTCATCACTTGGGCCTTTCCCCCATAAACCTATCAGCCTGAGGGATTGGGTATTGAGAGTCTTACTACCTATATGGGACCCTACAGGTATTATTTTACTGGTCCTTGCATGTCAGGTGGCTACCCTGTCCCATCACCAAGGATCTATTACTTTGTTGCAGAGTAGTGGGCTTACCATTGGTTCATGCTCCGCCATCAACCCCTGGGTTTCTATTCTGTGATTAGTTAGAGCTGCTCTCCCCAGGCCTGTGATCGGAATAATTTCTCAGCTCGCTGTGCACCTCTTAAAGGTGATGTGAAACGATTATGTGTCTGCATTGTAACTTGTGTACCACCTTTACCTATGAGAATTTGCTTCTCCTCTCACAACACTTGTTGCAATCTGTGTCTGGCTTGCTGGGATCGGCTCTTCTTTCCCACCATGGAAGACTGTCCATTGTCATGTTCGGCTGCATCACGTGTTTAGACACCACAAATTTGTGCTCTGCAGCTCACATTTATGAGGATTATTCAGTTTCAGCTGTCGTCTGGACATTGGAATGTGTCCTTGTATCTCTAACCTTGGCTGTGGTGTGGGATGTTTTTATCCACGCATCCAAGCCCTACCTCAAAACTGTGCAGTACTGACATGGAAAACATCATGATGGCCAGAGCTTCCCAGAAAATGCACAGGGAAATGCATGAAGAATAGGCTGCCACTCATTTTTGCCGAGGTTATGGGCACAGAAGGGCACTGCCTAAAACCACCAGTGGACTACCCACACAGTAGTCTGAAACCATTGGGAATGGCAATGCTGATTGCCAAAAGCAAACCCATAACTGTTGGGAATTCATTTTCTTAAATCCCAAAAAGGGGTGCAGTACCAGTACTCACCACTATCAGAAAGCCGGCGTTTTAAAACCACCAGATTTTACTTTTTTGTAGAAAACTGAATAAATGAACCCAAAGCAAGCCAAAGAAAGACTTACTGAGAGGTGGATCCAATGTAAAGTTATATTCTGAAGTGACTTGAAGGTTTATAACAAGACTGGCTGAGCTGTGGATTTCAGCAGTTTAAGTAAATTTGGACTGAAAGACACTAAAAATCTAAATGTTTAAAAGAAATGAGTGACCTACTTTTGAGTGTCACATAGGTTTCAATTGTTTAAATGTCATAGTTTTAAACTTAGAATCAGCATTCTAGCTGCATATGTAAAAAAATGTCTTGATTTAAACTGGGGAACAGAAATGACATGTAGCTAAAAACTGGCTTAAAGAGATTCCAATTTTGCCTGGCAACTACCCCCCATCAGGAGTGAAACTTGAGTCACAGCTGTGTTCCCAGGCCTATCTGCCTTTTGCTGGCCACACTAAGGATATGCCATCTCTCTGATAATTGAATTAAGGGGAGCCCCCACAGAATACAGGAGCTCTGAACAAAGCCCTGTCCTGACTCAGGCAAATGTTTTATTGGCGGGAGTCGTAAATGGAGCTTCCTCCTGGAAGGACAGGGGAGGGGCACTGCCTGTGAGAGCAAGCTGGCTTGGCAGAACTGGAAAAACCAGAAATTCAACCTTGTGCTGGGGGGAAACCACACCCCTTTGGGGCCAGAACATAACTCTAAAAAGATGGATCATTCATAGGGCGGACTTGTGAAAATTATTTAAATGATACCATAATTCTTGTGATTTTTCTGCCCACATTTTAAGACGTGTTAGGACCCGGTGGTATGTTCAGGGGGGTTTTAGCGGAAAAGAGGATATTACTCAAAATGTGTGCATGTGAAAAATCTGACACTTCATCAATTAATGTCCATACTCTTTGCGCACATGTGTGTAAATTTGGGTTAATGTCCGATATTGCAAAATCAGTTAAAAAGTGAAATATGTGCCATTTCTGAATGCAAGCCCCCAGGAAGAGCAGAGTTTGAACAGGGGATACCTCCTGTGATATGTGAGGGGTGCATGTAATTTTAAACAAATGTGTACCTGTACAAATATGTCTTTTTTTATCAAATATAGATTATGTGCAATTTGAAAGGGGAGTGTCCTCTCTGCAAGCCATAAAATGACATCGCTCTGACTCACAGTTCCTTCCCCAATCATGGGATAGGGGAGAATTGGGCCAATGGCAAGTGGAGAGGGGTAGGGTCTAGTGATGCTGCACACACACCCATTTTAAAAACAGATAAAAGCAGACAGACAGGACAGATAGGGACTTTCAAATCCATTTGTTGCGGGACGCTCTGCCGGGAAAATCCATACTTTACCTCCATCAATCTCTAGAGAAAGCTGTGCAGAAAGATCCAGACTTCAAATCCATCAATCTCCAGAATCCAGAGAGAGAGAGAGCTGACCCAGATCACTGTGAAGTGCAGAGACCAGAGTCCAGTCTAAAACCTGACCAGATCCGTGGCGAGGCCCATTTAATTCAAGAATATAGTGTGAGTACCTAGCAGACTGTGCAGAACCAATCTCTTAGTTAAAATAATATAATTCAATCTATTTTAATCTAAGTAGAACTGCCTCCTAACTGTCACCTGTCATTTTTAAAACTGTCACCTGTCATTTGCAAAGCTGTCACCTGTCATTTTCTAGTTGCAAGCTGCACTTGTCTTTTTGAACTTTAAAATTTCAAATCTGAAAAACGACCTTTATTTAATCGCTCATATCTCCGTGACCGTTTGTGCTAGAGACTTGCAGTAACTTTCATCTGGAAGCTGAGATCCTAGGCTGTCCTAGGACCCCAAAACGATAGTGATAATTCATGTAGTTCCTCTGTAATCGCGCCCGGCGCACTCGGAAAAATCTGCCGCGATTTGACATTTTGCCGCGATTTGCAAGTTTCTCCACGTGTAAAAATCTGCTGCTGCTTGCCTTCCGTTAAAGAAAAAATTTGTTTAACCTGCCAATCATTCCTGAATCATTGCTAGGGTGAGCCTGGACTAATATTAACTTGATACCACTCACCCTGAACCTCTAGAGGGAATTAAAAGCATTTTAGTATATTGTTCACTTCATTGCCAGCACATATAAAAGCATTTTGGGCCTGTTTCTAACTTCTGTAGTTTAAGCTTGCTGGGGTGAACTGAATCACATTTGATTGCATTTCTGAGAACTGTGTGCTTTCCTTCCATTTCCTTGCATTGCATAAAAGGGGGGGGTGAATTGTCCAAGAAAGCGATTACATTGTCTTTTGCTGAAATCCTATCAAGTTATTTTCTGTACTGCATTTCATTCCACATTGCATCCATTTGAAACCATAAAAGTATTGTTGCTATCTTATTCATCCTATAACCACTCATCATTGATTATAAAGAAGTGTGCTAGTGCCAGACTATCCATTATTGATTACTGATCAGATTAAGTGTGATATTCAATTATTAATTTATTATAAAGCGTGATATAATATATATTAAGTTATCAAATAAACCTTTAAACGTGCAAAACAGAACTACTTCTTGGCTCAGTGGGGTCAGGAGGATTCCAAGAGAGGGGTGTTATATAGGGGTAGTCATCCAGAACGCATGAACTGGACATAAAGATATATTAATAAGGGTTTCCATTCAGTATCCCAGACTAGGCATTGACTTAGCTGTAGTGTTGAATTGAATCCTCTTACAAATTGGGGGCTCGTGCCGGACGTTTGGATTAGATCTATCACTTGTGCAGATTAATACAGCGTGCCAGCTGACCAGATACACCTATCCGGTCGGATCACACGCTGTGTTACGCTGTAAAGCACTCCTCAAAGGAACGCTCTAAGAAAAAGGTCTGTTTTGCAAAAATAAAATACTAATTTCTGTAAGTCAGGACAGAGACCAATCTCTAGAATGACGACCTTAGTAGACATGAAAATAGCCAGAGAGCACTTCTTACATAAGTTATTTGTGAGAGGTGAGTGGACTCACCAGGACCGCATGGTCTGGTTGCAGGCCATCACGCAACAGGTCACTGAAACAGGGTCAGATATATGGGGAGATCAGGGTCCCCTACATGTGGCCCTGAGTGAACTATACATGGCTCCTAAAGCTAAGGATGAACAAGACAAGATGGTTAGGATAGCGGCATACCTGTACCTATATATGGGAGACATGCAGGATTAAATGTACTGAAAGCCAAGATCTGGCGAATAAACGACAGATGGCGTTAGAGAAGGTCCAATCTGACCTGGTCTCTTCTGAGCAGAGGCTGCAGGGGAGCCAGGAGTCAGAAAATGAGAGTAGACAGCACATCATTAAAATAAAGAGGGATATGGACATCCTGCAACAGGAAAAGGCTGACCAGGATACCAGATTTCTGGCCTTGCAGAAGGAGTACCAAGAAGGTTTGGACTCCCTACTGCAGAGCCAGAAAAAGCTGGAGCAACTATTTGACTTTAACAGGGCATGCACGGAGCAGGTAGCCACCCTGCAAAGTCATCTAGATAGAGTGAAGGCAGAGAGCAACAAGCTGATTCTGAGTTTGATCAGGAGCGCCAGAAAGCTGGTGCCTTCCAAAGGCAAAGGGACGACCTGGCGTCACAAATTCAAGCTCTTGGTCAGGAAAGGGACACCTTAGGCCAGGAAGTCTGCCACTTAAGGAGAAAAATGGAAGAAAATCACCTGGCCCACAGGGACTGGGTGACCTCCAAAAAGAACACCAGGACTTGCTAGAGCACACCAGGAGGGTGGAGGAGGCTCTGGCAAGACAGGAGCAGGCCAATAGGGACACAGCTCAGGAGGTAACCCTCCTGCAGCAAAGACTGGCCCAGTGCTCCAGGACCAATCAGGAAACACAGAGAGAGAATGAGGCTCTCTGCCAGCACAATGATAGGCTCCAACAACAGGTAGCGATGCAGGAGAGACTGATAGAGTCTAGTAAGGCCTTAACTGAGGAACTGAAGGCGCAGGCTCTTGCATTGCAACAGGGAGCAGGGGCGGATAGAGACCAAGTTCGCTGGGAAAGGGAAACTCCTGAGCATAACCTCAGGAGCCCTAGTACCAGAGGCCTTTATCTCTCTCAGTCCCTGGACTCTGCCACCCCCATGTCCCCTGGCGCACATGAGCACAGGGACACAGGGATGGCAGATTACTATCCAGCCAGAAGCATGGGGCTCATAGGCCAGTACCACCCAGGAATGGAGGGGCGGGCATCCGGGTATGGGCACCCAAGCACAGTGCAATTTGATGGGGAACCCCAGGAGAGTAGGCCCATTAAGGGCATCCTGAAAACCTCTGCTCAGTTAGGTCAGTGGAGGGGGTACCCATCAAATCCTGGCAGCAAGGAGGGATCTGAAGACTCCTCTGAGCGGTACAGGACACAAGAGACCAGGTCCCCACATTCTGCCAGCCATTCCCAGGCTCGCAGAATCCGGGAAAACCTGGAAGATCAGACAGGAACCTCTGGGAGCAGTGCCTCTGAGTCAGAGGATGAATGGACCAGGGTTACCCGAACCAAAAAGGCCAATAAGGCAAAAAGGGCCTTGCTTAAGGACCCATTGAAGCAAATAAAGGCAATAAGGAGTGTTATCACGCCCTATCATAAGAACGCCAAGTATTCCGTATGGTAACACTTGGAGCTCTATGAGCAAATGATGGAGACTTTTCATTTGAAGGACAGCCAAAGCTGTATCCAATATGTAAAGTGGACATTCTCCCCAGAGTACTCCAGTTTCTTTGCAGGGCTGGAGGACCAAAATCATTCCAGGTGGTCCACCTATAGGGCGGCCATATTAAAACATTTTTCTGTTCACAGAAATCCCCAAGAGGCTCGCAAGGCAGCCTACAATTTGCAGTGTGGGGAGGATCAGGCCCCACAAGAGTTTGTGCAAGAACTGAAACGTGCCTTTGCGCAGACCACCAGAAGGGTGCGCACAGACAGCAGAGAATTTGTTAATACGTTTTTCCATGCCTTGCCCAAATACATAATGACCCAGCTCGTGAGAGATTTTCATGAGAAAAGATCTTTAGAATGGGTCATTGAACAGGCGACCCGGATCTATGAGGTGCAGAAGCCCATAGAAAATAAAAGCAATACCCAGAAAAATCCCAAAACCAACAGCACCCCTGCTGCTGCCAAGGTGGCAGAGGTAAAGGTCACCCCCGTTTTAGATTTGGAGATGGGGGGGCCTAAAAACCTACCTGCACCTAATAATGCTAGGCCCAGAATGTCCTCGGGCCAGTCACAGACAGGGAGCCAGGGAGGCAGCCCCACAAATGGGGTCCCTCGCTCTCCTGATTATGTAAGCCCCCGGTACAAGGGAAACAGACCCATCCTGGGTTATGTGTGGACTCCTCCAGCCCAAGGGGGGGATCCAGCCAAGTACCTAACCCAGGGAACTTCCCTCCCAACTTCTCACAGGAGGGCAGAAACTCACCAAACCCTGGGCAGAACTTCTTCCCCAGGTATCCACCCAACTTCCAACCCCAAAATCCTCCACCCTTCTTTCCCCAATTCCCTGAGCCCAGACAACCGAATCCGGGAGAGGGGAGGCCAAGGCTGGAGGGGTATCCAAATCTTCCCAACCAGGGGTACTACCAAAGAAGGGATAGCTACCCTTCCCGGATCAGCCCAGGGGAGAAAACAGGGCCCCGTATCAGCCTGAGCGGGTTACCCAGTTAGAGCGCCAGGTCCAAAATATGGCACGGGATCTGGGTCAAATACTGAGGGCGCAGCAGAACCCTCAGATGGGCATGCCGGCACAGAATGCCCCAAACTCTGGACCTGGTACTCCAGAACAATGACGGGGGCAGCACCACGATAAATCACTGGTTCCCAGGGAGGAGGCACAAGGGGAAGGGGGGTGTAAAGCCTTGGAGGAAGCTTCCTTCCTCACTTGTAAACAGCCGCTGGAAACCCAGGAACCGGAAACAAAATCTCCTGCCCCTGAAAGTCTGCCTCCTAAGGAGCAGAGGGTGGTAGGAGAAACAAAAGACCCAAACAGACTCAGTTTTGAGGAGGAGGTACAGAGCTTCCAATTTGAGGGAGAGGGATCCTCAGAGGATCCTGGGAAAAGGATCTTCTCCTTCCGAGAGGGGGAACTCCTCTCAAAGAAAAATGGGTCCCTAGGGATGCAAATCCAGACTGGGGAGATGTGGAGACCTGAGCTACCGCCGCCCACCATCTCATCCCAGAACCAACAGCAAGAAAATCCCCTGGTTCAAACCCATCCTGGTGACTGCCTCCAAAAAGGGGAGGGCGGCCCGGAACTGGAGCCAGGGGAACCCACAATGGCTCTGATCTCCAGTTTCCAACTTTTTCTTTCAGATTCCCAAGGCTCTCCACAGAATTCTGCCCAAATCTCTTCACTAGCGATGTCCAAAACCATAAAGTTAGCCCACCAGTTGTCAAAAAATGTGCATTATCTGTGCCCCCTTGAGGAGAAGGAGGGAAGATATTATGCCCCGGTACAAGTACAGGGGCAGGGTACAATTTTGGCACTGGTGGACACTGGATCTCAAGCTACCCTTCTATCCAGAAGGGCCTTTTGACGAACTGATGCAGGAAGGGGAGAGAATTACCAAATTCCTCTCACCTCTCTTCTGGACAACTGCAGAACTTTGACGGGAAGGAAATTCCGTTGAGGGGACTGCAGACTTGGACATTAAGATCGGGCGACACAAGGTGAAACACCCGGTCATAGTAGTGACTCCAGAGGGCACCCCTTGTTTACTGAGGAAATGACCTCCTGAGAAGGTTGTCACCCCTAATAGATTGTGTAAACAAGGTCCTCTGTACCACGACTAGCCGACCAATAAAATTAAAACAGAGTGTCAACCATGTTAGTTTAAACGGCAACCTGCCACATTGTTGAACAAAAACCTGACCAAGTAGAATTTCACTTCCAGAATAGCCAAATTCCAGACATGACAGTAATAGCAGTAGGACAACAGACTGGTGATGGGGGGTCCTCTCTATTTCTGAAAATCAACCTTCCTTCCAGTCTAAAGTGGTACTCCACGCTGGAAGGAAACACTCTGAGATTCTATACTAATCCACAATCAGAAACTCCCACTCCTATAGTCCAGAAAGATGTGAAATCAGCTCAGAGCCTGGCTGATATTCAGCAAATTGGAGAGCAGTTGTTCATCCCTGTCCAATTAAATGATGGGAAGGACTCTGTTCTCGCTCGAGTGTGTGTGAACAACTGTAAGAGCTTCATCAGCGAAGCCATGTTTCGCCAACTCCCAAAAGTTCCAGCCATTCCCACATTCAAACTGATAGACCAAATGGGAAATGGACCTGGAAGCGCCTAATTCCAAACATCTCCTGCCAAGCAGGTGTATGCTCAAAATCTCCATTGGCAACAAGAAGCATAGTCCATAATTGTTGGGTCGTGCGAGACGTTACTGCCGCCTTTTACTTAAGCAGTGACATTCTCAATCGCTTTGCCATTAGTTTGGACATAATTAAACTTCAAAGCTTGGTCCCGATTAGCGGATAATCCCATGGGCTTTGATGATCCAGAAAAAAGCATTTAGGTCAGCTCAATTGCTACCTTATGCAGTTGAAATTCAGATCAAAGAGGAAGTCACCATCCCAGAAAGGACCGCGACAATTCTCCCTGGAAGTGAAAGCTAAAAAAGGACAACATTTTGAAAACCCTGATGCTTACATACATCTAAACGCTTCTCTCCAACAGCAAGGGTTGGGGGTAAACCCAACTCCATTAGTCAACATAGAACATGACACCATTCCAATTAGAGGTGGATAACAGCGACTTAAAGAGTATTACTCTAGCCGCAGGCACCATTATTGGAATGGCGGTTGATGACCGACATTTTTCCATAGATTTAGGTAATGAACTGTTAGGGCCAATCCCCAAAGGACTGCTTTGACAGTGATGACAATACAACACCAGACAGGATTTTTACCCCGGCATGGGGGGAACTTCCTGGTGTACACTTCTTGCCCCTTATGGTAAGGAAGATGTGACTTGTGACTTCCAGGAGGGATGAGGTGATTTTTCCAGGTCCATGAGGGCTGCCTTTCCCACCTGAAGCCTCCAGTCCAAATCAGCATTCTGACCAGGGACTTCTCCACCCAGCTGGAGGAGGCCGCTGAAATAGACAAACCAGAAGTCTTTCCAGGCTTCAGGCAGATGGTGGAAGAGAGAGTCAACCTAGCTGATGCCTGTGTGACTCTGGAACAAAAGCAAAAGTTGAAACAAGTTTTCTTGGATTTCCAAGAATCTCTTTGGCGGTAGACTCATATGACTGTGGTCGCACTGACATCCAACACAACAACAATCCCCATGGACCCTGGCATGACTCCTGTGTTTGTGAAGCAATATCGCTTGCCTCTCGCATCAATGGAGCTCCCTTACTGAAATAATTAAGAACCTTGAGTCCCAGGAATAATCCGTCCAGTCCACAGCACCTTCAATAATCCGGTGCTGGGAATATTAAAGCCAAACGGCCAGTGGAGACTCTGCGCCGACCTCAGGGAGCTCAACAAACGGGTCCATACTTCCCGATGGCCTCTTCCCTACATTGACCAAGGGCTGGCCCAGATCCAGGGGTCACAGGTATTCACGGCAATAGACCTAACCAATTGATACTGGACTGTGCCTGTCAGCAGGGAGGACCAATACAAACTGGCTTTTACCTTTGGGGGCCAGCAATACACATGGACCCGGACTCCCTTCGGATACCTCAACTCCGGCAATGAATTCAACATTTTCCTACATAAGGCCATGCCCGACCTGTGTGCGAGGGGTAACCTGGCTTATGTAGATGATGTCCTCATCAAAAGTTCATCTGTGGAGGAACACATAGCGGAGATCCGTTATGTTCTGACGCAGTTGAGGGCCGCCGGAGCAAAACTTTCCTTTCAGAAAGCACAGTGGTGTAGAACCCGTGTTAATTTCTTGGGGCATGAGATTACTCCTCAGGGTCTCTGTCCCCAGGAAAAGAAAGTGGAAGCACTTCAGAAACTGAAAGACCCCACAACTCTGCGGGAACTAAGGAGCCTCCTTGGACTGACTAATTACAGCAGAAAGTTCATTGAGGGCTACGCAGAGATCACCAGACCCCTGATTCATCTCTTGAAGGGGGTCAAGTGGGAATGGGGTCCAGAAACAATCCGAGGCAGTTAAGACAACTCAAAAGAAGCCTCTCACAAGCGCCTTTGCCTAGCTTACCCTGTCAGAAACAAGGAAGTTCTTCCTGGAGACGGGGTTCTCTAATACGTGCTTGACGGCAGTATTATACCAAAAGCATGACAAGGTCAATAAAGTAATCTCCTATTGCGAGCAAAACTTTATCCTCTTGTGGAGGAAAAAATTCAACGATTGTGAGAAGGCACTCCCTAGGCGACGGTGTGGGCATTGAAGAATTAACCGCCCGTTTATCCATGGGGAACACATATAGTGGAGACTCCACACCAGCCTCTGCAATATCTCCAAAGTGACAGAATCCGGGCCGGAAATGTGAAGTAATTCCCGAATTACTTCCTGGATTCTATCAATGCAAGGCTTTCCTGTGGAGGTCAGATATGGCCAAAACAAGAAGAGTCCCCTCGCCGCAAGGTCTGGCTGACTTGCATGATTGTGCCAGAGAAAACTGTCTCGAGGACGAAAGTCTAAAAATCAAGGACAACACGGAGGCCATACCTTAATTCCCCACACAAAGTTCTTTTGAAGAGGACAAGTGTGAGGGAATGCCCACTGTCTATGTGGAATGGAGCTCGTACCCATGTTGACAACACAACGGGGAGAAAGTAACTGGTGGCCAGCGTAGGGAAATGCATGGGTAGAATGAGTCCCCAGAACCCTCCGCTGGATACAAAAATTGGTCCCGAAGTAGTCAGGTGGCAGAATTGATGCTGTGCATCAGGCCATCCTCACTGCTGTCCAGCATCAACTCCGCGAACTGGTCATAATCACAGATTCGGATTATGTACGGAACGGGTTCGTGGAGCACCTGGTTAATTGGAAAACCAGAGGCATGTTATGTGCTAACACACAACCCTTGAAACATGGGAAGTTGATCCAAAACATTGATGATCTGGTCACCTCGAATGAGATGACCATCTATTGGAAAAAGATCAAGGGTCATGTCCAAAAGTGG
>CM030325.1:969544664-969554664 GCA_002915635.3 Ambystoma mexicanum
TCATGATGTCCAAGCAGAGCTGCAAGAAACATATGAACTTTGAGGCTATTGGAACAAAAATGTTTTTCAATGCCTTCCTGAGCTAAGATTAGTTTCCTTCCTGTCTCAGGGTCACAGGTAACCCATTCCAATATTTTGCCGCCTTGACAGGAAAAGATCTCCCCCTTCCAGTTGCCCGTTTGGCCTCCTGGTATGTTCAGGAGACCTGTGTCTGCTGATCTTAGACATCTTTGAGGCGCGTACAAACAAAATTATTTTTTGAAATAGGACAGCGCCTCCCCAAAGAGCCATCTATGGACTATCATCATCGCCTTAAACTTGACTCTGTCCTCTATTCTGAGCCAGTGCAGTTCCTTTCTACCTTCTGATATATGGTCTCTATGTTTCTTCTTTTTGCAGATGCGAACTGCATCATTTTGCATCACTTGGCATCTTATTAACTCTCTCTTAGAGGGTCCCAATAACAGTGCATTTCCATAATCTAAACGAGACAACAAAATTGCTCTCGCGATGGTGGCTGTGTTTATCTCGTTTATGAAGGGTCTGATGGCTCTTAGAAGATGCAGGTAGTACATATTGTTTTTGAGCAGATAATTAATCTGTGCTTTTGAGCCTACTGACGCTTCAACCATAATCCCAGAGTTTTTACTTTGGAGACTACTGGTATGATGGCTTCTTTAATGTGGAAGGCCTTGTATTGTGAGTTGAGTTTGGATCTGGCCTGATTTGATCCAAAAACCATTAATTCGGTTTTGGTATTGTTTAGACACATCCAGTGTCTTTGCATCCAGATATCAATGATGTTATATATTTCCTCTATTTTCGCACTGTCGATTGAATAGTCTCCCATCAGTTCAAAAATCAACTGCGTGTCATCGGTGTAATTGGTGAAAACACGCCAATGTTTTCTAGCAGGTTACAAAGACTTCTCATGTAGAGGTTAAAAACTAATGGAGACAGGCTGGCTCCCTGAGGGACTCCAAACAATATCGGTGTTGCTTCTGAGACTTTATCACCCAAATGTATTCTCGCCTTCCTGTCCTTCAGGAAAGATACTAGCCATGCCAATGCTGTTGACGAGCACCCAGCTATTTTATCCAATGCTGAATGGAGTAACTTGTGGTCTACCAGGTCAAACGCAGCACTGAGATCCAGCAGCATGAGTAACCCGGATTTGGCTTTCTCTATCAGCTCCATTATGTGAGTCTGTAAATCCAGCATAGCTGATTCTGTGTTGTGAGCCGCCCTGTTGGCATACAACTCAATTAATAAAGTGAACCAACAATAGACTCAGGAGGAAAACAAGTTGGTTAAACAATTGGCAGAATACTGGGCCCCTACCACTAGGCACAGTTCTGTATGAAGATCCCCCCACCTGGGCAACCTGTAAAATAAAGTATATTGACAAGCTCAGTCCATATATTGTCTATTAGAGTTTTATTTCCTTCTATAAAAGTTCTACCACCCCAAAGTACCTGGTATAGCAGAGTTCGATGACAGATCCTTCTTGAGTGACTTCCTTTAAGGTACGAGCCACGGCTCGTCGAGCTCCCTCGAAGAAAAGGTGAACAAAGGTGTTGAGGCAGCAGCTTTGGTCCTGGGGGTGCTTGTTGACGATTGGTCGTGGATGTCTTGCGAGGATGAGGTGTGCAGTGCACCTCCAAGATGATAGTTTGTTACTGCAAAGAGTCACCGAAGAACTTTGGCCCAGCAAGGGCATTGGGTCATCAGCGACTTTGTGGTCTTCGGGTGGCAGGAAACCCATCAGTGGATTCTCTTTGGTTCGCTGGCAGCCTTTATTTTCTCTTGCAGGACAAAACGGTTGTCAGTGATGAGCGAGGGAGTCCTTGATTCAAAGTGTTCTAAGGCAATGGAGTGTTCCGGCTCCGGTCGTCTGAAGCACGGCATCAAGCTGTCCCCACTTCTGGGCAACACAGCTTTGCCGGGCCTCCAGCAGTTACGGCAGTCCTCCGAACCCCGGTCGACGACGGTGGACGGAATGTCTGGGCGCTTCTCTTCAGTTTCCTTGGCGGTCCCAGTCTCCGGTCGACAGCCTTTCGAAGGCTGACTTCCAGGGAGCCTTGATGAAGGTTAGCTGGTCCACGATGGTCCCTTGTAGCTCAGGAAGAGGTCTCCTAGCCAGGTCCTCTCTTGGATCAGTTTCTTGAAGGCGCAGCAGCTTTCAGATTGTGTCAAAGGGAAAAAGCAGATAGCCTGCTTTTTCCGGCTCAGCTTCGAGATTAAGCATCAAGTTTCGACTTCAGCTTCTGAATGATTTCCATCAGTGAGAGGTCCCCAAATATACTGTTTGTTCTCACGTTCACTCTGCTGGGTCACACTCAGGCAGCAAGTCATTCAGAAGGGCATTCATGCAGGCAGGCAGCCAATCAGGCTCAGAGTGCATTCAGCCATTCTTCTCCATCCAGACACTCACAACAAGGAATGTGGATTGGGACAAATACCCAGCCATTCAGCACTCCATTCTGCATTGATAGCAGTTTTGGGAAGGGCTGGCTCAGTATTTGTGTCACATACCAGAAACCAGACACCCATAACATGAAGTGAATTTTGGTCACACACTCCATTTACCCAGATCCCACCCCAAGGGCGTACCCACAGCATAAAGTCACTGGCAAGGCTCTAGCCAGTCTGGCCTGGACTTCCCCACAATACCATATATGGAACTTCCACCCAACAGCCAGTCAGGGGAAGGGACAGAGCCAGGGCTTCCCAGGACTTTGGGAAAACAAGGTAACAAGCAAAAGAAAGCAAGAGGCCACAGGGGCCATCTTGTCTCCTATTAGGAATCAACTGATTCCAATGGCAGGGCCTGGGTATCTCAAAATGGAGGATACTCAGAGCACCTGTCAAATTCAGCAATCCATCTCCTGGTCTCATTCCCTAGCAGGGTGTGTCCTTTATTTGGATTATTTGATATTGTGTTGAGACCAGGTTGCTTTCAACTCTTTGCATCTATCTTCCTGTTTCCCAACCCCTGCAACCGCCTCCCTGCCTCCCTCAGCTACTTTGGTCTCAGGCTCGATGTGAGTCATGTATCCCAGTAATTCTTGTGGTCCTTCTGCTGCGACCTAATTTCTGCTAACTTTGTGCAATTTTTATCATTTATCTGCTCTTTCTCTGCCTCCTTTGGTCCCTGGCTCGAGGTGAGGCGTGTATCCCCAGTAATGGAGCTGCCACCAGCCCATACCTTGCTCTGTGGACCACACACAGGTGCCCAAAAACATACACTAGAGGTACACGTTTGTACCCATACCCATGGGTGCCGTAAGGGTATCCCAAGGGTCTGTTCACCAAACTAAAAAAGAGGTGTACTGCCAGGAGTCCCACATTTACTCCTGTGCAGAAAATAACACACAACACACATGATAAAAGGAATACAGGACAAGGACATGGAGGCCCTGTCCCTCCAATGCATTTCCAGAATCACAGTGCACCCCCCCCCCCAGACTGAGGTTAGGATGGTCTAATCTCCCACGAGATTGACACCCTCATTCAGACCGTCAACATACCTTCTGGAAAGGCAATCCTCCTTATCATGACTCTTCCATGGCCTATACTCAATGGTGAAATCTTGCCCTTGAAAGCTCATGGACCACCGGAGCAATTTCGGGTTTTCACCTTTCATCTGCAATACCCATTTTAAGGGCTAATGGTCTGTTTGGACCTTTATTCTATTTATTTTATTTATTTATTGCATTTGGTTGTACGCCCAAACCCATATATACATATAGTCTATCATATGACATAGTAGCGGTCTAGTGTTACTCTGGAGTTACCATCTTGAGGTAAGGCATATTTGAAGGAGTTTTAGTACTTGTTGAACAACCACGTTTTTTATTGTTTTTTGAACTTAGGTAGAGAGGTTTCATTGGATAGATGGGGTGGGAGAGAGTTCCAGATGGAGGGGGCTGCAATGGTGAAGCTGGCATTACCTGCTCTTGTGGTAGCGAAGCGGGGTATGTGCAGCTGATTATTTGTGTTGGATCTGAGAGATCTAGGTGGGGCTTTGCGTGCAATGCATCTGTTGAGGTAGGTAGGAGCGGTGCCAGATAGACATTTGTGGGTGATGGTGAGTGTTTTATGGAGGATTATAGACTGTACTGGGAGCCAGTGTGCATATTCTTCTATGTTGTGTGATGGGTTCTCTTCTCTTAATGCCCAAGGCTGCTCTGAGGGCTTTGTTTTGTAGGGATTGGAGTTTAGTTAGATTTCTTTTTTGAGGTACCTAACAGTACAATGTTACAGTAGTCTATTTTGGTTAAGATGAGGGCTCTAGCAAGTGTCAAGCAATTGACAGATGATAGGAGAGGTCTGCTAAATTGGATGAGTTTAGCGGTATAGGCTGTTGAAGAGGTGAGGGTGCTGATGTGATTGTTCATGGTGAGATTCGAGTCAAGGTGCACTCCCAGTGTTTTGACTTTATGGGAGATGTTAATGGGTGTGCCATCAATCATTATGGTGGTTTAGTCTGGGAGGAGTTTGCTGAGTTTGTTTGGGAAGCCTACTATGAGAATTTCAGTTTTTGTCTCCATTAAGACAGAGGCTGTTATATGCCATCAAGTTTTGGATGTGAGAGTAAATTGTGTTGATAGTCTTGGTCCAGTTGCCTGTGATGGGAATAAGGATCTGTGTGTCATCAGCAACATTTGTGTAGATTACTCCCATGAAATCTAGTGCTGCGAAAAGTAACTTAGTGTAGGCATTGTACAGGGTGGGGAGAGGCAGGATCCTTGTGGTACACCTAGTGGAACCGGGATGG
This sequence comes from Ambystoma mexicanum, assembly GCA_002915635.3. Classification (NCBI taxonomy): domain Eukaryota; kingdom Metazoa; phylum Chordata; class Amphibia; order Caudata; family Ambystomatidae; genus Ambystoma; species Ambystoma mexicanum. The sequence continues at coordinate 969,549,445 of CM030325.1, forward strand.
GGTCTGCTGCAACTTTCCCTATGGAAACTCTTGAAGTGCGGTCGGAGAGGAAGGATTTTATCCAAGTGGTGGCCTTAAGTGGAAGTTAGTAGATAGGGTTTGGCAAAGTTGTCATGATTGACCAGATCAAAAGCCGCTGACAGGTCTAGGAGTAGTAGGAAACACAGTTTGCCAGAGTCCCTGATAGCATCCATCTTGTTTTTTAGGTCTAGTAGGGCAGTCTCTGTATTGTAGTTGGGACGGAAACCTGATTGTCTTTCCCATAGTAGGTGATTATGTTCAAGATGGTGTTGTACTTGGGTATGGGCTATTTTGTCAATGATTTTGAGGAGGAAGGGCACTGTTGTTATTGGACTGTAATTGGTAGGGACTGTAGGGTCTAGCAAACGTTTTTGAGTAATGGTGTGTGATCCAAACTGCCTTAATGGAAGCTGGTATTTCGCTGGAATTGAAGGATTCATTCACAAAATTGGTAATGGTGGTGCTAATATAGTGGCACTGTCTTTGACTACTTTAGCTGGGGTGCTGTAGCCTTTGCAGTTAGAGGGCTTGAGTGATGCTATTGTTTTAATGACTTGCCCAATGGTGACTTGTGTGAAGTGAAATTCCGTCAGAGCTGCTGGTGATAGTCAAAGGGTGGGGGCTGGTGGTAAGATTATAGTATTTTTTTTTGCGAGGCTATTTTGTTTTGGAGTGTGGTCACTTTGGAGGATAGGGCGTCCTGAATGGTGGTACAACAGGCTTTACTAGGAACTATAGGGCTGGTGGGAAGAATGGGTGCTTCTAGTTCTCTGATTACGGTAAACAGCTCTTTGGTGTTGGAGGCTGCGGCTCCTATGCTGTCATTGAGAGATTCCGCTTTGTAGGAGAGTACACTGTGTTTGTAGGCTTTGGATAGTTGTTGTAGTTTGGTTAGAAGTTCTGGTGGGTTTTATTTTCTGGTTAGATGTTCTAACACTCTTTTTTCTCTTCTGAGTTCTATGAGTTCATTATTAAACCAAGTGGCGCTGCGTTTAGCTTTGGAGACTTTGGTTTTGAGAGGGACTACTTCATCAACCGCTGATTTAAGACATTGGTGATAGTGCTTAGCAATACTTTCTGAACTAGTATTGCCCAGTGGTTTGAAGTTGAGTAGGTTGTTGAGAACTGGGTTTAAATTTTCTGGGGGGTGTTACGCATATTTCTGACCTGAATGGGTAGTGGTTTGAAATGTATGGTTTTGTGGTCAGCTTTATTTTGAATTTAATTAGGCAGTGGTCGGTCCATTGTAGTTGGAGGACGTCAGTTATATTTACTGTAGTATTAAGGGTGAGTATCCAGTCGAGAATTCTTCCTTTAGAATGAGTAGGGGTGTTAACTATTTGGGAAAATTGCATCTCCTGGAATGCCTTTTTGCAGGCTGCAGCTTTGCTGGCTGAAGGGTCATCATAACCTAGGTTCAAGTATTTTGTTTTGGGTTTAAGTAGTGGTGTGATTAGTAGTGGTGAATCTAATATTGGCTTACTTTTGGTGCTGGGTGTTCTGTAAACTATTAGTAAGTTAATGGTTTCTTGATGGTCAACGGCTAATTTGAGGGAGAGAGTTTCATAGCCACGGAGTACTTCCATTTTACATTCCCTAAAATGTAGTGAGGTTTTCTGGATGATGGTTACTGCACCACCTATAGTGTCAGAACGGTCTGCTCTGAGAAGGGTGTAGTCGGCAGGGACAGCTAGTGTAATCTGAGGACCTGATGCAGAATGTAGCCAGGTTTCAGTAAGCACCAGGAAGTCAAGTTTGAACTCTAATATGGAGTTGTGTATCTCGATTTGCATGTGCTCCAAGGGATCTTACATTTAGTAGGGCTCCTAGTAGGGGTTGTCTAGTGTTGGTAGTGATGGGGTTTGGGTCAAGTGGGCTTGGGAGATGGTGGTTTTGAGGTTGTGCTGGTGGGGGGGGTTCTTTAGGGGTGATAATTTGTTGAGGAGTGGTGACAGTAGTTTCCAGAGTTTTGTGGATTTTATGTGTCATAATGGTATTGAAATTGTGTGGGGGTGAAGGTTGTTGAGGGGGAGGTGCTGGAGATGGGTGCGCCCTGAGAGTCTGGAGTTTCTTTTGAAAATAGTGGTGGATCTTGTTTGGGTGATAGTATGTGTGGTTCTCGATGATAAGTGTGTGTGTTGGGTGTTGCCGAGAATGGGTCGAGTTTTGGCAGGGGGTTGATGTGTAGTCAGAAATGCTGGTTGTTTGGGGAGGAAAGGCATGGGACAGAGCAGAGGGTGATGTCTGGGGCAATGGTACGGGTCAGGCCTGACTTGTAATGTATAAATGCGCCTTTAGAGCAGGCTGTGTTGTGAAGAGGGGCATGTGTTTGGAGACTACAATTAGTGGTGGCAGGTTTAGGAGTGGAGGTGTTAGTGGGCATGTTTTGATGGGATGTGGTTCTGATTAGGAGGGGGAATAAGAAAGCTGAGGATGATGGGGATGGTGTAGCTCAGGGAAGGGCTCTCCTAGGTGTGTGGCTACCTCTGTGGTGCAGAGGTTTGAGAATCTGGGGGTGGTGCTTGCCAGCGTGTGGTGATGCGTGGGTTTGCATTTAGGCAGATGTGGGGTAGAGATACTAGTGTTGAAAGCCCTGCGCTGTGCTAGTGATCCTGTGTGAGAGGCTGGTGTAGGGATACCTTGAAGGTAGACCCCATAAGGCAGGGCCTAAAATGCCTAAGGCTCCAAACTATACTAAAACATTCCTTTTCAACAGTAGCCACCTAAGTTCTCTACCCTTGAGTTGTCTACTGATGAATATGATAGGATGTTCTCTCCCTTTGTCATCTAACTGGGACAAGACAGCTCCAATTCCGGTGTCGCAGGCATCCGTCTGGACGATAAAGGGTCGGCTGTAGTCAGGCGCACACAACACAGGTGCCCTACACAGATTTCTTTCAAGCCATCAAAGGCCCTCTGACAGTCTTCGGTCCAATTAACCTTCCTAGGCTGTTTGGGTGAAGTTAGAGCTGTCAGGGTGCAGCTATGGTTCCATAGTCTGCCATGAAATTGCGATAGTACCCAGTGAGGCCCAAAAAGGCTCTCACCTGGGTTTGAGTAGTGGGAGTCTCCCAGTTCTGTACATCCTGTACTTTACTGGAGAGAGGTTGGATTTGACCCCCTCCTACCTCATGACCAAGATAGGTAACTTTCCCCTGAGCTATCTGGCACTTGGTGGCCTTGATAGTGAGGTTAGCCCTTTTCAAGGCCTGCAACACCTTATCCAGATGTGTCAAATGCTCTTCCCAGGTGGAACTGTAGACGGCAATGTCGTCTAAGTAAGCCACACAAAAGGCTTCCAGCCCACTGAGCGCATGGTTGACCAATCTCTGGAAGGTGGCAGGGCATTCTTCAACCCAAAGGCATGACCCTAAACTGGTAGAGTCCCTCAGGTGTTGGAGATGCCGTTTTCCTTGGCATGGTCCGTCAGAGCTATTTGCCAATAGCCTGAGGTAAGGTCAAAGGTGCTCACAAATTTGGCAGCACCTATGGTGTCCACGAGCTCATCAGCCCTGGGCAATGGGTGCGCGTCAGTTTTGGTGACGGCATTGACTCCTCGGTAGTCCACACAGAACCTCCAATCCTTGGTACCCGCCTGGGAACTTGCCTTGGGGACAAGGACCACTGGACTGGACCAGGGACTGGTTGAGGGTTCAATAACACCCAGATCCAACATCTTGGCGACCTCAGCCTGGATGTGGTTCTTAACGTATCTGACATTCGGTAGCACCTGCTTTTGACAGGCACACTGTCACCAGTGTCAATTTCGTGCTTACACCACGGTGTAAGGCCTGGTGTCAGTGAAAACAGAGAGGCATACTGCTGGAGCAAAGCCCTGCAGGCCCTCTGCTGCTCTGTTGTCAAATCTGGAGAGAGATGTACTCCCTCCACTGAGCCATCCTGAGGGTTGCTATGCAGCAAATCAGGAAGGGGCTCACTCTCATCCTCTTCTTGCCCTGAAGCTAGCAAGAGACATGAGACTTCTGCTCGCCTGTGGAAAGGCTTGAGCCTGTTGACATGGAATACCTGAGGGGCTACCCCAGAGGCTCCCATGTCAACCAGATAATTGACTTCGCCCATCTTGGAGATGATCCTGAAGGGTCCAGTCCACTTGTCTGCCAAAGCTCTAGGCTTGGTAGGCTCCATCACAAGGATTTCCTGTCCCGGAGTCCAATCCACTTGCGAAGCTTTAAGGTCATGCCAGTACTTATTCAATTCCTGGCTGGCCTTGAGATTTGCTGTTGCTTGACCATCATCTGTGTCATCCTCCGTCTGAGGCCTAACACATAGTCCCCACTTGCTTGGCGGGACCTGGAGGGGTGGCTTCCAAGCCTTCTCTGATCAAGGCGAGGGGCCCCCTCACGGGATGTCCAAAGAGTAACTCAAAGGGGCTGAAACCAACACCCTCTTGAGGTACCTCTCTGTAAGCAAACAGCAGGCATGGCAGGAGGAGATCCCATTTCCTCCTTAGGGCTCTTCCAAAGCACCTAGCATGCCCTTGAGAGTTTTGTTAAATCTCTCAACCAGACCATTGGTCTGGGGTGGTAAGAGGTGGAGAACTTGTAGGTTACCCCGCACTCTTTCCACATGGTTTTCATGTAACTAGACATGAAGTTGGATCCTCTGTCAGAGACAACCTCCTTGGGGAATCCAACACGGGTGAAAATGCCCAGGAGAGCCCTGGCAACCACCTTGGCAGTAACAGTCCGAAGGGGTATTGCCTCAGGGTACCTGGTGGCATGATCTACCAAGACCAGGATGAACCGATGTCCACCTGAAGTGGGAGGGTCAAGGGGACCGACGATGTCGATGCCCACCCTCTCAAATGGTGTGCCAACCACTGGCAATGGCTGCAGTGGGGCAATGACACTGCCTCCAGTCTTGCCAGACAACTGACAAGTTGGGCAGGTCCTGCAGTGGGACTCCACCTCTACTCCCATCCGTGGCCAGTAGAAATGGGCAGAGAGCCTCTGCTTAGTCTTCTTGGTCCCAAGATGACCAGCCAAGGGCACCTCATGCGCCAACTGCAGTAGGAAGGGCCTGTAAACCTGGGGTACCACCAACCTCTTGCGGGCACCAGGTTCAGGCTTAGTGGGCTCACTAACAAGGAGCTCACCCTCCCAATAAATCTTGAATGTCCTAGGCACTTCTCCTTGTGCCTGGGACAGGGCCTGTTTCCTCAGCCCTCGAGAGAGTGGC
>CM030325.1:969559664-969584923 GCA_002915635.3 Ambystoma mexicanum
ATTCAGCAGAGACATTCTTTGCATCATTAGTACCAAGTATCCAAGCACAAGCAAATGCCAAATGGTTACAAATAGTGATGTGGGAGCTGATTCAATTGGCCAATGACACCGAAGAAGGGTTCACTGTCATCAAGGTGGAACTCAGGACCCAGCAGTTCATGGCAATGCAAAAGCGCTATGTCTTGGACCTCCTCACAGCAATGGAAGGCATGTTGCACATCTATACCTTCTTCAGATGCTGATAACGGAAAACTATCAGATGTAATATGTTTATATCATGAGGCATCAGGCAGATCAAAAAAAACCTGCAAGAGGGACACCTTGTTTGGGCACAGTGGTTTATGGGTCCATAGGGGTAAAGGGTAGGTAAACCATATTCTTGTCAAAATGAACTTTGCAGCACCCCAGTAAATGCCACATGTTATGGTAGTGATTTGTATTGTGTCTTCAGTTCCTGTTATGATAGAATATATTAGTCAGAAATAGTTGGATTTTGTGTTCCTGACCTTCACCCCGTGGAGACTTGCAAGCTGACCCACGTGCTGCCCTCCGAGCCTCCAAACTACCAGCCAATCCCGTGGGACCAGCCTAAAGGCTCCTTTAATGTATCTATTTATTGCACCAATCCTGATGGACACTCATGCACTCATAGGGAGACGTCAATAGTGAAGTTTCGAGGACTTATAATGTATTGTTTTTGTAATGTTTGGCAGCGTGCTCTCGGGGTTGCAAGTTCTATGCATACACAACTTTAGATAAACTTTGTTCGACTTGCAATCCATCTCCTGGTCTCATTCCCTAGCGTAGTGTGTCCTTTATTTGGTTTATTTGATATCGTGTTGAGACCAGGTTGCTTTCAACTCTTTGCATCGATCTTCCTGTTTCCCAACCACTGCAACCGTCTCCCCACCTGCGCCTCTCCTATTTGTCTAATTTCGCAACACCAACACAGTGAGGGCCTGCATCCCTCAGCAAAATTGGTCTCAGGCTCGATGTGAGTCGTGTATCCCAGTAATTCTTGTGGTCCTTCTGCTGCAACCTAATTTCTGTTAACTTTGTGCACTTTTGAGAATGTTTCTCCTCTTTTTCTGCCTCAGCACTTTGGGCCTCTATCTTCCTGTTTTCCGGTACCTACTCCCTTCTCACCGCCCCCCCACCCTGATTGGCTACTTTTGCAACAGTAGCACAGCGAGGGCTCAGTCCTTACCATTGTTGACTACCTCAGCCACTTTGGTCCCTGGCTCTAGGTGAGGCATGTATCCCCAGTAATTCTTGTGATCCTAGTGCTGGAACTTAATTTCTGTTAACGTTCTGTAATTTTTAGAATTTTTTTTCCTCTTTTTCTGCCTCAGTGCTTTGGGCCTCTATCTTCCTGTTTTTCGGTACCTGCTCCCACCTCCCCGCGCCCCCTCCCCTGATTGGCTACTTTCACAACACCAACACATCAAGGGCCTAGTCCTGACCCTCCTGCCTCTCTCAGCCACTTTGGTCCCTGGCTCTGAGTGAGGCGTATATCCCCAGTAATTTTTTGTGATCCTAGTACTGCGACCAAATTTCTATTACCTTTCTGTAATTTTGAACAATGTTCTGATATTGTTCTGCCTAGCACTCTGTGTCTCGATTCTTCCTGTTTCCTGGCCCCTGCTCCAGCCTCCCCTCCGCTGCCTCCCCTGCTTGGCTACTTTCGCCACACCAACATATCAAGGGCCTTGTCCCAATCCTCAATGCCTCCTTCAGCCACTTTGGTCCCTGGCTTGAGGTGAGGCGATGTATCCCCAGTAATTCTTGTGATGCTAGTGATACGCCTAATTTCTGTTAATTTTCTATAATTTTGAGCATTTTTTGGTCCTTTTGCTGCCTCTGCGCTCTACGGAGCGATCTTCCTCTTTCCCAGCCCCTGTTCCCGCCTCCATGCCCACCCTCTCCCTTGATTTGATACTTACACAACACCAACCCTTTGAGCGCCTAGTCCCAACCCTCGCTGCCACTCTCAGCCACTTTGGTCCATGGCTCGAGGTAGGCGTGATCCCCAAGACTTCTCATGATCCTAGTGTGGGGACCTAATGTCTTAACTTTCTATAATTCTCAGCATTGTTCTACTCTTTTACTGCCTCTGCGCTCTGCACCTCGATCTTCCAAATTCCCAGCCCCTGCTCTCACTTCCCCGCCCGCACTGTCCCCTGATTGGCTGCTTTTGCAACACCAACACATTGGGCGCCTAGTCCCAACCCTTTTTTTTGCTTCTTTCAGCCGCTTTGGTCCCTGTCTCGAGGTGAGGCGTGTAAACCCAGTAATTCTTGCGGTGCTAGTGCTGCCACCTAATTTCTGTTATCTTTCTGTAATTTGAGCTATTTTGCTGCTTCGGCACTCTGTGCGTTGATCTTCCTGTTTCCCAGCCCTTGCCCCCGCTGGTCCCTTCCCCTGATTGATTGATAACGGAAAACTATCAGATGTAATATGTTTATATCATGAGGCATCAGGCAGATCAACAAAAAACCTGGAAGAGGGGCACCTGGTTTGGGCACAGTGGTTTATGGGTCCATAGGGGTAAAGGGTAGGTAAACCATATTCTTGTCAAAAATGAACTTTGCAGCACCCCCAGTAAATGCCACATTTTATGGTAGTGATTTGTATTGTGTCTTCAGTTCCTGTTATGATAGAATATATTAGTCAGAAAAAGTTGGATTTTGTGTTCCTGACCTTCACCCCGTGGAGACTTGCAAGCTGACCCACGTGCTGCCCTCCGAACCTCCAAACTACCAGCCAATCCCGTGGGACCAGCCTAAAGGCTCCTTTAATACATCTATTTATTGCACCAAACCTGATGGACACTCATGCACTTATAGGGAGACGTCAATAGTGATGTTTCGAGGACTTATAATCTATTGTTTTTGTAATGTTTGGCAGCGTGCTCTCGGGGTTGCAGAGTTCTATGCATACACAACTTTAGATAAACTTTGTTCGACTTGCAATCCATCTCCTGGTCTCATTCCCTAGCGTAGTGTGTCCTTTATTTGGTTTATTTGATATTGTGTTGAGACCAGGTTGCTTTCAACTCTTTGCATCGATCTTCCTGTTTCCCAACCACTGCAACCGTCTCCCCACCTGCGCCTCTCCTATTTGTCTAATTTCACAACACCAACACAGTGAGGGCCTGCCTCGCTCAGCGACATTGGTCTCAGGCTCGATGTGAGTCGTGTATCCCAGTAATTCTTGTGGTCCTTCTGCTTCAACCTAATTTCTGTTAACTTTGTGCAATTTTGAGCATTTATCTGCTCTTTCTCTGCCTCCTTTGGTCCCTGGCTGGAGGTGATGCATGTATCCCCAGTAATTCTTGTGATCCTAGTGCTGCCACCTAATTTCTGTTAACGTTCTGTAATTTTGAGCATTTTCTGCCCTTTTACTGCCTCAGCGCACTGCAATTCGATCTTCCGGTTTCCTGTCCCCTGCTTCCGCCTCCCTGCCCGCCCCCTTCCCTGATTGGCTAATTTCGCATCACCAACACAGCGAGGGCCTAGTCCCAACCCTCGCTGGCTCCCTCAGCCACTTTGGTCCCTGGCACGAGGTGAAGTGTGTAACCTCGATCATTCTTGTGATCCTAGTGCTGCCACCTAATTTTCAGTGAACTTTCTGTAATTTTGAGCATTTTCCTGCTCTTTTGCTGACTCGGTGCTCTGCGCCGTGATCTTTCTGTTTCCCGGCCTCTTCTCCCACCTCATTACCTGCCTCCTCCTGTGAATAGCTGCTTTCGCAACACCAACACAGCGAGGGCATAGTCCTTACCCTCGCTGACTACCTCAGCCACTTTGGACCCTGGCTCGAGTTGAATCATGCATCCCCATTAGTTCTTGTATTACTAGTGCTGCAATCTAATTGCTCTCAACCTTCTGTAATTTTGAACAATTTACTGCTATTTTGCTGCCTCAGCTCTCTGTACCTCAATCTTCCGGTTTCCTGGCCCCTGCTCCTGCCTCCCCTCCCGCCTCCTCCCCTGTTTGGCTGCTTTCGCAACACCAACGCATTGAGGGCCTAGTCCCGACCCTCACACCCTACCTCAGCCACTTTAGTCCCTGGCTCAAGGTGAAGTGTGTATACCCAGCAGTTCTTGTGATCCTAGAGTTGGAACCTAATTTCTGTTCATTTTCTGTAATTTTGAAAATGTACCTGCTCTTTTGATGCCTTGGTGCTTTGCTCCTGATTTTCACAATTCCAGGCCTCTGCTCCCACCTCCCCGTCCGCCCACCCTCCCCTAACTGACTACTTTCACAACACCAACACATCGAGGGCCTAGTCCTGACCCTCACTGCCTCTCTCAGCCACTTTGTTTCCATGGCTCGAGGTAAGGCATGTATCCCCAGGCTACTTGTGATCCTAATGCCTGGACCTAATTGCTGTTACCTTACTGTAATTTTCAGCATTTTTCTGCTCTCTTGTTGCCTCTGCGCCTCGATCTCCCCGATTCCCGGCCCCTGCTCTTGCCTCACTGCTCGCACCCTCACCTGATTGGCTGCTTTCGCAAACACTAGCTCATCAAGGGCATAGTCCAAACCCTTGCTGCCTCCCTCAGCCACTTTGGTCCCTGTCTCGAGGTCATGCATGTAAACCCAGTAATTCTTGTGATCCTAGTGCTGCGAACTAATTTCTGGTAACTTTCTGTAATGTTTAGCATTGTTCTGCTCTTTTGCTGCCTCTCTGCTCTGCCCCTCAATCTTCATGTTTCCCACCCCCTACTCTTGCCTCCTACGCTGCCCCATGCCCTGATAGGCTACTTATGTGATGCCAACACAGCAAGGACCTAGTCCCGACCCTCGCTACATACCTCGTCCACTTTGGTCCCTGGTGTGAGGTGAGGCATGTATCACCAGTAATTATTGTGATCCCAATGCTGCAATCTAATTTCTGTTAACCCTGTATATATTTTGAGATTCATTTTGTCTTCTTTTACTGCCTCAGCGTACTGCGACTCGATTTTCCTGTTTCCCTTCCCTGCTTCAGCCTCCCCGCCACCCACCACCCCTGATTGGCTAATTTTGCATCACCAACAGAGCAGGCCTATTCACGACCCTCACAGCCTGCCTCAGCCACTTTGGTCTCAAGGAGAAGCATGTATACACAGCAGTTCTTGTGATCCTAGTGTGGGACTAATTTCTGTTAATTTTCTGTAATTTTGAGAATGTTTCTGCTCTTTTGATGCCTCAGTGCTTTGCTCCACGATTTTCATGATTCCAGGCCTCAGCTCTCACCTCCCCTTCCGTCCACCCTCCCCTAACTGACTACTTTTGCAACACCAACACATCAAGGGCCTAGTCCTGACCCTCACTGCCTCTCTCAGCCACTTTGTTTCCATGGCTCGAGGTAAGGCGTGTGTCCCCAGGCTACCTGGGATCCTAATGCTGGGACCTAATTTCTGTTAACTTTCTGTAATTTTCAGCATTTTTTGGCTCTCTTGTTGCCTCTGTGCCTTGATCTTCCCGATTCCCGGCCCCTTCTCTCACCTCACTGCTCGCACCCACACCTGATTGGCTGCTTTTGCAAACACTAGCATATCAAGGGCTTAGTCCCAACACTTGCTGCCTCCCTCAGCCACTTTGGTCCCTGTCTCGAAGTGATGCGTGTAAACTCAGTAATTCATGTGATCCTAAGGCTGTGATCTAATTTCTGTTAACCTTCTGTAATTTTGAGGTTTTTTTTGTCTTTTACTGCCTCAGTGCACTGCGACTCGATCTTCCTGTTTCCTGTCCCATGCTTCCCCCTCCCCGCCTGCCCCTTCCCTGATTGGCTAATTTCGCATCACCAACACAGTGAGGTCCTAGTCCCAACCCTCGCTGGCTCCCTCAGCCACTTTGGTCCCTGGCACGAGGTGAAGTGTGTATCCTCGATCATTCTTGTGATCCTAGTGCTGCCACCAAATTTCAGTGAACTTTCTGTAATTTTGAGCATTTTCCTGCTCTTTTGCTGCCTCGGTGCTCTGCGCCGTGATCTTCCTGTTTCCCGGCCTCTGCACCCGCCTCATTACCTGCCTCCCCCGGTGATTGGCTACTTTCGCAACACCAACACAGGGAGGGCCTAGTCCTTACCCTCACTGACTACTTCAGCCACTTTGGACCCTGGCTCGAGTTGTAGCATGCATTCCCATTAATTCTTGAATTACTAGTGCTGTAATCTAATTGCTGTTAACCTTCTGTAATTTTGAACAATTTACTGCTATTTTGCTGCCTGAGCGCTCTGTACCTCGATCTTCCTGTTTCCTGTCCTATGCTTCCCCCTCCCCGCCCGCCCTTCCCTGATTGGCTAATTTCGCATCACCAACACAGTGAGGGCCTAGTCGCAACCCTCGCTGGCTCCCTCAGCCACTTTGGTCCATGGAACGAGGTGAAGTGTGTATCCTCGATAATTCTTGTGATACTAGTGCAGCCACCAAATTTCAGTGAACTTTCTGTAATTTTGAGCATTTTCCTGCTCTTTTGCTGCCTCGGTGCTCCGCGCCGTGATCTTCCTGTTTCCCGGCCTGTGCTCCCGTCTCATTACCTGCCTCCTCCGGTGATTGGCTACTTTCGCAACACCAACACAGTGAGGGCCTAGTCCTTACCCTCACTGACTACTTCAGCCACTTTGGACCCTGGCTCGAGTTGTAGCATGCATCCCCACTAATTCTTGTATTACTAGCGCTGCAATCTAATTGCTGTTAAACTTCTGTAATTTTGAACAATTTACTGCTATTTTGCTGCCTGAGCGCTCTGTACCTCGATCTTCCTGTTTCCTGGCCCGTGCTCCCGCCTCCACTCCTGCCTCCTCCCCTGTTTGGCTGCTTTCGCAACACCAACACATTGAGGGCCTAGTCCCGACCCTCACAGCCTGCCTCAGCCACATTGGTTCCTGGCTCAAGTTGAAGCATGTATCACGGGCAGTTCTTGTGATCGTAGTGTTGGGACCTAATTTCTGTTAATCGTCTGTAATTTTGAGAATGTTTCTGCTCTTTTGATGCCTGAGTGCTTTGCTCCACGATTTTCATGATTCCAGGCCTCTGCTCCCACCTCCCTGACCACCCACCCTCCCCTAACTGACTACTTTCACAACACCAACACATCAAGGGCCTAGTCCTGACCCTCACTGCCTCTCTCAGCCACTTTGTTTCCAGGGCTCGAGGTAAGGCATGTATCCCCAGGCTACTTGTGATCCTAATGCCTGGACCTAATTTCTGTTACCTTACTGTAATTTTCAGCATTTTTCTGCTCTCTTGTTGCCTCTGCGCCTCGATCTTCCCGATTCCCGGCCCCTGCTCTTGCCTCACTGCTCGCACCCTCACCTGATTGGCTACTTTCGCAAACACTAGCACATCAAGGGCACAGTCCCAACCCTTGGTGCCTCCCTCAGCCACTTTGCTCCCTGTCTCGAGGTGTTGCATGTAAACCCAGTAATTCTTGTGATCCTAGTGCTGAGACCTAATTTCTGTTAAAGTTCTGTAATTTTGAGCATTTTCTGCTCTTTTACTGCCTCAGCGCTCTGTGACTCGATCTTCCTGTTTCCCGTCTCCTGCTTCCGCCTCCCTGCCCGCCCCCTTCCCTGATTGGCTAATTTAACATCACCAACACAGCGAGTGCCTAGTCCCAACCCTCGCTGGCTCCCTCAGCCACTTTGGTCCCTGGCACGAGGTGAAGTGTGTATCCTCTGTAATTATTTTGATCCTAGTGCTGCCACCAAATTTCAGTGAACTCTCTGTAATTTTCAGCATTTTTTCTGCTCTTTTGTTCCCTCTGCGCCGCGATCTATTCGATTCCCCGCCCCTGCTCTCGTCTACCTGCTCACATCCTCACCTGATTGGCTGCTTTTGCAACACCAACACATTTGGCGCCTAGTCCCAACTCTTGCTGCCTCCCTCAGCCACTTTGTCCCCTCTCTCTCTCTCTCGAGGTGACGCGTATAAACCCAGTAATTCTTGTGATCCTAGTGCTGCACCCTAATTTCTGTTAACTTTCTGTAATGTTGAGCATTCTTCTGCTCTTTTGCTGCTTCAGCAGTCTGTGCATCGATCTTCTTGTTTCCTTGTCCCTGCTCCAGCCTTCCTACTCGCCCCCTCCCCTGAGTGGCTAATTTTGCAACACCAACACATCAAGGGCCTACTCCCAACCGTTGCTGCCTTCCTCTGTGACTTTGGTCCCTGGCTCGATGTGAGTCATGCATCCCCAGTAATTATTGTGGTCCTGTTGCTGCACTCTAATTTATTTTCACTTTCTTTAATTTCTAGCATTTGTCTGCTCTTTTGCTGACTCTGTGCTCTGTGCCCCAATCTTCCTGTTTCCCGGCCCCATGCACCCTTTGGACTGCTCACCTCCACCGCTGAACGGCTAATTTCGCAACACAGACACAGTAAGGGTATAGTCGCAACCCTCACTGCTTCCCTCAGCCACATTGGTCCCTAGCTCGAGGTGAGCAGTGTACACCCAGTAATCAGGGCCGGACTGGCCTATAGGGAACTCTGGAGATTTCCCGGTGGGCCTCTGCACATTGGGCCTCTTTTGTGTGGTATTTCCAAATGTTCTCATAGGAAAAGCATTGGGCTTGCTGAAAATGTGTCATGTGGGGCCACTTTGAACTTTATTTCCAGGGCCTCTTTTGGTGCCCAGGTCTTATTTCCAGGGCCTCTTTTAGTTCCCAGTCCACCCCTGCCAGTAATTCTCGTGATCCTAGTGCTGAAACCTAATGTATGCTAACTTTCTGTACTTTTGAGCATTGTTCTGCTCTTTTGCTGCCTCAGCACTCTGCGCTTCGGTTTTTCTGTTTCCGGGATCCCGCTCCCACGTTCCTGCCCGCTTCCTCCCCTAATTGGCTACTTTCATAAAAACCAACACAGCAAGGGCCTAATCCTGACCCTCGCTGTCCCTGGTGTGAGGTGAGGAATGTATCCCCAGTAATTCTTGTGATCAAAGGCTGCTACCTAATTTTTGTTAACTTTCAGTAATTTTGAGCACGTTTATGCTCATGTGTTGCCTCTGCACTCTGTGCCTCGATCTTCCTGTTTCCCGACCCCTACTCCCGCCTCCCTGCCTGCCCCTCCCATGATTGTCTACTTTCGCAACACCAATAAAGTGAGGGCTTAGTGCTGACCCTTGCTGCCTTACATACCCATTTTGGTCATATCCCGCAATTCGCCAGATTGTGTTAGGAAGCCATATCTCGCATTTAGCCAGATTGTGGTAGTCAGCCATATCTTGCATGTAGCCAGATTGCGTTAAACAGCTCTATCTCGCACTTAGCCAGATTGTGTTAGTCAGCATTTCTCTCAATAAACCAGATTGGGTTAGTCAGCCATACATCACATTTAGCCAGATTGTGTTAGTCAGACATATCTCACAATTAGCCAGATTGTGTTAGTCATCCATATCTCGAATTCAGCCAGATTGTGTTAGTCAGCCATATCTTACATTTTGCCAGATTGTGTAAATCAGTCATATCTTGCATTTAACCAGATTGTTAGTGTCAGAAAACGCTTCAGGTCTTGTGATACCCCTTCGGTTCTCTTGTCTTCTCGTAGCCAAAAGCGCCTGTCGCGTTCGAACATCAGACAGGAGGCGGGCTTGCATTATCCACGCTCTACTCGCGGTAGACATTTCGTCTGGGAACGTAGTTCCGACGCCCCACGTGGAAGTTACCATGGAGGTTACGTCAGTGGGCGCGGCGTCTTCCACGTGATAGAAAACGTACTGGGTCACGTGACCATCTTGTTGCCGGTTAGTTCAGGTACTTAATGATCCGGCGCCCACTTCTCGCTGCTTCTGATCCCATATTGACAGCGGCTCTTCTCGCTTGGAAATTTTTGGTGTTTTTTGATCTCGGATTACGTTTATTGGATATGCTCACGGATTGTCCTTACCTGTTCTAGTATTTTGACCTCGGATTGTTTTTTGTTATTCTTGCCTAGTGGTTTGGTTAAGTTGATTTGGACCTTGAAGGTTGGGAGACCTCTTACCTTCTTTTCTTTCCTTCCTTCCTCTTCCCCTCCTATTCCTTCCTGTCCTTTCCTCCAGGGTGCTGTAGGCGTCCTCGTGCCGGCGGGAATAGGCTAGGTGCTGGACTAGAGACTTCCTGAGCACCTTTTAGGCGTCCTCGTGCCGGCGGGAATAGGTTGTTGCTGGACTAGTGACTTCCTTGCACCATTGGATTTTTGGTTCGTCGGACAGGGGGCAGATACCATCACACAGTTCGTACAGAAAAGGAGAAGGAGATTTGCCAGAGACGACCACTTCCAGGGAAACCAGGGTAAGAAACTTAACTTTCCTTACCATTCTCTACAAACTCACTATCTGGTACTGATTGTATTTTCTCTTCTTATGGTCTCCAGATTTCCCCAGTATTGAGGACATTCTTGCATGAAACACTTCTGGTTAAAACCCGTTTTTCTGCAGGTTAGTCTGTTAATTATTTGTTAAACGTTTATCCGGAAAGGGTGTATTTGATTGTTAATCAGTGTAATATTCTGCAGTCGTTGAAAGGGAACCTGGATTCTCCATCTATCGTGAAGTTTGCGGTCCGCTCAACTCTACCGATCCCAACGACTCTACACCATCTTCCGATCAATTAGTTTCTCAGCCTGTCCTTTCGTACTCCTGAGAATCACATTGTAGGAAGAAATATATTCTTCACGACGGGTCAACACGGAACCGTGCTTCAGGAAATCTGACAGAATTCAGAAGCCTTATCATGGATGCCGCGAATGACCCGTTGGCCGTTTTTGGTTCAGTTGGTGGCCGACCTACGTGCCGATATGAACGGCGGCCCAGGCTGACACCCACCGGCGCATTGACGAAATGCAAGCTGGTATCAGGGAAGTGGTTACAGGATCACCATCTTTGGCCTCCGCTTCCACTTCAGGTCAGGCAGGGCCTTCGGTCAGATCTGATTCTACGCATGTGTACATGGCCGCTCAGTTCCCGCTTGCTCCCCAGAAAGGTTTACTGGGGATCCTAAATCCTTTTGGACTTTCGTTAACCAATGCAGGTTGCATTTCTTGTGTCGGCCTACCTCGTTTCCTGATGCGACTACAAAAGCTGCCTTTGTCTTATCAAACCCTCGGTGGTATGGCCGCTGTTTGGGCTAATCCTTTGTTAGAACAAGGCAGTCCGCTATTGTTCGACTGCGATGCATTGATCAGTGCTATGACTAGGTGTTTGATACTCGCTACAAGACTCCAGCCACGGATCTGGAATTGTTAAAATCTCCGTCAGGGGGATACTCCTTTGTTGTCATATTTGGCTAAGTTTAATTCAGTTGGTTGCTGAAACTGGTTGGCCGGAAGATAAAAAGGCAGCCCTATTTTATAAAGGATTGTCGGACTCATTGAAAGATACTATAGCCACGGTTCCGGTGGTTCTACGTCCTTCCTGATTTCTTGACCTAGTACTTCAGATTGATGCCCGACGCGCCGAAAGAAAAGGGGAGAAGAGAGTAATTCCGGTCAATACTACCGTTTCCCCAATTCCTGTTTCTGGCGGTGACGAACCTATGCAAATCGGGGCAGTAAGGGGCCCGTTAACATCGGAAGAAGAGAACATCGCAGACGGAACAATTTGTGCTTTTATTGCGGTTCCGCTGATCATCTACTCAGTGCATGCCCAAAGAGACCCCGCAGTCGGGGAAACGCCAAGGCCCGGTCGTAGAAGGAACCCCTACGCCGAGCTCTTCCATGCAGGGTTCCTTGTTGTCCACACCCTTTTATATTGACGTATGTTGAGTTATGACCAGGTCACGCCTGGAGTTCTGTAGCTGTTCTTGACTCTGGGCAACTGGTAACTACATTGATCCAATATGTTCGGAAATGGGGTATTCCCTTATTGTCAAGAGTGTTCCTGAGGAAGTCAATGCCGTTGACGGATCAACCCTTCTTTCTGGGCTTGTTACTGAACATACCATTCCGTTACTGTTAACCATTGGTGTTGAGCATTCGGAAACCATCACATTTGACGTCATTATGGCACCGCAATATAAACTAATCCTGGGTTTACCATGGCTCAAGCTTCATAATCGGGTCCTTAACTGGGAGACCGGGGCTATCGCTTTCAGTTCTCAGCAATGTCTTCGATCATGCAATTCAGTAGAGTCTATGTATGAAGCACCTGAAGCTCCTAGTCGGGCTTTGTTGGACTCTGTGGTTACCATTTGGAGCAGTTGTTAACACCGTATTGCCCTGTCGAATAACAAGTTATAAGGATGTTTTTGACAAAGGGAAAGCAGAGATTCTTGCCGCCTCATCGGCCCTACGATTGCCCAATTGTTTCTCAAACCAGATGTTAAGACACCATCGGACGTATTATTCCCTTACCCAAAAGGAAGAAGTCGTCTCCTTAAGGAATATTTGGATAAAGCCCTTGAGTTAGGTTTTATTCGGCCTTCTCACTCTCCATTTGCTTCACCGCTATTCTTTGTACCAAGAAGGAGGGTGACTTAAGACCTTGTATTGATTATCGGGAGCTCAATGCAGGTACTAATCCGAAATCAGTACCCGATTCCGCTGATTCTGTCTTACTGGATCAGTTAGGGTCTTCAGAGTTCTTCACCAAATTGGATCTAAGGGTGCTTACAACTTGGTCCGGATTCGTCGAGGATGAATGGAAAACCGCCTTCAAGACCCGATATGGCCTATTCGAGTATTTGGTGATGCCATTTCGGGCTTTGCAATGCCCGGCCACATTCCAGAATTTCATCAACGACGTTCTGCGTGACATGATCGACAGGTTCGTTATCGTCTATCTAGATGATATACTCATCTATTCTCCATCTATGGAAGATCATGTACGTCATGTTTCAGAAGTCTTACAAACGCTTGCGGGAGCATCACCTTTTTGTCAAGTTAGAAAAATGTGTATTCCATGCAATTCAGGTCGAGTTCCTTGGATATGACATCACCAACAAAGGAGTGCAGATGAGTAGTAGTAAGGTAAAAGCGGTCTTAAACTGGCCTGTACCAACTTCAAGGAAGAGTTGCAATCGTTTCTGGGGTTTTCTAACTTTTACAGGCGGTTCATTAGACAGTTCTCTTCTATTGCTGCACCCCTCCACGAATTGACCAGTAACAAGAAACCTTATCTATGGAACGATAACGCCCAAATAGCGTTTGAGTCTTTAAAGGCCGCATTCACTACAGCTCCTGTTTTGCCTGCATCCAAATGTCAAACGTCCTTTCGTCGTCGAAGCTGATGCTTCGGATGTTGCGGTAGGAGCTATCCTGTCCCAGACATGCGCTGATACCGGGGAATTACATCCAGTCGCCTATCATTCACGCAAGTTAACGCCCTATGAGCGCAATTATACCGTAACTGAACGGGAATGTTGGCTGTTAGGGACGCATTTATGGTCTGGCGACATCATCTTCTTGGTACGGAAGTACCGCGTCCAGGTCTTTACTGACCACACAGAAACCTGTTGGCCTTGCAGTCCTTGACGTGCACCACTGCGAGACATGCCGCGCTGGCATGAATCTTTTCTATGTACAACTTTTACGTTGACTTATCGCCCAGGTGTTCTAAATTCCAAGGCTGACGCTCTATCCAGAAGCTTGGGGAATGATGTTTCGTCCACAGGATGGGTTCGTTGTTATTTACCAACACAAGTGGTTTGTAGTTGTGTTCTACAACCCACTTTGAAGTCAACGCTTCAGACCTGGGTGATAAAGAGCCCGCAGAATTGGCAGAAATATAACATGGATATTTTGACATGGTCTTCCTTATGTCCAGGGTCGTGTCTTTATGCCTGATCAGGATACCCGGTGTGGCAGCTATTTTCCTTATGTCATGACGCTGCTATCGCCAGCGCACCCTGGTTCACAGAAAACCCTCGAACTCCTCAAACGCTGGTGTTGGTGGCCCTCTAATGCGAAGAGACGTCTCCGCAGTATATCTCGACCTGCGCCATTTTTGCCCAATGTAAATCCCATTCGGCGAAAACCTATGGGGTTACTACAGCCATTACCAGTGGCCGGCCAGACCATGGGCGATGATTACCATGGATTTTGTGGTGGAGTTGCTCTTGATCGATGGTTTTGATACTGATATGGGTGGTGTTGACAGCTTTTCTAAAATGTCTCTATTGTTCCTTGCCAAGGTTTGCCATCAGCTGCTAAGCTGGCGGAGGCTTTCTTGCAAACATGTCTTCAGGTTTTTTGGGTTACTCTGAGATTGTGGTTTTGACAGCAGGTCCCAGTTTACGTCACGTTTCTGGAGGCATCTTATGTTCTTCTCATTAGGGGTGGATGAACGGTGTTCCACAGCATTCCATCCCCAGACGGATGGTCAAACAGAGCGGGTGAACGCTACTATGGAGCAGTATCTCAGGTGTCTCATCCTTCAACATCAGGAATCCTGGTTAGCCGTTCTTCCATTAGCGGAATTCGCTTATAATAATTCCAGCCATTCATCTACGGGAACATCGCCATTTTATGCCTTATATGGGCAACACCCACGCACCCTACCTCTTGATTGGAAACTACCTGCGGATTGCCCAGCAGTTCATCTTGTATCAAAGGATCTGTCTCTGGTCCGTGATAGGGTGCTGGAACATCTGAAACAAGCTCAAGAGCAGGCAAAGAAGTACGCTGATCGGAATCGCCGTCCTGCACCCAATTACGTTCCAGGTTCGCGGGTATGGTTGTCCACAAAGAATTTACGCATTCCAGGACGACGATGCTTGTTGCCACGTTTTGTCGGTCCTTATGTTGTAAAGGATGTCTTGAGTCCATTGGTAGTCAAGTTAGATTTGCCGTGTTCTTGGAAGATACATCCGGTCTTTCATGTGTCCATGGTTAAGCCTTGTGTGGACAGTACCAGGGTAGTGGCTTCTCCATCTCCGATATTGTTTCAAGGGGTAGAGGAGTATGAAGTCAATTCCATTCTTGATTCTAAGGTTTCTCGTGGTACCAGGTATTTCTTAGTGGATTGGAAAGGTTACGGTCCGGAAGATCGGACATGGGAACCAGAGCAGAATGTGCATGCCCCGTTGTTGGTATCCCAGTTTCTGGCCTCACGGGGGCATGGGGGTCCTTTGGGGGAGGATACTGTCAGAAAACGCTTCAGGTCTTGTGATACCCCTTCGGTTCTCTTGTCTTCTCGTAGCCAAAAGCGCCTGTCGCGTTCGAACATCAGACAGGAGGCGGGCTTGCATTATCCACGCTCTACTCGCGGTAGACATTTAAGTTACCATGGAGGTTACGTCAGTGGGCGCGGCGTCTTCCACGTGATAGAAAACGTACTGGGTCACGTGACCATCTTGTTGCCGGTAGTTCAGGTACTTAATGATCCGGCGCCCACTTCTCGCTGCTTCTGATCCCATATTGACAGCGGCTCTTCTCGCTTGGAAATTTTTGGTGTTTTTTGATCTCGGATTACGTTTATTGGATATGCTCACGGATTGCTCCTTACCTGTTCTAGTATTTTGACCTCGGATTGTTTTTTGGTTATTCTTGCCTAGTGGTTTGGTTAAGTTGATTTCTGGACCTTGAAGGTTGGGAGACCTCTTACCTTCTTTCTTTCCTTCCTTCCTCTTCCCCTCCTATTCCTTCCCTGTCCTTTCCTCCAGGGTGCTGTAGGCGTCCTCGTGCCGGCGGAATAGGCTAGGTGCTGGACTAGAGACTTCCTGAGCACCTTTTAGGCGTCCTCGTGCCGGCGGGAATAGGTTGTTGCTGGACTAGTGACTTCCTTGCACCATTGGATTTTTTGGTTCGTCGGACAGGGGCAGATACCATCACACAGTTCGTACAGAAAAGGAGAAGGAGATTTGCCAGAGACGACCACTTCCAGGGAAACCAGGGTAAGAAACTTAACTTTCCTTACCATTCTCTACAAACTCACTATCTGGTACTGATTGTATTTCTCTTCTTATGGTCTCCAGATTTCCCCAGTATTGAGGACATTCTTGCATGAAACACTTCTGGTTAAAACCCGTTTTCTGCAGGTTAGTCTGTTAATTATTTGTTAAACGTTTATCCGGAAAGGGTGTATTTGATTGTTAATCAGTGTAATATTCTGCAGTCGTTGAAAGGAACCTGGATTCTCCATCTATCGTGAAGTTTGCGTCCGCTCAACTCTACCGATCCCAACGACTCTACACTATCTTCCGATCAATTAGTTTCTCAGCCTGTCCTTTCGTACTCCTGAGAATCACATTGGTAGGAAGAAATATATTCTTCACGACGGGTCAACACGGAACCGTGCTTCAGGAAATCTGACAGTTAGGCAGATATATTTCACACTTAGCCAGCTTGTGTTAGTCAGGCATTTCTCACATTTAGCCAGATGGTGTAAAGCAGCTATATCTCACACTTAGACAGATTTTGTTAGTCACCCATATCTTGCGTTTAACCAGATTGTTTTGGTAATCCATAGTTACTGCATTTACTGTTGTTGCCCCATTCTAGTTCCTTCTCCCTCGATCCTGGTGTCCCCAAATCTAGGTGATTACTGCATGTACTGTTTGTCCCATTATAGGCCATTCCCCCCTCTATCCAGGTGTCCCAAATCTAGATGTTACTGCATTTACTGCTGTGACACCATTCTAGGCCATTCACCCTCTCTCTAGGTGTCCCGAAATGAGGTGTTACTGAGTTTACTGTTGTGCCCCATTCCAGACCATTCTCCCTCTATTCAGGTGACCAAAATATAGGTGTTACTGCACTTAGTGTTGTGCACCCATTTTAGGCCTTTCTCCATCTATCCAGGTGTCCCAAATCTAGGTGTTACTGCACTTACTGTTGTGACCCTGTTCTAGGCCATTCTCCCTCCGTCCAGGTATCCCAAAATTAGGTGCTACTGAATTTACTGTTTTGCATAATTCTAGACAATTCTCCCTCTATTCAGTTGTCCTGAATCTAGGTGTTACTTCATTTACTGTTATATCCCCATTCCATGCTATTCTCCCTCTATCCAGGTGTCACAAATCTACCTGTTAGTGTATTTACTGTTGTGACCGTGTTGTAGGCCATTCACCCTCTGTCCAGGTGTCCTGAATCTAGGTGTTACTGCATTTACTGGTGTGCCCCATTCTAGGCAAATCCCCCTCTATTCAGGTGTCCCAAATCTAGGTGTTACTGCACTTAGTGTTGTGCACCCATTTTAGGCAATTCTTCCTCTATCCAGGTGTTACTGCATTTAGTGGTGTGACCCTCATTCTAGGCCATTCTCCCTCTATTCAGTTGTCACAAATTTAGGTGTAACTGCATTTACTGCTGTGCCCCCATTTTAAGCTGTTCTTCCTCTGCCCAGGAGTCCCAAATCTAGGTGTTACCACATATACCATTGCTGCCCCTTTTTAGGTGCAGGTATCCTAAATCTGTGGTTTCCTGGATCTACAGTTATGCATACATTTTGGGCCCTCCTCCCATTTATCCTGGTGTCCCATAGCTAGGTATTACTAGATTTGAGATAGCCACATTGCAGTTAGCCATGTCTGGTATCTAGACCATCTCTGTTTGTTGCCCATACCTGCCATTGCTGCTCTGTCCTCAATCTCAGCTTCTCTCCCTCTTCCCAGGTATCCCAATATCTAGGTGTTACCACTTTTACTGTTGTGTTCTCAATATAGTCCTCTCTCCCACTTGCCAGGCATCCCAAATATAGGTCCTACCACATTCTCTGCTGGTTCCTCATTCTGGGACTCTATCCCACCTGCTAGGTATCCGAAAGCTAGGTTTCAACAATTTTATGGTTATGATCAAAATTCTAGGATTTCACCCACTTACCAGTTATCCTCAAGCTACGTACTGCTGCTGTGGCCTAGCTCGGAACTCCCCAAAACCGCTCATAGCCAAGGTACAGGTGCCCTTTTGAGTAATTGCTGTGTCTCCAACCCGACACCTCTGTCCACAGCGGTTTTCATATAACACAGCTCTCCCATCTAGCACAGCTCCCGAAATCTCGGTTGTCCCAACTTCTTTGGCCATGTCCCCATCCCACAGGATGCCAAGACTCTAGGCTGTATGACCCCTAGGTGTCACTCCCCCGCTGCACACAATCAACCAGGTATTTACCACTTCAATGGTTAGCTAGCAGCACAGCCTTTCTACAATACAACATCAACCAAAGGGACCACCAAGATAAACACACAAAAAAAGAAAAAAACAAATTGGCACCAGAAAGGAAATACCAGCAAACAACTGAACAGTGAGAGTTTACTACCCCTGGTTCAACAACCACAAACAAAAGCCCCCAAAATAAAAACAAAAAAACACATCCGAACCACAAAGGAAATATCAGCAAAATGACTGAATTGTGAGGGTCGACAACCCCTGGTTCAACAAACACAATCTCACCAACTATAAGCAACAATGAGGATTCCCACTCAAAGAAATACAACCCACAACACAAAACAACATGCCTCGCCACAAGAAAGACAAAGAAGCCAGAATGGACAACAGAAATAAGCAATGACGAATTGAGTCGACAACCCCTTCAACAAACACAATCCACCAACTATAAGCAAACAAATCGGATTCCCCACTCAAAGAAATACAACCCACAACACAAAATCAACATCGCCTCGCCACAAAGAAAAGACAAAGAAGCCAAGGACAACAGAAATAACATAAGAAATCTCCAAACCGTCCTCGGGTAGGTTGCGGCCAGCAAGATCTGGACCACTCTGAAAAGCCGGACAAAAAACCGCCCATGTAGCCCGAGGAGACATGTAAAGAACAGATCAAAAACAGATATCTTCGCTACCTCTCCACATATGATTGCTTGTTAAGCAACAATGGACAGCATCAACAAACCGACAAGCAATAAGGTTACCAGTACAGACCCCACTCGGACACCTTATTCAACACAACAATAGATAAACCTCCCCAACCCAGACTACACTGTGGACAATACCCCAACCAGAATAAGGGACAAACTGGAATCCATTAGCTTCTACACACCCTACATCACTAATGATTGGAACAAACCACAGGTACCAACAAAATTCACCAGCCACAATGAACTGAAAACCAACCAACCCTGTCATCTACCTTATCAGTCGTCTCGACGATGAAACCGACCACCAAAGATCTCCACCTCCCAACAGGCACCAGCAGGAGAGGGCCACCAGCAAAGGAAACCCAACCAATAGCACACCGATCCAACAATGCAAACAACAACCCGAAAGGAAAATCAAACAAATTACTCTGCAGCCTTGTCTATGTCAGATCCATGGCAAAACACTCAGTTGAAATCCATGACCTTCTAAGTGAAGGAGGCACAGATGTGCTCTTTATTACAGAAACCTGGTTATCGGACAACTACAAAGCCATCGCAAACTAAGCCATACCAGAAACCTTTAAACTAATACATGCCAACAGAGAAAAACAAAGAGGAGGAGGTATCGCAATCATACACAAAGAATATATCTGAGCATCTCAACACATCACAACTGACGTAGAAGACTGTGAATCCCTCCTCATCAAGATAGAACTCAATGACCAAACCTATAAGAGTATTCTTCCTTATCTACAGACCACCATCTGTACAAACACAACTTTCCAACAATATTAGCGACCTACGCATGATTATCACCTACCATGACATCCTAGTCATACTGGGTGATTTCATCATCGGTTCAAAAAGAAAACAAATCCACAGCAAGCTCACTATGCACGCTCCTGGAAACTTTGTATTTCAAGCCAATAGTAAATGGATCCACCCACAGCTCCGGACATGCCCTTATCTCATTTTCTGCAGAGATGGACTATGTGCATCTGCCCCACCTATACTGATGGTATGGAGCGACCACTACTTGATACCATTCTACATCACATCCCAAACCCGCCGACCAGCTGGAAAGACAATATTCCATACCAGCAAGAAAAGAAAATTGAATAACCGACACCTAGAGGCCCTAACAAACCTTCTAGACTCAACACTCCCACGCAAAACAGAACGCACCGAATCAACCGTAGACACAGCAGAAAATACACTCAACAGTTTTATCACCAAGGCCCTAGACCAGCTAGCACCAGAAAAAACATTCAAAGTGACACGAAAAAAAAAACTGGCAACAAAATGGTTTGCAGAAGAACTGAAAGTACAAACGCAAAATGGAAACAAAATGGAAAGAACAATAGAACCGGCAAGACAAAATAAAATACCAAAGAAAGTTCAAACTATATAAATCAACAGTCCTCAAAACAAAACAAAAAAATACCATTACCTCACAAGCATAGAATCAGTAAAAAATCCACCGAAATAACTCTTCAAAATCATCAAAGAGAAAAATAAAACTATCCCGCAAGAATTGCACCATCCAACATGAGCACTTTGTGACAACATCACCAACTACATGAGATCAAAAATAAATACAATCCAGGAGACCATCAACACAGCCCGGCAAATACAACCACAACTGCCAGACCACAGACAGTGGGCGAAATGCAGAGTACAGCAAAACTCACCTGCCTAGAACCAATCACAGAAGAAACCTTTGCCACACTGATCAAGGACACCAACCTTGCAGGATCCACAAGGGAACCCTCCCCCTGACTTCCTGAACCTAATGAATCTATCACTCAAAAGAGGAATAGTACTGTCCGCCTTCAAATCAGCATTCATCAAACCACAGGATAAAAAAGGAATCAGAAAGCGCAGAAGACCTGAGTAACTACAGTACAATGTCCAACCTACTGTACCTGGCAAAGATCATGCAGAACTAAGTATACAATATCCTACTTAAATACGTCAAAGCAAACGCAATACTCGACTGGTCACAAGTTGGCTTCTGAACAATCAGAGGAACAGAATCAGCACTCCTATCAATATGCGACAACCTGAAAATAAACACAGATGACAACGCCCGATCAGCCCTCATACTACTGGACAAATCAGCAGCATTTGACACAATCAGCCACACAACACTAATAAAAAGATGGATGGAATGTGGCATAAAAGAATCCACACTAATGTGACTTACCTTATTACTTACAAATCTAGTAGTGTACTTAATAGTACCTAATACCCTAACATCATCTCCGTGTGCAGTTGAAGCAAGTAGTGCACCCAAAACACTAATATCATCTCGTTGCAAATTGAACTTGGAAGTGTACCTAATAGCGAGCTCCCACTGAATTTAGAACTACAATCAGAAAGCCCTCCTAAACTCCACCTCAAAGTCCAACTAAAACCATACCTGGAGCGTTGCTACATTCAACTTCTCCTTAAATAGCTTACCCATATTCCAGCTTATTAGAGGAATGCCAACCCACTAAAAGAAACTCTACCAACTGCGTAACTGTGCTGTAGCTACAACTAAATAGACTGCCTAACTAGCATAGCCTACGGTCTAGCTACACCCCAAAATGGCCTAATATCGATAAACTATATAGTCCAATAAACTTACGTTTCAATTGAGACCACTCCTAACAGCTCGTACTAAGCCTGAGTGCACCCACTCCAACAGAGTCTGTCGTAAATGACCACCGTGGACTGCCCTCACTTCCCAGTGTACCTTCTGCCCCATACCCCCCTTCCCAAATCACACCACCCTTCTTTGCACTCCCTACCATTCCACTCTCCAAACACCAAGCCAGAGGGGCACAATGGCGAGCCAACCACCCTAAGACCACTCCTCCCCTGAACCCCACCACCGGCCAGCCCATGTTAACCACGCCCTCTCCCCTCACTTTCTTCAGCGGGCACACCTTGCCCTGCAAGCATCCACCTCCCGCCTTGCCCACAAACCCCCACCACCTTCCCCCCCGAACACACCCTTTCCCGTCCCTAAAAACTGCACACCTAGCCTTAGCAAGAACCAAAGCCGCATCCCTCTCCCCCTCTGATCCCCTTCCCTCTCTCACACTCCAATCGCAACAAGGAAACTAAAGAGGAATCGCACCTGGTCCCCCTCAATCTCTCAGCACTCCTCGCTCCCCTGTCCCGATCCACCCCCACTTTCCCCCAATCACCTCCATCCCCCGTAGCTTTACCTGTCCTGAAACCCCTCTCCCTCGACTTCTCATTAACTGTAATGGAAACTCCTAACCACCCACACCACACTTTCAAATCTCCTGAGCCAAACCCGATCATCTGAACTCACGCAGCCACCCAATCCCGCCCGAAGCCCGCCAATCCTTCTGCCCGCCCACTCTACCCACCGATCATCACCCACCCTCTCCCTTCCCAGCTTCCTCTCTCTCCGCCACTACCCCCTTCCGCCCCAGCCCCGAGACCTACCTCGCCTGCCGACGTGAACTGCATCCTATTTAATGCCCGATCCGTAGCAAAAAACAGATTCTCCATCTTTGACCTCCTCACCTCTGACAATCCAGACCTGGTTTTCATCACCGAAACTTGGTTCTCTGACGACTTTGCACCAATCGCCAGTGAAGCCTTCCCCCCTGACTACTCTCTCATCCCACTGAACCGTCCCTCTAGAGGAAGGGGAGTCGCATTTGTCTACAAGTCTTTCTTCCACGCCTCAATCATCGACAACCAACCTTCCATTCCTTCCTGCGAATCACTCCTCATTAAACTATCCCTCTCCCCGTCGCTCTCGCACAACTTCCTAATAATCTACAGGCCCCTAGGCTACGATAGACAATTCACAAACAACCTCTGCGACTCAATCGCCACCCTTCAACTAAACCATCCCAACCACACCCTTCTTGGAGACTTCAACATTTGGCTTGACATCCCCACCAACCCTATGACACACTCTCTGGTTGACGGTTTAGACGGAATTAACCTCCACATAAATGGCCCGACTCACTATAATTACCCACTCTTGATGCTATCTCTAGCTCCAACACCCGGATTCATTTAAACCACCCCACCCCCATCATCTGGTCCGATCACTTCATTCTCTCTTTCGCCATTCACTCACCCGACCCAACCCCCGTACTTGAATCTGAACCACCAAATCTACGCAAATGCTGGAAAAAACAAATAATCGTCCCGGATCTAGCCGACGCACTCCTCCAATCTCCACCACCTACCTGCCAGCTGACTAAACAACTAACCCCCGATGCCTTTGACTCATGGCTCAACGCATCTCTGATGCCGCTCACACCCCCTTGTAAGCCATCATCCCGCCGTGGCCTTTTCCCCAGATGGTTCACTCCGAGTTGAAGACCACTAAACAACTATATAAATACCTAGAACGCAAATGGCAGAAAGACAAAACCAAGGAGAACAGGCCATCTTGGCCCGACACCTCTATCAGTACAAGGCCGAAATCCGAAAGCAAAAAAAGCCCACTACAACTCCCGAATCGTAAACTGCGAAAACCCAAGCAAGGAACTCCACAAAATCATCTCTGAGTTCACCAAACCGGCTTGCACCACGACCGTCCGACCCCTCTCAATCACTGTGTGACTCACTCTCCCTCCACTTTTACACCATAGCTCTCGAAAGAACAAATACTCTAGCCACCAAACTGGCTCTCTCAGATCTACCAGGCAACACCCCCACCTTAGCGGCCAACCCCCCACTAGCGACCACTACGCAACCAACGTTCGAATCCTTTAGTCCAATATCACCAGAGAAATTTCTCAAACTTCTATCTGCCCGCAAACCATCTGGCTCCCCGCTGGACCCTTGCCCGGCCACAACCCTCAAAGAAATTTTCGCTTCCACCTGTGCAGGAGAACACGCAAGATCCATCATAAATGCCTCCCTTTCCTCTGGTATCTTTCTGGACGCATTCAAAACGGTTCATGTCAAACCACTAATTAAAAAACCTTCTCTCGACCCTCTCCAGCCCAAAAACTACCGCCCCATCTCAAACACCAGATTCCTTGCAAAACTCATTGACCGAACCGCCTACTCCCAACTAAATGCCTTTGTCGAAGCCAACAATCTCCTAGACACTGCACAATCAGGTTTCAGAGCCCGTCACGGAACCAAAACCACCCTAACCTCAATCTGGGATGACCTTAAAATGACGGCAGACTCCGCGGGATGCGCGGCACTAATCCTTCTTGACCTATCCGCCGCCTTTGACACAATCAATCACTCAATCCTCCTAGACCGCCTCCACTCCCTAGGAATTCGTGGAACCGCTCTTAAATGGATAGCGTCATTCCTCAAAGATAGGTACCAAATAACAATACTCTCCTCCTATACCTCCCAAACCCGACCAGTCGACATGGGAGTCCCACAAGGAGCATGCCTATCTGCACCCCTGTTCAATCTCTACTTGATCACCCTCCTTCTAATAGCTCGTTCACGCAACATCTTGTGTTACAACTATGCCGACGACACTCAACTAATTCTAAAACTAATGAACTCAAATCCCAACTCCCGACCTGACCTGGCCTCCTGCCTCCTCGACATAGAACTCTGGGTGACCCAAAGCCACCTATTGTTAAACCCCTCCAAAACTTAAATCATGGTATGTGGCAACTCCGAGCTTCTTCCGCAACCACTACCTGGCCACCCCCATGGGCAGCTCACCGACCCCCTGCAAATCAGTGAAAAATCTTGGATGCATCCTTGACTCTGACCTAACACTCTTGCGCCAAGTAACAATGTCTCAAAATCCTGCCACTACCACCTTAAAACCTTAGGCGCATCTTTCCATATCTCTCCTTTCCTAACAGACTCTCCGCGGTCCAATCAATTGTTATGTCAAGACTGGACTATGCAAACCCACTATACCTCGACTCCACGCGTACCAACTAAATAAACTCCAAAGGGCACAAAACGCCGCAGCCAAATTGCTGCATGCGCTCGGCCAAGGGACCACATCTCCCCAGCCCTTAAAACGCTGCACTGGCTTCCAGTAGCCCGAAGGTGACTTTCAAAACATTATGCATCTCCATCGAGCACTGCATAAAACCGGACCTCAATATCTTCAAAACAAACCAAAGCCCTATCATCACCCCTCGCACCCTAAGATCAAGCTCAGCCGGCCTCCTAGTCATACCTAAGACAAACTCAGTCAGATTAGGCGGATCATCATTCTCAGCCTTGCCCCCACCCTGTGGAACTCACTCCCACCCCACATCCGCCAAACTGAGGATCTAGCATCTTTCCGCAAACTGCTGAAAACCTGGCTCTTCCCTAAACCAACCGATAACCAAACTAACCCAACCAGACAGACAGCGTCTCAGCAACACCAACCCATCAAGCTACCTGAGGCGAGAAATGGACAGCTGATAGCCCGAATATGGACTAGAAAGACAAACAGAATTAAACGAGTGAAGTAGATCAAAACAGTGAAGTGGATAATAAGAATAAGTCATGTGGAAACAGTAGGAGATGTAAACTGCTGAAATGCACATAATGCATGAGGAGGGAACGAAGTGAATA
>CM030325.1:969584943-969621927 GCA_002915635.3 Ambystoma mexicanum
GCCCAACCCTTGATCCGGCGCTAATAGCACTGGACCGGTTGACAGTACCGCTATTAGCACAGGCGGTATCCCGGCAGTCACACCGCTGGGAAACTGCCCAACCCGTGATGAGGCCCACTGTCTGTCGTGAAGTTCATAATGGCATGGAAGAGCCATTTATTGGTGCCGAGTTTTCCTGCAAATGCTCCAGTACAGGGAGTCACTCTGTGCCCAGGGGAGTTGAGAGGGATACTGTGAGGCCAGGCCTCATGTTGGGTCCCTCCAAAGTTTCTGTTTCAATGTTTTAGGTTTTCTGTGGTGGCCATGCTGAGGGTGTTCTGCTGAGTGAGGCTGGAGCTCCGCCTGGAATGCGGCACCATAGGCACCTTCCTAGTGGCATACCAGCCTACTTTTGCTAAAGAAAAACCCAGAGGATTACATCATCAGACACCCTGCCCCTTTTCACCTAGACCGAGCCCACCCGTGCCACCCACATTTAGAAAAATAAATCGACGTCAAATGACGCCAATCTGAGCGAGATTGACGCTCATCTTCCCATACCTCGATGTGATTGGCTTCTATTTGTCTGTCGGATGCCAATCACATCGAGTTGTGGGCAGAGTTACTGGAAGGGCTGGAAATTCCAGACACTCCACGCTCCTACCCAGAGACCCGGAGAAGAGCGTAAAAACCTGGAGTCTCCAAGATAAATCCGGAGACTAGGCAGGTAAGGTTAGTAGCAAGGATGACTCCTGCTCAGAGCGAATGTCCAGCATTGTCATGAAACCCCATCGGCGGGATGCTGTTTCCCTATTGGATTGGATTAAGTGTGTTGCGTTACCTGCTTACTCCCCCCTTGCCCAAGTCAATTCTGGTGAGGAGGAGGCATGTGTAGCTGTGTACACTGGTTGGCGGTGGTAAAAAATGGTTACTGTGGAAGCGGACCGGTTTTCATCTGAGAAGCATTATGCAAGGCCTCTTAAATTCATTTGAGAGTTCACTCTGCTGTGTATATTGTTTATTAAGGCACAGCAGGTTGCCTGTTTCTTAAAATGGCCTCAGGGGTGTCCTACAAGTTAGGTTTTTTAAGGAGAGCATGGTTGCAGGGTTCTTTTGTGGCAGATTACCTGGAGGATAGTACTTGATTTTTGTTGCTGTGATCAGGTTTTCTGTTCCTTGGACTCTGTTCGACCTCATGACTGGTTCTGGAGGGAACCGTGCCTGTCAGCGAAGCATGTTCAGCAGCTTCCTCTCAGGATCCTGACGCTCCTGAATCCCCCTGCCCTGGGTAGGAACCATAGAAGGCCATTTCTGTCTCTGAGAAGAGGTCTCAGACGATTGAGCTGGAGGCTTCGAAGGAGGCTTAGGGCCACAAGGAAAAAATCCAAGGAGAGGGTGGTTTTGTCTTCCTCGCTGCAGTCTTACTCTTCATCATCATCATCATCAATTGGATCTGAATCCTCTGGAGCGCATGCCGACCCCAGGGGCAAATAACCTGGAGCAAGAGGCACTGGCAAGGGTGCAGCAAGTGAGAGCCTATGAAATGGGATTTTTTCTTTCAAGACGTGCAACGGACATCGGAAGACCCGAGGGTTCGCCAAGTCAACAACTGCCCCAAACTGCGATTACCTCTGATACCGGGTGTATAGGACAAAGACTTATCAGAATGGTGGTGCTGAGAAGAGTACTCTGCCTGCTACATAGTCCGACTATACTTTTGAGAGAGGAGGAATAATCTTGCGGACATTGTGCAGGTTGATCCAGTACTGGCCAGCTTGTTGCGTAGATCGTCAATAGCAGTAGTGCGTGATCCAGTGTATCGGAAGGCAGATGCACCATTTCAGAATTCCTAGGCGGATGAAGCTTTGCTTTGAGGAGAACGACATTTGCTTCCTATGCTTCCCAGATTGTCTTGTTTAAAAAACAAAAAAAATCTGGATAAGGCAATTGGTTCCTATTGAAGCATTGCCTAATGACTTGTATGGTGTCTCAATGGTTAGCCGCAATGGCTTTCTGGGGTAGTGATTTCAGTCATCTTCATATCTATGATTGGCATTCTAAAAGTTCTCAGAGGGTGACTGCGTGAAGATGCCTTTTTTAGTGTGCCACATTGTTTAAGGACTTACTGGAGCCAAAGATGCACAGGGTATTTAAATGGACAAGCATGGGAATACACTCAGGCATTAGTCTAAGACATCCTACTGTTCCCATTGGACTGTTGCTGCCCAGACCTGGCAAGGCTCTGTCTTCATCTTCAGAAAGGCACAGGAGGAAAGTGAGGGGCACAGTTGTTTGTAATTCATTCCTCCAAGTTCAGTCCTGTGCAAAGAGTTCATAAGTTATAATAGTCTGTGGAGACGTGTGGAGGGGTCTCTGCCTTATTCGGTCAGTGCGTGTGTATGTTAGTCATTTGATTCATGAGAAGGTTGAGTGATGCAGCTAAGATACAAGACAGAATTCCTGGTACCATGCCCACTCTCGGGGCCTATCATCACTCCTTGGCCCATGGACAGGCTCAATAGATTGGCACTACACAAGGGCGCCCAGTAGTTCTTAGACAAGAGTGGCCTCAGGTGTGGGCAGGACCTGTGTGGGTCGGAGCTTTTATTTGATTATCTTTCTGATCATGAATGGTTTGCAAAAATTCCTGTAAGTGAATGATTTGACGACATAACTGGTATGTGCCCAACCTTCCTTTCAATGCAAGACGGGGAGGCTGCAGACAATGGTCCCTCTGTAGCAGAAAGAGGTCTTCCTGGTTGCCATAGACCTTCAGGATACATTCTTCCATATCCTGATCAGGAATCCTCATCAGCAGTTCTTGCCCTTCACAATGGGATGACAATCCTTCCAGTTCCGGGTTCTCCCAGGTGGATTCTCGACAGCCTCAAGGCCTTCACCAAATTCTTGCCTCGTATGGCGGCTTCTCTTCACCTGGAGTTTGTTCAGGCATTTCCATATCTGGATGATCGGACAGTGAAGGCATACTTCAAGGGTCAGCTGAAGGATTACATTTCTTCTCTGTGCTCTTGCTTGGTTCTCCTACAGTTTTTAATCACATTGTGGAAGTCTCATATCTTGCTCTCTCAGGATCAGCGGCAGCTTTACGGATTTCAGGGTCTGGGGCACAGACAACTTTGGGGCTCTGCCTCAACCCATACAAATGAAGGGACGCAAGAATCTATGGACACTCTCCCAACCCCTTTGCCCTGATTGCAACCCAGTGTTTGATATGTCGCTCTAGCAGCTTCTAAAGTAAGCGTGGAAAATCCTTGAAGTTCCACTGAAAATAAAAACGTAGTGTCATTTCAAAGGCAGCAATAGCTGTCCAATATGGGTGTTCTAGTATAGCCACAGAACACATTTGAACAATTCCAGACAGAATTAAAGTAAACAAGATGTCCAATCGATGCATGGCAATGACAGTAGCTGTTTTGTAAAGGGTAAACATGCCAACACACACACAGAAGTAACTCAGATTAGCAGCTTCAGACAGAATGCACACATGCATAAGCATGGATACCGAAGGGCAGACTTGAAGCAAGGAAGAAGATACATGGACCTGGCTCCGAATCTCCACCATTTGCAAAATGAAACCCTTCAACCAGCCACAGGACTTCTGGACCGTAGTGCAGGCCCTTGTGGTCGCATACATTGATGGGGGAAATGCTCTCCTGACTGGGCTTCCAGCTGCTCACTTGGCTCCCCATAAAGCAGTCCACCACGCTGCAATATGTCTTATTACTGGTGCACGGAAATTTGACCAAATCACCACCATACTTCACAAACTATATTGACTTCCACTCCAAGCCAGGATACTGTTCAAGACTGCACGTATCATCTACAAAGCAGTCCTGAGGAGCAGACGGGTACCTGGTAGCTAAGCTCCACATATCTGGTGGCATACGCTCCAAGCAAATCGAGCAACCTACTTAAAATCAAAACCTGTCCGCAAAGAGAAGACCCACAAACAATCCTTCTCTTGTCACGCACCCACCTTCTGGAACTCGATCCTGCTGTTGGTTCTGAATGCCCCCACAATTCTACAGATTTGCAAATCTCGTGAACACTTGTGTATAGGCCTGTTATAAAAGCCATATCATATCAAAACAATGGCTCTTCCAGCAACACCTGACCAAGGACAAATTCTAAAGGATGCACATACCGAAGCACAGACCCCAACTCACCATGCTGCGCTAGTGTTAAAAAATACCAGCCCAAACGCTGGCTGCCCTCACTCAGCACAGTGCTCAGATGCTCTCTGTGCTTTAAACAATAACATTAATAAATAAATGTTGTATCATAGATAAAGGATACAACTTAGAAGTAACTATATGGATGCACATATCTGACCATAGACTGAGATTAGAAGAGGGCCTTGGTTTTCATGTGGTATTGCCACATGTGCCTAGAAACACCATGCACTCTGGTTTGCAATATACTGTCACCTATGATTATATATGAATAAGTGCCCTTGTGAGTAAAAACACGAGTATGCATTTTTTAAAGTGAGAACTAAACTATTGCAGGTGATCAGTGCATTCCAGAAACAAAGGAAACATCTCTACGCAAGTAGTGCTACAGCAAACACACAATCTGCAAGCATTATAGGATTAATTGGTCAAGTCAGAGCTTAGTTGTTAAAAACAGGCAGCGGGCAGAGGCTCAGCACACAATAGAATATCATGGGATGTGTCATTTAATTTTTGCAAAATAAGTGCCCTGCCTTTTTTAAATCGGGCAATCAGGTGATACCACCTCAAAGTGAGGGCCGGGGGCATGCGCCCTATTTGCCCTCCCATAAAGGCATCTCTGCTAAGTAACTAAAGTTCATTGGTTCCAGTTTGGGATGGACCTGGGAAGTATTTCAGGATTTCCTGCAGATGCCAGACAGAATGGAAGCAAAATCAGCCAGGATGCTGCTCCAGGAGCAGAGGCATATGGCATCCGGTGTATTTGTGGTGCCATGGCCTCGGTCGCATCCGAGATCTCGAAGCCTCACCTTCATCAACATTGGCATCCAGCTTCACAGTTGCCAGTGACTTGGTGCTCAGGAGCAGCTTTAACTGATGGACGGAATGAGGCTAATTGAATAACGGATTCTGGCTGGTGCGATCCAAGCTGTCAGTCTTATTACTACTGACAGAGGCAAAGGTTGGGGAGCAAGTCTTGGGGAGTTCACTCATCAGGAGTTAACCCAAGTGGAGGGAAAGCATTCCTCAGAAATTGGCAAAAGGGAGGGTCAGTGCTGGTCTGAATGGACAATACAATAGCATTAACCTGTGCGAATTGTCAAGGAGACAGTCGGCCTGGATTACTGGGGCCCTTAGCCAAGGATTTCTATCACTGAAGACAGTGCATATAAGGGGTGTGGACAATGGCTCAGCAGGGAGTCAGGTTTGATTTCCTCCTCCCCAGAGATAGCACTTCAACTAGAAATATTTCAAAAGACTGGGGTGAGCTTTGGTTTTCCATGCCTTGAGCTTTTTGCCACTCTTTGTTCTGCTCCATATTCCAGAGCAAGGGACCTTGTGGGGTGAATGTGATGTCTTTGGCGTTTCTGTGGGGTCTGCTATATGCATTTCCTCCCATCCCATTGATTCCGATAGTACTAGCCAAGCTCCCAGACAACAGAACAGGGCTGATTTCCATGGTGCCTCTGGGTCCAGAAGATCTTGGCTTCCCCTTCTGGTGACTTTGGCAATGCTCCAGTGTGGATCTTACAGAGCCGCCCTTAAACACTGAGGTCAGTGATGGGGAGCTGGGAGTGCCTCTGGTGCTATGGTCCCTTTGGAAGTTGACATGGAGGATGGCAACATTTAGGCTTGCTACTCAAGTGGCTGTCCCCCTTCATTGGTGCAGCAACTCTGAAGTGCTATAATGGTTATTGGAGCCCTTCTGTGTCCTGGTGTGGGGAGCAATTTCTGTCAGAAGGATTCAAGAAGGATCTCACAGTGGCTACTTTGAAGGCACAGTGGATGGCTGTGATGACCTTGAGGAAGCATGGGCTCTACCTATGAATGGGAGGATCTGCTGGCACGCAGGATCCAGAGTTTCTCTCCATCCAGGCTTGTGAACTAAAGAGGAGGTCCACCTTGGGATCAGCTGCTGGTACTGATGTGTCTACAGGGACAATATTTACACCCCTGGAGGAGATGAGCTGAAAGTGTTGACTCTGAAGGCCGTCTTTTTGGTTACCGTCAGGTCTGTTCATAGATTGTGGGAGATCGACACTATGTTATGCAAAGGGCCTTTCCTGACAGTTTTTCAGAGGCCTTGGTGCTTCGCTCTAAGTTTTCTCTCTAAAATTGATACTTTATTCTACAGATCACAGGATATCGAGCTTCCAGCCTTTCATCAGAACCCATCTTCTCGTCAGGAGGAGACTTGGTATAGTCTGGATGTCTAGCGGGCAGTACTCATGCTCCTTAAGAAGAAGACATGGTTTCGGAAAGTGGACAACCTGATTGTCAAGTTTGGTGCCTCAGGTTTTGCCGGGATGGCCTCAGTGGTTTCCATTGGTCGATGGCCACGGACCGTCATCTGCATGGCCTTTTAGGTGGTGGGAATTTGGCTAGAGTAGAAGATTCACTGGAGGTTAACCAGAGGCATGATGACCTCCTGGTGCATAGGGAGTCTCGCTGCAAGACATCTTCAGGGAAACTACGCGGGCTGACCCCAATACATTCATCAGGTATTATTGGTTGAATGTGGCCTGCGTCTTTGGTACTGGTGTTTTGAATGCTGGCACACATTGAGGGAACCTGAGTGTCAGCTGTCTGTTAATAAAGTTGGTTATGGGGTGTGTAACGGAATCCATTGGGTGTTCTGTGATGTTTCTTAGACCCTATCATCGCTTTATTGAATAACCCAGTAGCGGATGGTAGAGACCAGCAGGATCCTTGGTGGGAAAAGTTTAATTGGTAATTGGGAGTGTAGAGAGATGTAATACCTCCTTGAGGCGGGGACGGAGTGGGCAAGCTAATTGGCTAAAGAAGGCCACTGTAATGGAGGCTGGGGCCTCAAAAGTAAGTGCTGTGACGAAGAAGAGCAGGACTAGGCGTAATGATGAATACTGATGAATAATCTAAGCACTGCACGGACATATGTTATTTCTTAAGTGTAGTTTATGAGCACTTGGGTTATAGTGGTGTTTGTGTCTGCTTTTTAGAAGGAAAGACCCACGTGCCTGCCCTACAATGAGTGATTTGTCCAATATGTACAGGACTCCCTACCGGGCAGTGCAGAAAACCAGTCCATTTGCCACATTTTACACGGGTAATAAAGTAAAATAAAAAATACAACATGTGAGCAAGGCGATTTCCCCAGGAATAAACCCTGCTGCGGGCCCCTGAGTGAAATATCCGAGGTCACCGATGCAAATGGCATTGCAATTTATTTTAATTGGAGCAAGGCCCATAACGCTAAATTTGGGCTCGCGCCTGCCTCTTTGTTTATTTGTTTTAATAAAAACTCCTGATAACGCTAATGAGGCAGCTGTCCCCTTCGTTATGTCTTGTTACAGCCAGCTCTTCTTGACAGTAATGGCAGTGCAATAAAGGGCCCTTGTTAGGGAACGTAAATTAAAAATTAATTGCATTTTTTTAACGAAATAACTTTCTGCTCAATTGCTGCTGATGGGAGCTTGTATCATAATTGTAGCCGGCAATTAGCAGCAACGCTCTGAGTGTGTTGCTCTGCAAGGCAGGTCTACTCTTTCTATGTTTTTAAACAGTTCCTTTAGCTAATTTTCATACCCAGCGCTTCCTGCCACAGGGTTAGGGGCTTTGAAGAGCTATACTACAACCTCCTCAGTCAAACATTGACACTCGTCTGTTCTCTCTCTCTCTTGCTTTGTAAAAGCCAATCACCTGTCTCATGTGTGCATTCTAAAGATTCCAGTCACCCCACTCCCCCACAAACACTACCCAATCTCAGTCATGTGCTCTAAAGTGATCTCCAGATTGCCTGGGTGTGTTATGAAGATACATTTATGAACATCACTAACATGTATGATTATTATTATATTAGTATTATTATATATTATCAATATGATTAATATTGTATTATTATTAATATTATTATTATATTATTATTATTAATAATAATAATAATAATAATATAATAATAATATAATAATAATAGTATTGCTATTATATTATTAATATTAATAACAATTGTAGTGATGCTATTATTATTATCATCATCATTACGCTGTTTTATATGATGTTTGGCTATCAATCCAATTTCCAAGCACTTAATGAATTATGTTGCATTTTAGCACTGTATGTACCCATAACATAACTAACGCTTGCACACAGCAACAAGCCCAGGCACTGGACCTTACCCCACTGACACAACAAACCAGTTTGCACAAGCATAAGCATAACCTTAAATACCAGCCAATTTAACATACAGAAACACAGCCCCTCCCCCCAACATAACAGACATTCACACACACACAAATAACCCAGGCATTGGACCTCAACCTCATGGATACACAAGCCAGTGGCCTCAACCACAGTCTTAAATATCAGCTAATTTACATATAAAACAAACAAACACACACACAGCATAACCGACATTCACTTTCAAGAAACATTCCTGGTATTGTGATTCACCCTTGGGGATACAACACACCACTGCACACAATCCACTCATCAGCAACTCAGACCCAATGCACACAGACGCCAGTCTCTCCTGGTTCTGGACCTATCATATCTCTCTACCCTCACTAACCAACCCTGTCCTCTCTCTTGCAGAGCCACGTGACCGCCTGGAGACTGCCCCTGGGTGGTAGCTGTGTGTGGTACAAATCAACATAACATAACATAACACTCAATTTATTAAGTCAAACCAGCCAGGGTATCGAACTCATGACACACATCATTATATGCTTCCAAAGGAGCTGGAGCTATCCTCAGAGCTGTACATAAATGCATGCATTTCACTGCCAGAAAAGCCGAAGGACAGTGGGGGACTGGGGGAGGGGTGCCCCCACCCACAATATCAGCTACCTGAATAATTGTTTGCTTTTTTTTCTATAACACAATTACCATTTGGTGATGTCTCTAGACCCATCCTGATTAGGTGACATATGTCATATGCATTCAACATATTATAGTCAATTATGTCTGAATTTCTAGTATCTTAATTTCCCAATAGCTCTTTTCCTTAAAATAACATTTATTGACATAATGTTATATACCGCAGAGAAGCGTGAAATATCTGCGACACATTTCTGAAGAAATAACATTTTCCAACTTGTGTACGTAGACGATCTATCAGAAGCCACTATGGTGATCAGAGCAGGGGACAGAACTGGTATCCAATTGATGGCAGATCCCAAAGTGATATCCTTATTGGTCAACCACATTGATCTGTTGACTATCCCATTCTTAACATAGTGACATAGTATATGATATGATATGATATGATATTTTATTTCCATCGCGCTCATACACAGGTGTTTCAGAGCGTGACAAGGCAAGAGAAAAGGAAAAGGGGAGAACAAAAACAATGATCTTACTAGGCCCAGTGACTTTGAGAACATGCAAGTGCAGGGTAGAGGGAGAAGGGGGAGAAGTGCATGGGAGAGGGAACAAAAAGGAGAGTGCGGAGCGAGAAGGAAAAAACAAAAATAATACTAAAATAATAAATAAAAGGCAACAAACAATGGGAGTGCAGCCAGCAAGCGGCAAGTGCTGGGTTTATGGCAGCAGGCCGTGTAGGTCTGAACATGCAGGAAGAGAAGGGGAGGGCTGTATGGGTACATATGCAGCTCCCAGTGCATGGGGTGGCCCGGAGGCAGAGCATGAGGGTGGAAAGATGAGCAGGTACCTGGGCCCAGAGGACAGAGGGTGGCCAGGTGCATGGTGCCGAGGGAGAGTGGAATCAACAGGGGAGAGGGAAGGAGAGGGAAGGAGAAGGCAGAAGCAAAGAGGAAGGTTTTGCATTGCTTCCGGAACTGGAGATGGTTTTCCTCAAGTATACCCAAATAGATATAAGTGAAATAAAAGTGACCGCACACCTGCACAGTAGACATTGATTGGCCAAGCCATGGCAGAGTAGGCTCATTTTGGAATATTGCACACCCCCTAAAGTTTGAAAGACAACAGTAGGGTGGCAGGATCCCTTTCAAATCTCACACTCCACACTGGTTCTTCACAACAACGTGCAAGGTAATCTCATAATGATTCATCCTTTTAGACAAGGGGTTAGGGGGAGATAAATGACGACCAGGCAGACACATGAAATCAGAAGAAGCCATCTGTGGAAGAGCCTGCAAGTATAGACGGATTGCTGAAAGCCGATGGAGGAAAACACTAAGATCACACCGGACGCTGCAGCGGGTTACGCATGCTTGAATTTGTGGATTGCAAGCTAGTACAATATCTATCCTTGAGGAGCCAATCAGAAGACAGAGGAAAACTAAGGAATCCTTCCCAGTCATTGGTGATGTGTTGCATATCTATCACATCAAATATGGCCTCCATCTTGGTCAAGCTTTATGCAGGCCTTGCACCATTGCACCCTTGTTTCATGGGGTCTACAATATAGTTAGGTGGCAGGTAGTAATGAGTGTGCACACAGAGAGTATCATTATGAGTCTGGCGCATGGTAGTTATCTCATAAATATTTACCATTACTGCAACTTGTAATCACAGTAAATCCTCTCAATTACAGGTCCTACTTATTCCCCACCGATAGATATTCTGCAATCAACAATTCCTCCAATCTTTTGAGCAAGTACCCAAGTGCCTGGAAGTATTTCCTCAGATTCACCTCCAACAAAGTGATGCGAAGATAAATTGATTACCGCAATTCTTTTTACAGCTAACACCGTACGCGTACTGAGGCCCTATGTCTGTTCTTCAGGCTGTTGGCCATTGGAGTTCTCAGAGAGAGTTGTGTCTAGCAGGTTTGCGTCTCCTTCTTCAGTTATTCCACTGTGATGTGCCTGGGCGGACTCAGAAAAGAGAAGGAGGCTGGCAACGCTGGGTGAATGCACATGGTACCACATGAGCTGCCCTTCGCTCCAATCTTATGGCGGTGTCGGTATGTGCTCTATCTTCTGCTTTTATATGCCGGTAGACCACCTCGCCCACTCCTCTCAGAATAGGAGAGAGTCATCGGCATTGCTGACTTGTTTGTGGCAACCACACATTCTTCTCCCAAAATGTGTTGAACGTTTTGAGATTTAACATGTCTTGCCTGAGGTGCAGCGTGTGAGAATGTGATTCTTTTCATGTTGTGCCACATCGGTAAGCGACCCATGGCTCTTTTACAGTAGCAATCTCTGGGTTTGAAATGCCAATGGCTGGGAGATATTTAGTCCCTGGTTATAGCCAAGGGAAGCCTGGTTACCTTGAAACTAATAAGCTACCAGGAGCAATTTGTGACTCCCAGAAACGTGGTGCATACAAAATAGCTATGTTATATTAATTATGTATGTTTAGAAATGTTTATAAAGAGAATAAGGAGAATAAAGTCTCCGGAGGTTAGCTCAGGGGAAACGTGCTTGCCTTGGAGTCAAGACGACACGGAACACCACAGGTTCGACCCCTGGGTCTGTGCTTAGAAACCTCTGGGTGTTAAGCTTGTTATAAATAACGTATTATATCATACCATACTTAAGAGACATAAAAAAAGATCTTGGATAATATAAAATGGACAAAAGCTAGTTTTCATCTTACACACACGTTGGA
Source organism: Ambystoma mexicanum (assembly GCA_002915635.3). NCBI lineage: Eukaryota > Metazoa > Chordata > Amphibia > Caudata > Ambystomatidae > Ambystoma > Ambystoma mexicanum. The sequence continues at coordinate 969,596,631 of CM030325.1, forward strand.
TTTGCTGTGCACTATGTACTTGCTCCTGGTAGTCTAGACATAGCTTCTACCTAAAGGATGATGCCTGAGCTGGTTGTTGCTCCTGGTCAACAAATCCTAATTTCAACCCCTTCCTTAGGTAGCTAAATCCCTCTCCTCTCTGGTCTGCTTTTCTTTCAGGCTGCCATGTGCATGCCAGGGAACAGGAAGACACATGTCATGAAACGCAAGTTCTGGTTTTGCTCCATCCAGACATAGCTTCTACCTAAAGGATGATGCCTGAGCTGGTTTCTGCTCCTGGTCAACAAATCTTAATTTCAACCCCTTCCTTAGGTAGCTAAATCCCTCTCCTCTCTGGTCTGCTTTTCTTTCAGGCTGCCATGTGCATGCCAGAGAACAGGAAGACACATGCCATGAAACGCAAGTTTCTGGTTTTGCTCCATCCAGACATAGCTTCTACCTAAAGGATGATGCCTGAGCTGGTTTCTGCTCCTGGTCAACAAATCCTAATTTCAACCCCTTCCTTAGGTAGCTAAATCCCTCTCCTCTCTGGTCTGCTTTTCTTTCAGGCTGCCATGTGCATGCCAGAGAACAGGAAGACACATGCCATGAAACCCAAGTTTCTGGTTTTGCTCCATCCAGACATAGCTTCTACCTAAAGGATGATGCCTGAGCTGGTTGTTGCTCCTGGTCAACAAATCCTAATTTCAACCCCTTCCTTAGGTAGCTAAATCCCACTCCTCTCGTCTGCTTTTCGTTCAAGCTGCCATGTGCATGCCAGAGAACAGGAAGACACATGCCATGAAACGCAAGTTTCTGGTTTTGCTCCATCCAGACATAGCTTCTACCTAAAGGATGATGTCTAAGCTGGTTGTTGCTCCTGGTCAACAAATCCTAATTTCAACCCCTTCCTTAGGTAGCTAAATCCCTCTCCTCTCTGGTCTGCTTTTCGTTCAGGCTGCCATGTGCATGCCAGAGAACAGGAAGACACATGCCATGAAACGCAAGTTTCTGGTTTTGCTCCATCCAGACATAGCTTCTACCTAAAGGATGAGCTGAGCTGGCTTTTGCTCCTGGTCAACAAATCCTAATTTCAACCCCTTCCAAATGGAGTTAAATCACTCTCCCCTCTGTTCTGGTTATCTTTTAGGTTACCATGTGCACGCCATAGAACAGGAAGACACATGCCATGAAACGCAAGTGCCTGGTTTTTTTCCAATCACAAATACATGAATTCTCCAATAATTGCCCTTCAAACCTCCTCCCACATTCTCTGTTTCAGCCTTTGCTGTGGTGTTGCAGCACACACATCCCAAATCCATGGCAATTTAAATGACAGCATTTTCATCAAAAGATCTTTGGGCCATTTAATATCTATAAGTTTTTATTTTTTCTGCAGGTTGGCCTCCTGATGCTCCAAGCAGCCACTGGGTGAGATTCTGGGATTTTGCTGGAGGATCACTTCAGATACAGGACTCAGACCTCTGCAACTATACCCCTTCAATTGTAGGCTTGACACTCACTGTCCAAGGTTCTGCAGCTCTCTTAAGGCTCAGCATCTCCCCTGCGCCACCAGCCCGTGATGTATGCCCATCTGCGCAATGTGAAAGTTTCACTCTTCTGTCACATCAAAGCCATCAGGAATGAGCCCTTGCTAGTATGTCATCAGTGACATTAAGGGTGCAGATTTGAGGGTGGTTGAGAGTGTTTCAAGTCATTTACTTGAGCTGTTGCTCCAACATACTGAATCACAGTTCAGTGATTCAGTATGACACTGAATCACACTGAAATCACAGTTGCTCTGCATAAACTTAAATGCGGTCTTGGCAGATCCTTCCCTATGCTGGCAGTTGGCATTTGGAATAATCTCCCCACACATTTTCGATTGGAAACCAACTTTATGAGTTTCCGCAAGCAAGTGAAAACTCTCTGTTTAAAATAATCTCCCTGTTGAACCTACCTTTAGGCCCTCTGCTCACTTGTTTGTCCTGTATTTTAAAGCACTGTCCATTTGTAACATGTCCTTATCTCTGCGCCCTGAGGCCTGCGGGCTACCGGCGCATTATACATTTAAAATGAATAAACAAATAAATAATGAATGGCTTAAATTGAGTGCCCCAAGAAAATTAGCATTTTCCCTGTCCAACCAATCTGACTCCACTCTCCCTCCAGTGACTCTTAACAATGTAATTGTATATGTTTAGACAGTATTCCTCTTTAGTTTGAAGCATTCCCCTTTAATGTTTCTTTGTCAGCCCCCAGTTACTTCTAATTTATGTTCTGTGTGTTTGGTTCCTCCCCTGATCTATCTATGTCTCACTATGTGTTGCACTCTAATACATTGGATCCACACTGGTTCTCGTGGTTGTGATATTATCCAGGCATCCTTTGAGGGGATGCTTCTATCATCTGTAAATGTGCTACTGTTAGTCCCTTCTGATCAACATGGGCCTTTCTAGCCTTCAAATAAACACATATATAAAAGTGTTCAATTAAAAGCAAGTTGATGTTTCATATAAAAAATAGAACCAAACGTACACTATTTCACAACCACAAAAAGACTGTTTACTGAATTGAAATAGAATGAGCTGAAATGAGTGTAATGATGTGGAATGCTACTATGCTTTGGTGGTTCTCCAGAACCCCACTGCCGTAGTTTCAAAGCACCACATCTTTATACGATGTGTATTGGCCCCTGCACAGGATAACCAGAGCTTCGTCTACGGGCGAGAATAGCATGAACCGGGTGAAGTAAGAGAGAGGGAAAGTGAAAAGAGTTTGCAGACACATGTACCCAGAGATTTTCAGAAAATCTTTACGCCTCCATCCCAAGACCCCTGAAGGAACCCTACATCACGGCACTAAAACCCTTACCACATATGCTATTATAATGACAATTTGACTTCAACACCACAATCACTCTCAAACTTAACTGGAAGTCCCAAAACGCGCATCATCTCCTCCTCACAATCATTCCGTGTTGAATAGAACAAAGGGTTGTGCTTCTCCGTGGTGGCAGATGTCGCAGTGGAAAGGAAGGCTGGTGGCATGCATGTGTTGAGTAGGTGTCAGAATGGATGGGTTAGAGGGACTGGACAGTGGCTATAGAACAGCAACTAGGAGTGTGGGAGGGGGCCCAGAAAGTGGTCCAAGGGAAAGGGTAAAGATGAAGAATGACCTTTTGGGGGACGGCCGGTGTACCCAACGTTGCAGCGGAACCTCATCGCAAGATATTACAACAGCTACCGCAGTGTACGAGAGAAAGATAACCGAGCACCTTCTGACGGCTAGTCATGGCTGGCCATGCAGCTACACACACACCTCCTACCTGAGCTCCTTCCATCTTCCGCATAACTGCAGTTGGCCTGAGTCTACTCCAGGTTAGGACAATATAAAATTGTTCAATCATTGCTGCAAGAATGCTGCGCGGCTTGTGTTCTTCTGTTGCTCCTTGTCGAAAAACACAACAAGAGTCTTTTCAACCAACCTTCAACCTCTTTGGTTAATTCACTGAGGTCCACTGGAACATCATGGAGCAAAGGACCCTGCCAAAAACAACAAACGTTCTTCACTTTCCAGTGCACCCACTCTCACACCGCCACCTGCCATTTTGTTGCCAGGTCCATCACCGAACTTCTAGCCTCAACTCTGGCATTTTGCTATAACAGGTATTTTTATTTCGAAAGTGATTGGCGTTGCCCCGTTCTCTGGAATGTCAAACATGCAGAAATGTAGTTCCATAGCACCTGAAAAATACAGGACATGTTTTCTGACATTTGGTTTTGTTTCTGCTCAAGAAGTGCTTAAGGGCATCCAGGACAACCACCACACATGGTTTGGGGAATCACAGAAATATCTCCCAAAACTGAGGTGACTATGGGATTTTCTCGCCAGCTTTGCGTGCTTGCCTGCGCGGTAAGCCTCAATATTCAATTCTGTTCGGTCCAGTGAGTTTCTAAATTAACCACCCTGGCTTATTATTTTGAACACGGCTGGTGGTAATGAACCGCATTTCGACGCCGCGTTATTACGGGATGCGCGCGTCCCTGGAGCATTCTGCGCGTGTCTTTATGATTACTACAGCAACGTATAAAGCATTTAATCTAACATCAAACTCGTAAAGGCGTCTTTAACAGTTACTGCTGGGCCTGATTAGAAAAAAAAGACCTTAACTAATGGGAAAAGGTGGATTGTCTTATTTTCCAATAAAGAGGGAGAGCTTGAATAATTATGTAGAAATTATAGCATCATATGATGGAAGCCCCTCTGGATATTCTGTTCATTGGAGTACTGCGGTTTCACAACATCATGGGAAATTGGAATATGCCTGGTAATACACTGCGGTTACCCACCTGCGCGGCTGCTGGTTTGCGTGATTTTGCTCCTGTAGAGCGTGGTGCTCTTCATCAGCGCCTGGCGTCTGTTGCAGTCTTCTTCAGGATATGGCTGGCTCAAGGCTGCCCCCTCCTTTTGTGGCAATGAATCTGTATCTACTGTGGGCAATCGGTAGGCAGGGGTGTTCCTAGGTCTGGAAGAGAGCTGGTGCTATGCTAATGTCCATATAGTTGGGACTTCATCTAGCTAGACTTTTGGTTGTAGCCCCTGATCTTATACATCTATCCAGGGATACAACCAGAAACCCGAGACTATGGCCTCCAAAGCTCCCCCAACAATGCCTCTGTCTGTAGGTGTGGCTCATCCCCCACCCTCTGACGAGTGGGGGATGAGCCGGATCTGGGAGGTGGCAGTTCCATGCAGGCTACCACAGCATGTCGTGCCAGACCCATTGGACAACCCCCTGGTGGTTCTGGCTGCTGATGGAGCTTTGCCGCTCCTCACCAATATTACAATGATAAACAGAGAGCCGCGAAGGTCCGGCTTCAGCTGGGCTCTTAGCAAAATGTTATATGTGGTTTCGAGATAACCCCGTGTCCCGGTACTAGATCTTCATTTGATTGCTAAGGTAAAAGCAAAGCCCCGGAGTGGAGCAGGGTGCCTCTCTTGACATGGAACATCTAACAACTAAATCAGAGGCCTCACCAAGGGGTAGCCAAGAGGGCCACGGCACCCTTATAAAACACTGCCCACCACCGGCCCACCTGAGGGTTATGTTTTTGTTTTGGTGTGCCACCCAGTGACCTCATCAGGCCACCCTATGAAAATGTCTGGGGGCGCCACTTCCCTAAATGTATCCGTTTAATTCTCACTTCCATTCCATTATTCTCCAGATAATTTAAGGGGGAAGGCACCCGTTTGCTTGAAAATACTGCATTGATGTTCCAGCGCCTCCATCCTATCTTTACCGGCCAGGCGCTATTATGAATCATTTCTCAGGTCAGTTGGAGTCATATCGGGAATCAGGTGTATGGAAAGGGTTAATGGAACTTTATTTCCTGACGTGCAGAGAAGAGGTGACATGTTTCTGAACTATAGGATGCATTAAAAAGTCTGCTAGCGCCTCAATTGAAACACTCTGTTTTACTTCTCTCCTGGTATGTATTTTGTAAGTGGTATGCATTTGATTTTTTTTAAATGAGCTTAAGTGATTAGAACAACTGCAGCCCTGTACATTTTGCAGCATTTTCACAAGTAGCGATTATCTAAGTTCATGTGCAAATGGCAACTATCGTTTATGAAATTATTCACAATTCCACTAAGAGAACTTGGAATTTTGATGGAATGTACAAAAGGGGCGGAGCTTATGCTAGCCATGTGTAGAAGCTAAGGCATAGGTAAGCTGCATATCTCCTTAAAGTGTAACCATAAGGCAAGTACAGTTTTAGTCACATTGCTTTCTAGGGGTCATCTTGGTGCCGCAAGGTTGTTCGTCCCCAGAAATCAATCTCAAAACCCTTCTGTGAGGTGGTACGTCCTGGCTTCTTTCAAAATTGTTAATCCCTGTTCTGGACTATGGGCCTCATTCCGAGATTGGCGGTAGTCATGACGCTATTTACGCCATGACTGCCACCAATAACGGGTCCGGCACTGGTGTTGTGCAATGGGGACTTACCGGTGTAGTCCGACCCTGGTGGGACCGGTAAGTCCCCATTGCACAAACCCTATAGGGCTCAATGGGAATGGGGAGGGCGCTAATAACGGGCTCACGGCTTGCAAGCCCGTTACTAGCGCCCTGGTCCCTTAGCGGGACCCATAAGGGACGTGTGGTCGGACCTTGGATTAGGGCAGTAAGGGATTACTGGCACCGGTCTCCTTACCGGTGACCGGTATCCCTGACTGCCCACCCTGTAATGACCCCCTATATCTCTGTTCAGAAAATGATGGTATAACCCTAACTGAATTGTAAAGCCTCCACTTGGAACACATCATACTAATAGTTTTGCATTTGTATAGTGCTACGAAACATCAGGCATCTGGGCGCTGATTTGTATTACCCACTGTGTGTGGTGCACAATTATTTAACCTCAGAACGATGATAGGCTGACTTTGGTAGTTCCGGGATTCAAACCTGTATCGGCAGGCTCTGCACGGATGTCAAAGCTAGCGCTCTACTCTCGCTGTGCTATCTGACCGGCACGTGCACGTGTCATTATTCCTTCAGATCGTTTAACATATCCTGCATTTTCTAACACCAACTAGTATTCTTCGATTTTCAGCCTAACTTTAAAAAAAATGTACCTACATCTTATCCTCTGTCAGATATTAATTGCAACCTCTGATGTGGAGTTTTTCAGGTTGATTATAGGAGAGGTGGCGCACGTGTGTGTACTATGAACTGACCAGCTTCTCTCACAACACTTCCCACCCAGACGTCTGACTGACAACTCCACCCATACTTGCTAATTGGCGGATCCAGCATGCTAGGAACCCCCTCCCCAATTTTCCCATTGGAACATTCTGTCTGTTGCCACTTGCAACAGTGATAAAGAATAGTAGCTTATGTGCATGCGAGTATCCGCCAAGTCGGTCAAAGTATGGCAGGAAGTGGAGGTGTGCATGGGCATGCTTTCTGTAGCAGGACACTGCAAACATCATCACCTTGAAGGTGTGTTGTGACAGAATATCTGTATGCTATCATAGACCTGTACTAGGCCCACTGTCACGACCCTCGCCCAAAACCCCCTCTGGCAAACCCATTGGCCAGGTGGAGTCAGGACTCGGGCCTCTAGAGCCTGGCATCCTCTTCAAAAGCCCTCATGGGGCCAGTCCTGGCACCTATGCCGCCAGGCTCCTACACCATGAACAACAATGTGCTTGGGAACTACTTATTGTATTGTCAGCCAACATGGAGGCATCCACATTGCTTGGTTCCTAAGAACCAAGCTATGCGGTCTAGTGTTTTGGGTGTGGCAGGCCTGGAACTACTTTCCCTGGTACTACTTTACCTGGGCTATATAAACCATACCCTGACTGCAGAACATGCTTCGTGTTACTTTGCAGCTTGCAACGTGACGCTCACCATGTCCAGCTATTCCCTCGAACCTCGGAGAAGCAGAACATGCAAGGAGACAAAAGGAACATCATTAGCAGCAGCATCTTACCTGCAGCATTCATCTTTAAACACTCGCAGCTACTGAGAACAGCTTCCTCGAATCTGCACATCTCCCGGACAGAACAAACTAAAAGAGGAAGATAGAGGCAACATTAAAGAAAGCTGTAGAGACATTACAAATTACGAACTGCTCAAAAAGCTTACCTGGCTGGTCGCTTCTCGGCTGGCACCACGCCGGTCATTCCACTCGCACTGAAGAACACTGCGACCTACAAGGAAGGAAAACACAGGTTAGCAAAGGCAAGACTTTGCAGCGCTGGCATAGCGCTTACTTACTGCCTCATAGCGCTCTTAATGCGCCATCATTTACCAGCGGGGCTCAACCAAGCCAGTTCGCCGCGCTGAAGCTCTGCATACCTAAGGGAGAAAAAAGAGACATTTTAAACAAAGAAAGGCATGCAGGATAGCAACACAACTAAAGAACAGCAATAAGACTTACCTGAACAATATCAAACGGGCCGGCGTCAGTGAAGTAACTGGACCGCACTCGCCCATGAAAGACAACGCGCACCTGCAAAGAAGGCAGGACAGAGAGCACGCCTAATTCTACCACAAGGCAGAACCTACCCCGCAGACCACATCAGGGCAAAGCTGAGAAGCATACCAGAGAGAAACCCAGCTGGGGCGTCCCTCTGGATACCAGGTGAGCGTAACACCCATTCTGTGTAGCCATGTATAAGTTTCTTTACACGTTGCACACAACATGCACTGATGTTGCCTGTTTTTCTTGATTCTTCGACCCTGATCCTCCCGCCCCCTCCAGCTTACTTCTGCAGGAGTCTGTCCTGATACATTCTGGTTTTACCATCACCTTCTTGTGGCCAATGCTGGATTTGACTTTTATGGACTTCATTGATTCACGGTGTGTCACTCTTTCTCAACTCTCATGCTGGACTTCCTTTGCATCTTGTACTCATGGTGGCCCTGAATCATGCTGTTCCTATCTTCATCTTGTATCCTGGCTTGCAACATTATGTGTTACTAGTGACGTCTGCAATTGTATTCTCTCTCCCCTTTGCTTCTCCACTCTTTTTGACTGCTTACTCTCTGTTCTCTCCTCCTCTCCCTTTCTCCCTTTTCCTATCTCCTCCCCTTATTTTTTTTCTATGCACCTACCCTATCAGAGTTGTCCCTGGACCTAGTAGGATAGCAACCTCATCTGTCTCATCCCCCCTCCCTTACCGTTTCACTCCTCCCTCCTCCAGCACTATCTGAAATGTTGTCAGGCCTAGCACGATAGTCGCTTGTTTTGTTCCTCCCCTCCCTTTCTGCACCCCTCTCCCTCACCTTTTGTTTTCTCCGGCTCTATCATAAATGTGGTCAGGCCTAGTACAGTAGTCACCTGTCTGTTTCCATTTCCTTCCCACTCGCCCCCTCCCTTCCTTATCTATGTTTAGAGTACAATAGTTAATTTTACATCCTTACTGTTCATGGCCTGTAAGAATGCCATTGTATTTTCCCTTGTTCCCTTCCTTGCCTTGAAGCGCTTTGAAACACATTGTGTATAGGCGCTATATAAATAAACTATCATATCATATCACTGCAGCCCAGGTCTGCCAGATTTCTGCTGCAACCCAACATCACACTTCAGTGCTGTATGTCCCTTTTCTATAGTATTACCTTATTTGGTATTCAGTGTGCTGTTATGCTATTTTCCAAGGAAGTGATGTGCTAGCTGACCCTATAAAACACCAGAGTACTAAGAAACCGCTTGGCTTACTGAGGCCCTGACTCGCTCTGGTGCAAGAATGTGTTACCGTTATGCAAACTTGTATGGGTAGTGCCCACCTGGAGTCGGTCCAATGTGCTTTGATGTTAGTGATATTGTCTATATAAGATTGTCTTCGTGTACACCTTTTCAGAGATATTTCTGACAACTCTGTACGACTTGTCGGGATTGTACTCTCCAAATCTCAAATGCCATTTGTGAAACTATTATCTTGTGCAGAGTACAAACCTGTTTATCTATCAGCCTGGCCTGTTGTTGCACCTGTCCCTCATGCCATTCCTTCATTCTCCACTACCACATCAGGGGAGTTCCAGCTGATAAGAATTAGCCTGAATGCCAGCACATATATACATTTAATAAAAGAGGAGCTATTATATTGCGCTTCATTTCAGAGTCCAGCATCAAACCCCAAATACACATTTCAAACCTGTGCGGCATGGCATTATCTTGAACCCAAATTAAGCTTTTTACCTGTGCGCTAGGTGATTTATATAGTGTGAGCCTACATAGAATGCAGTGATGCACTGCAGAGGTAGAGGCAGGCATGCATAATAGATGGTGGTTGTATGAACATCTGTCTGTCCTCAGTATCCTGTCATCATTAATCAGTGTAGAGTTCCGCGAGCAGCAGCGTCTCATGTTCCTTCGCCTTAGTTACAAAAAAAAACATAGGGCATCATTACGAGTTTGCCGTTCTGGTGAAAAAGGGGCGGAAATTCTGTTACAACCACATTTTTGGGCAGTAGCAGAATTTCTGCTATTATTACCACACCACCGAATGATGTGTTTGACATTGAAGTGGAGGATTTACTTCTAGGACCATGCTGGCAGTACTGCGAGACCACATACCAGTGGAATCACCACATGGAAATACCGCTTGCTGTAAATTCTCCAAAATCCCCATGCCGTTCCATGGCTCTAAAAACGACATCACTCGTAATTCTATGGTAAACCACGGGACCGAGTGACGGCAACAGTAATTGATTATGGCGAGAGATTTGGGAGAGATCTCTGGTTTGTATTGCTGTGGAGGTACTCCTTTCTAAGTTTAATATGTTAACCTATGCTTATGGTGTATTTGTTTGTATTCATTTGAAGCACAGTGATGTCAATTTCAAACAGGAATGACTTATAATAACACATCTACAGATGGCGGTAGCATTCCCATGAAGGGGCCTATACAGTAGCTTAAAGATAGGTACAAATGGTGAGCCAGTTTATGAGGGTCTAAAAAAGTGGGATATATATACCAGGAACAAAACAAAAGTTTTGTTCATCAAGTGTTTGCAATGCGGGCCTGTCGGTGGCCCGGGGAGTTGACTACCCATTTTTGGAGAAGATGGATATGACGATTCCACCTTTGCAGAATATGGGTAGACACTATGCTTCCTATGATAACGCCTCATTGTGGCTAATTCTGATTGACCGTATAATTTCTTATTGCACAGTATTGTTAAGCACAATTAATAAATAGATTGGTCTTTAATGAATGCATAAATGATTTCACAATGTATTTTATGGATTGATGATAGGAACTCTGTTAATCAGGTGGGATATGGGAGGGGTCAAACATGTGAGGCAGCCACATTTGGGAAGATTTTTCAAAATATGCCATTTTGTTAACTCAAAAGGTTGGATAAACACCTCACTATCCCTGCCCTGATGTGAATTTCCTGCCTAAAATAAACTAAATGATACATTAAAAAAAAGTTTTCTGTCCCTCAAACTTGTAGATACAACTCAACAAGGTAATATATGCAATTCAAAATATAACCAATATAACAGTTAGTAGCTGTTTCTGGCGTAACATATGCCATTTCAGCGTATCTTAAAGGTCAATATCGGTCGGTAATTCATAGGGTCACTTCTGTCCCCCGTCTTAAATATCACAATTACCACCAATCGCTTCCAGGAAGGGGGCGTATGTCCCTGTGACTTATTATTTGTCATTGCAATGGCTAAACGTTGAAAAAGCTATACGTATAGGAAACTGTATTCTTTTGAATTTGAAAAGCATATTTGTATCAGATGGGATGAGAGGTATGCATGGTATAAGAACTGTCTCAAAGTTAAATCCATCGATTACACAGGCCTCTATGATGTGTCTTTGTAGACATGCAATTGTCAACCTTGTTGCAATGGAGAGTCCCCGTGATGGCATTAGATTGCATAGTAGCATAATTACAGCAGCTATTTTCAGTTTTACCTTGTGAAGAGGCATTCATCCGACAACGTTTTGCGCTTTAGAGACTGAAACATAGAGCCGGTAATTAACTGTTCATTGATACTGGAACCTCCATGCCCTGTGTGAGAGAAATGTGGGTGGAAAGAAGTAACTTGAAATTGAGGTCACCACATAGAACGGTGCTCATTCTGTTAGTTAAAATGACAGCTGTTGTTGAAGTGGAAAGGAACACAAAAGGTGCACTTTGCTATTTGGACAACAGACGGCAACCTAACATGGATACATTGTTTGTCAAAATGATAGCTGTTGTTGAAGTAGAAGGGCACACAGAGGTGTACCTTGTCATTTGAACAGCAGAAGGCAACCTAACACTGATAAAATGCATCAGCTGAGTACGGAAACATACCTAATCATTTTATATAGATAGATGATTACAACCTGATAACTGTCTCTCCTTATAATCTGGGTGAATTTCCCTTCCCCAGATTCGTGAAGGATTATATTCAACAGTTCCAAAAGGATAAGGAAATCCTGTCATGGAACAAAGTTCCAATGCAGTTATTTTGGTTTCAACTTGATAACAAAAGTTTCAATGCAGTTCTGTTTGCTCCAAATTGAATTCAACCAACAGTTCAAAAATGTTCAACAAGGGTTTCCTTCTTCTACTTGTGACAAGGAACTCAAAGCAACTTCTTCTCATAACCCAAGAATGCTTCCATAATTCATTAGAGTAAACAAAATGTCTTTGTTAGGATAATTTGGCAACAGGTCACAATTTTAACAAGTGTCATTTGTTAGGATGAATCTGCAACAGTTCCCAACAATATCTCAGTAGTTATGCCACTTCGTCTGCATAATGTTTAACCACAGCACAGTACTTCAATGACTTTCAACTGTTCTAATCAACTGCCAGGCCTACTTCTACAAAGTACTCTGCCCTGGTGTACTCTCCTGCCAGGACAGAATAAAAACTACTAACCAATACGAGTACATCTGTGGTAAAGGTTGGCTTCCAGCAAGATAGCAATATATTTAGCTTCACAACATCAAGTTTAAGTATTCCTTATGGGAAAACAAGAAACACATTGGTGCTGTTTGTTACACACTTGTGATTGCTACACAATGCAGGTTATGTTCCACTCCTCCTGAATATTTCCTGTCAAAAGGACAACCCATCTGCCACTCTTGGTTTCCCATTTTCATATTAACCAAATGCTGACAAAGTTTCTCTCTCACTCTTATACTTCTTTGGCAATGTGGATTTAGGCCAGTTGTTTTTATGACCTCCTTTACATATGACCAATATGTTTTTCAAAACTCTTGGATTCTTAATTGCTGCCTTCTGGCTTTGGTAATGCTTGTTCTTTTTAACTTGCCTTGATAGGATTCTCTTTTTGGCTTTGGCAATAGTTGTCTGTATTGGTTTCTGTGGCTATTGTCCTCTCTTTTGGCTGGACTTTAATCCGACCCACAAATATTTATAATCATCCCCTTCTGGTCTGATGGTTAAATTCTTATTCTGTCACCTGTTTCTTTTTGAGTCAGCTTGGTTTGCAAAAGAATGATTAGTCTGCTTTATATCAGCTCGATATTTAAAAATTGTTTATTTTTCTGCTTAACTCTGCTCATATTATTTCTGTGCTTAAGGCACCCATAGTTGGCCAGCAGGCGGTTACAGAGCTCTTCTGTGTCACAATCTAATAGTAAACTCACTGGGTCTGCCGTGCGTGTTTGTTCACTTTGCTGCCTCCCCGTCCTCTGCCTCTGCTTTTCTGTGCGGCCCGGCAACCTTTCCTTCTCGGCTTCCCGTGGCCGAGCTAGTCGATAAAAGAGTTCTCCTCGCTTCCATTGCTCTCCAGTGCTCGCCTGCAATCAGAGCCTGACTGACAATGGGGAAAGCTTTCAAATTACGTGCCTCCCGCTGCATGACCTCTACAGCTGCGGTCTCGGATAAAAGAGCCCCTCCCAGGACCGGCATCTGTCCAACACACGGCAGTGGTCCAAGCGTCTTTGCTCTCCTCTATCTTCTGCATCTGCAGCCACATAGAGGTGCCACAGCTACTCAACCTCCTGATGCTACTGTCCTTCTTCATGTCCCTCACCTGAGGGGGTATTTTATGCCTCGCAGTCTCTCACAGGTGTGGGTCATTACCACTAATAGCCTGCAACTTGCAGTCTTGTGGCTCTACAGCTCTCTTCTTCATCCCAGTACTTTGGGATATGTGGGACTTGGAGTCCACAATCTCAAAATCAGCTTTTCTAATGGAAATATTAATACCAGGTTAATTTCCCTCCTTATTTATATTCCCTAAAGGAGCATTATAAAGATTCAATGAAGAGTTTGGTTTTACCGGGGAATCTTGGTTTTCAGAGTTTAAGTTGGTACTATTTATGGACTCAACTTTAATATCCCTCTGGGAGTCATGGGAGTTTTCATCTTTATAAATGTCCATGATTTTAAAAGAGTTTTCTTCCTCTCAATGTATAATGAGTTATGTTTGTTTTCACCCACATTGAATATTTAGCTTGGGAAATTAAAGGTTCTCCCTGACAGAAAGACATTACATACTCCGGTATCACGGATATTTCCTTCCTTGAGGAAGACAAATATTGCGTCTCACCCAGCAGAGCCCTCCTATTTCCCTGGGGCCCTTCTCCTACCAGGTGATCCTCCCGGCTGATACCACCCCCATGTTCAGGATAAGGAAGCACCTGCCTTTCCATGGGCACCTGGGAGGAGAAAATAACAAGGGTCTTTGTGAGGACTCCATAGGGTTCATCACAAAAAAAACTTTTGAATTCTGGTTAAATTTCCATGGACAATTCATTTTCCCCTGACCCTATATCAGTGGTATTTAAAAATGTTTGGCCTGTGGCCCCCTGAGCAAAATGTGGGCTGTCAGGGGGCCCCCCAATAAATGGCAAATGGACAGTAAATCCAAATGGCTTTGAACGATGGTGCCTTGTCACCACACCCTACTCACAGTATAGCGCCTGCGCTCCCCCACATGTTCCATCACAGTCTCTGGCTCCCTCATCCCAACCCTAGCCCAGTCCCTGGGCTCTCCCAACCACACCAGAGACCCTGGGGTCTCCCCACCTTGCTCCCACCAATGTCACTGGGGTCTCCCACCCTGCACCCACTATAGTCCCTGGGCTTGCCCCAATCTGCTCCCAACACAGTCCCAGGGCCAGTGGCAGCTGGTGTATTTTTCTAAGTGGAGGTGCATTATTATTTCTTCCAGATATGCCACTGCAACCGAGCATAGCAAGGGCATTAAAGCCAATCAAGGGGTGTTCCGAGGGTTCTCATCTGTGACATTTTTTAAATAATGGTTAAAAGGTTGCATTTTAAGGCACACGTTTAAAAAACATTGGGTAAAAGGCCAAACAGTTTGCAATTGGTGCTGGGGGCCTAGGGAGCAAGCATGGTATTGTTTACTGTACATCTGTGACAGACGTGTAGAGGAGTAGCCAAACACCTTTACCGGAAGTCCAGCCCGTATCCTACCTATATCTTGGGAACAGAAATAGTGACAAGCGCGACACCTGTAATGATGCCCATAACACGAGCAGCCTTTGAAGCAAGGTATCCATTGAGAAAAACATTCTTTATGTATCCACGAAAAGCTGGTAGTCTCTTGGAAAGATCCCTGAAGAGCATGAAAAGACAGATGGAAGAGGCGACTGGTGATGTCACATCAAGCAAGACGACCCGCAAAGAAGAGATGACGAGAAAGGTGGATGGACAATATGGAATCTGATGATGAAGTAAAGAATTGAGTGACCCTTTACATGCATAATGAAGATTGCACGTGTAAAGAGCATGGAAGAAAATGGAAAAACATTTTATTATTGTACAGATGCAGTAATGCAAGTAGACTAAGAATTCATGAAAGCTGGATATACGCAGTGAATGACTGCAGGCGGTGCTGCCATATATATATATATAAATGTGTGTATAGAATCTGGATGTTCCATGACACATTTTAGCAAACTTGGACGCCATGAATAGAAGGGCTGAAAGTGTGGCACTGTAGAATAAAATAGCTAACAGCGAAGGAAGATTTGAGAAGGCTGTTCTGGCCCAATGTCAAGGGTTGAGGCAGCCAAGAATCTGGTTATCTATCATGGAAAGATACAATAAATGTTAAGCAAAGACGGGCTCCTGTTGAGGTGTAATGGAAGAAAACTAGGAGCACCAGGTTTTATTCATTTAATAGTATTAAATACAATGAAGGAGCTCAAAATGTGTTCTCCTGTCATATTGTCAGATGAAAATAGACTTTGGGAAAGTTACACCGAGACCAGAAGATAACGCCATGCTCCCCTTCTCTTTTATTCTCAGGCATAGTGATCCGTTGCAAGGCCAAGTTCAAACGACTAAACGAATGGCAGAAAGTAGGAGTGATCATGGATGTTGGGCTAATTGGGTGGGGAGGCATGACAAAGCCAACCCTCCAGCACCTGGGGTACTAGCTTGCAGGCTGCCAGAGAGTGGAATATTCCAGAATGGTACAAGCGTGCCAACCAATTGTAGAGGGCCACGCCTCAAAGAGCCCTATACTTTGAGACCCAATGAAACGTCGTGTAATTTATGACACTGACAATGACTTGCACTATTGGTGGGCAGAGTTGTCCACCTGACAGTAAAGACCCAATCACAATCCCACACCCCACAGAAAGTATACCTAGATGTTCCCCGTTGCCCTATCACAAATCCAGGTAGGTTTTCTTATTTTGCCACGCCGGTCAAATAGCACAGCGAGTAGAGCACTCACTTTGAGATCCGTGCATAGCCTGTTGACGCCGATTCAATCCTGGCACGGCCAAACTCAGCTTTTCATCCTTCTGAGGTGGATAAATGAACACCACGCACTGTGGGTAATAATAAGAAGCACTCGGATGCCTTAGAGTTTGTAGCGCTATATAAATGCAAAGTTATTATTATTTATTATTATTATTAGTATGACGTCAGAGATGAAGAGTTTTCACTATATAATCTTGTCTTTTATGTAAATCATTGCGAGCGATACTGTAAGACATCCGTTGATGTCCTTTGTACTCCCTGCTTTAGATAATTGCTATTAAAACAGCCAAGCATTTGCCAACTTCCTGAGTCGGTTTTATTATTGATGTTTGAGTAACTTCTGCATCCCCATCCATCCCATAGAGTGTTACCTCGTCTTAAATGACCTCCAGGTTCAGATGTCCATAAAAAGATATCATCCCTGTCCCGTGGGCCTCACTAACCCTAACACAAGCACACAATCAAATTGAATGTGTGTGTATGCAAGGCACTGGGGGGCGCAGGGGGAAAGCATGGTATTTTTTACTGGCCATCTATTGTAGATGTCCAGTAAAATAAATTCCATCCCTGTCCCCTGAGCTCCACATTGCCTCAGAGGGATTGCTGATTTTGGCAGGTGGTTAGGGGGATCATTCAACAAAGGCATTTTTTTAAATGCCTTTGTTCTACAACCCATCGACCCCCACTGGCCAAAATCAGCTCCACGGCGCACAACACAACACACACACACACACACATTCACCACAACATTCACACAGCAAGTACTCTATCGTTCACACAAGCCCCATCATCATACACTCACTCATAATACAAGCATACAAGCATCCATACACATAAATAAATACAATATAAATTAACATAAACTTACCTTCTGCCGGGTCCTGAATTTCCTCCCAGCATTCCAGCTCCTGCATCATGAACAAGAATCGGAACAAGAGCTTTCTGGTTCCTGTACATGAGTGCACAGGCCTGAATGTGGGTGCTGAAATGTCCTGCTCCAGCCTGCTGTCCATATGTGCAGGGAGGTGCAGGAGCAACCCTGCAATGAAGTTCCCCAGCCAGCATTTCCAATGAGCTATGCAAGGCTGATGAAGCAACAAGCACTAGCCTTGCATGGCTCAGTGAGGATGTCTGTTTGGGTAACTGACTGTCAAAGGGAAACAATGTTTCCCTTTGACAGTTTAGCTAGCCCAATAGCACTCCCTCAGCTGAAACAATCAGCTGAGGGAGTGCTCAGTGTTTCACTGGGCTGGCTCCTCAACTCCTCCACAATGAGTGTAGGGGCAACTGGGTCCCCGCCCCTCACCCATTAGGGATGAGCCACACCTAAAAAAAAAATTAAAACACAATAATTTGTACATTTCAGGCTGGGGTCTCCCCCTCCCCCGACTGGGAATGCAGGCATGCCCCACAGTTTGAATAACTCTACACTAGATCAACATATTTTGCCTCATTATAAGTTGGGTGGTGCAGTAATAGTTCAGTGTAATACCGTTACCGTCACATTAGCACACTGCCCAAATTCGAGTTTGGATGTAAGGCAGAGGAAAATCTTCAGCAAGAAGCTGGATGTAATTCTGGCACCTAACGAGCCAAAATCCTCCAATTCGGTGGTATTACCACCGGCAGTAATACCGCTGAAATCCCCCATGGGGTCCTATAGGCTCCAATTAATGGGGATTAACACTGCCTACCTCCACTTGTAATCCAGCAGTAATGCCGCCGGACTAAGTGGCAGTGCCGGTAATACAGTTTAGTGGTATCTCAGCAGATTTCCTGCCAAGATACCGCCAAATTTGTGATTAGGCTCATTGAAACATAATATGTTTTTGTGCCTCATCCAAGAAGAGTGAGAAGAAAAGGTTTTCTCCTTATGATTGGAATTTAAACAGTGTTCTGGAACATAGAGAATATATTGTCACAAGCAGAGGCTCAGAGTACAGAGAGGATTATCTTGCCCTTCAAAGGGAATTTGTAGTTCACCACTTTGATTTTTCTTTGAAACTAACATATTCTGCAGACAAAATATTTTTCCAGGCTTCTGTGAAGAAAAAGAAAACATGTTCCTTTGGGAAAAAAAATACTCTAGGTCAACATTATAGTTGTGGGAGATTGTAATAATTGTATTCATCAGAAGTCCTCGACTGCCAGTGTGTGCAGCTTTTAGCCATGTTAATTCTCCATTTAAAAGATTCTCCTCAGTTAATATTTCTCAGTAGTAAGATGATAGCACAGTGGGCTGCATTGTAAGATTGGCAGTCTGGGAAAAAAGTGGTGGTAAATAAATTACTGTCAGTTTTTCTGGCAGTGAGGAATGATCTCCCCATTTGCTGCACTATCAGACTAGGGGTTTGGCCTTGAAGCAGAGGATTTACCACCAGCATCAGAGTGGGGATAAATCCCATACGTGTAGGTAAGAAAATCAGCTGAATTGCTGCAGCATATGGTAATTCCACTAAAATCCCCAAGAAGTCCAAAAAAGTGGATTAACTCTGCCCTTTCACCACTGGTGGTTCTATGGTAAACACACAAGTGGTGGTAACGTAAATCAGTTTGGCTGCAATTTAGCATATTTGCCACCAAATTAGCACAACACTCGTAGTCAGGCCCAGTTGTCTGATAATGAGTTTGCAGCATTACCTCTGATTATGCGCCAAGCGGTATTCCCAGGGATTTGTCGATCTTTCTGTTCTTCCCCATTTTGAAGTTAATGATTTGATAGGTCATTTATAAAACACTTAATACCCAGAGGTTTTAAGCGCAGACCTGGGGATTGAACCTGTGGGCTCTGTGTCGTCTTCCTTCCAAGGCAAGCGCGTAGCCCTGAGCTATCCTCCCAAGAAAATGGAGTCTGGTAATCATTGCAGGTGTAATTAACACAAATACAGGACTGCTTTTGTGTGGAGTCGAGTACCTTCACTGAAAAGCAGGTGGAAACATGAATTTCAAAAATCAAACTCGAACTTGGTGGAGTGGTAAAACACCCAACAATGGTAATTGCCAAATACTTCTACCTTTCCTCACCTTCCCCGAGAAGCTCAATGTGTGCAGATCCCTGGTTCTCTCCAGGCAGGACTACTGCAATAGCCTCTTCCTCAACCTGTCTCTTTCCTCCCTTCGTACCTTAAGCTAATCCAGAATAGGACTGCAAGACTTATCTTTGGCCTCATGCCCAGGGAATGCACCTGTCCAGCCCTAAAATCTCGCCACTGGCTCCGGGTGACAGCCAGGATCAAATTCAAGACCCTTTGCATCATCCTCAAGGCTATCTGAGACCTGGGACCTCTTAACATCCAGCTTTCCATCTCTAAATACCTCCCAGCCTTCAGTCTTCTGGCTCCAACTCTCTGCAGATCAAACGTTTCGAGAGTGGGAGGTAGATCCCTTTCACTCCCCCCCTCTGGAACGGCCTCCCTCCCCTCAGATTTAAGCCGGATCTTCTTAAGTTCTGGAAACGTCTCAAGACTTTCCTTTTCTCCTCTTTCTTCACTCAAACCCTCCCGTGCTAACTCTCCATCTGCCACTGCGACTGGGGCCTGGTTCCTTCAGAGTCATACAGGGGCCAGACCACCACTTACCAGTCCCCTAGCATCCTCTCTCAGCACTTGCCCTTGGGCCCCTTTGCCAGACTACCCCATCTTGGTCTCCCTGTCCACTGCACTCATCTTCCCTCCCCCTCGTTCCCAAGGCCCTTGCTGCCTTGACCGGCCCAGAATTTGCCTGCCCCCACCCTTGGAGGTACCCCACTCCTGCAGTTCTCTCTGCTCCCCTCCCACCTTGTCATTGTAACGCTCACCTGATTCTCGCAGAGGCGCCGGTCTTGACTGGGCGACTACCGTATCTTCAAAGGTGATGTGTAGCACTCCGTTGGCTCTTTGGGCTGGACCTCTGTGCACTGTATGCCTGACGTGTAGAGTAAGATGTCTGCAGATAGAAAATATGGGGTTAATGAACTGGGGTTATTGGGGTGTCCCTATCCTTTCCTCTTCTCCTCTCCTGTAGACCCCAAAGGTTAACGCTCTCACCTTAGGTAAGTGAATGCCGAGCTCTCCATCTGTCTCGGGGCAGGGTGCTGTAACCAGTTTCTTCACTGGATAGGTAGCGCAGGCCTCTTGACTTCAGGGACTTGCTGTCCGTTGTTTACTGCACGAACGGTAAGTTTCGAGTCATTCAAATGTCTTTAAAGTCTTTAGTAATGATGTCTCTTGTTTTGCAGGGTTCCGGCGATGGCGGATGACGGGCTGAAGTGAGTTGAAGATGGAGCCCGTGTGATGAATAGAAGCGCCTGGAAGCACGTAAGTAAGCGCTTGTTGCCTGCTTCACTATGCGCTCTAACTGTCTTTTTATTTTGCAGGTACGAGTTCGGAGCGGCTGCAGGGTGCCGGAATACCCACTGGATTAGATGTGGAAAGGAGTAATGGCACGTGAGTATTAAAGTTCCCCAATGTCTTTAACGCACCTTGTTTGTCTTTCAGATGCGGGATTGCAGCGCCGAAGGCCTCCGGAGCGTGCAAAGAGTTGGTAAACTTTTGTCTTTCAGATGCCGGAATGCAGTGTGAAGACCTCCGGAGCGCACGAAGAGTAGGTAAGCCTTTGCCTTTCAGATACCGGAATGCTAACCTGTTCTTTCTTGTCTTTATAGGTGTTGCTGAAGACTGGATTCAGGATGGTAAGCCTTTGCCTTTCAGATGCCGGAATGCTAACCTGTTCTTTCTTGTCTTTATAGGTGTTGCTGAAGACTGGATTCAGGATGGTAAGCCTTTTTCCTTAGGCCCAGGACCGGATGCAGAAGACACGATGAGCGTTCTGCTGCAGAGGTTGCAGAATAACGCAAAGCAAGATTCATCCACCGGGTGTGGTTTAAATAGCCTCCTGTAGTGCTTAGGTGTCTCCTTCCACAGCCACGCCTAAGTAAAAAAGAGTTCCTGGTAAGAAAAGAGTTCCTGCCTTCCAGAAGAGTTCCAGTGTTCTGAATCCAGGGAGTGGCTCCAGCCCCACCCAACAGGAAAAGTAGTTCCAAACAGAAGAGGATCAGAGGCTCAACTGGCAGGCAAGTAAGCAGCATGGTCTGCTGAAGGTAAGTCCACCCAAGCATTATGAGCCCGGCGCTTCCAGCGCTGGGACTGGGCATATTTATGAGCCTGGTGCCACTGGCGCCAGGACTGGGTCCAAAAAGGTCCCAATTGGGACTGGTTGGCACTCGGAACCTGGGTTATGGATCTGCTTCCAAGGGAGTTGGGAAAACCCTGACCTTTTGGAAGCAGAGATCATGACAGTCATGCACTTGCACGGTAGGATTGTCACAAGGCCAATATAACCATTTTTGCTGTTCTACTTTTTTGATCCTCATGCCCTCCCCACGTCCTCCTTCTTGTCTTGTGGCGACTGGAAAAGGCTGTGTATAGGTGCCATACAAATGCCCAATAAACACCTAAATAAATAAGTAAATAAATAAATATATACTTTGACACTACTGAGGTAGAAATGGTGCTCCGTTAGGGTGTCGTTTTGGTGATCATTGACTCCGCCCCTCAGAGACCACGCTTCTTCTAACAATGCTGAACATCTGACAGTCTTTGCATTCACTTTGAGACATTGGCCTCATTATAAGTTTGCCGTCCAGTAACAATGGTATCATTGCATATTATACAATTAACAGTGACGCTAACAGTGAATAGGTCTGACGACGATTCTACAGTTTTACCAAGTGCATGAATGCACCACCATGCAGGGCGTGAGGAACAGGGTGGAACAGACAGATGATCTACGGGCATGGTGCAATCAGATCAAGTAAGTGCACAGACATATAGAGGGTGTGTTAAGTGGAGGCGGGGAACAGGTTTTGTAGGGTTCCAAGGGCCTCCAGTTGGTGGAGGCTGGGCTAAGTGCAGAGAGATGCAATTCTCTAGGGTCATTGACCAAGTGCAGTAATGATGAGGTGAGTGCATGGCCCGTAGGCAAGAGTACAAAACACTGCCGGGGGTGCCAGGGAGCTGTGTGTAAGAGGATTCAATTCAACACTACAGCTAAGTCAATGCCTAGTCTGGGATACTGAATGGAAACCCTTATTGATATATCTTTTTGTCCAGTTCATGCGTTCTGGATGACTACCCCTATATAACACCCCTCTCTTTGAATAACCCTGACCCCACTGAGCCAAGAAGTAGTTCTGTTTTGCAAGTTTAGAAGGTTTATTTGAGAAGTAAAGCAATATATATCTATCACACTTTTATAGGAATTAATAATTAATATAGCACTTAAAAATATGAGCAGTAGTGAACAATGAATAATGTTCTAATAGTAAACTGATTTGGTTACTCAGGAATAGTATAACAGATAAGGTAGCAAACTTAGGAATAGGAACTGAAGAACAAGGTGGTAACAAATGCTTTATGTAAGCTCAGATGGGTGCAAGATTCAATGGAAATGCAGTACAGAAAATACTCAATATGGTTTCAACAAAACAATGTAACCCCTTTTCTCTGACAATCCACTCCCCCTCCCTTTATGCAATGTAAGGAAATGGGAGGAAAAGCACACAGTTCTCAGAAATGCAATCAAATGTAATTCAGTTCACCCCAGCAGCTTAGCCTACAGAAGTTGGAAACACAGGCCCAAAATGCTTTTATATGTGCTGGCAATGAAGTGAAAAATATGCTAAAATGCTTTTAATTCCCCCTTTAGAGGTTCAGGTTGAGGATTAGTTGGTTTAAATTAGTTCAGGCTTACTTTAGCAATATTCTAGGAATGATTGGCAGGTTGCAAACGACTTTCTAACAGTTCTAGCAAGAAGCTGCTGTTTTCACACGTGGAGGAATTTTCAAATCGCGGTAAAATTAAGGCGTGCTTTTTTCACGATTACAGAGGAACTACAAGGACTAGCACTATCGTTATGGGGTCCTAGGACAGCCTAGGATCTCAGCTTCCAGATGAAAGTTACTGCAAGTCTCTAGGACAAACGGTCACGGAGATATGAGCGATATGGTAAAGGTCGTTTTTCAGATTTGAAATTTTAAAGTTCAAAAAGACAAGTGACAGCTAGCAACTAGAAAATGACAGGTGACAGTTAGGAGGCAGTTCTACTTAGATTAAAATAGATTGAATTATATTATTTTAACTAAGAGATTGGTTCTGCACAGTTCTGCTAGGTACTCACAATATATTTTTAAATAGGCCTCGCCACGGATCTGGTCAGGTTTTAGACTGGACTCTGGTCTGGTCTCGGCACTTCACAGTGATCTGGGTCAGCTCTGCTCTGCTGGTCTGGGTCTCTGGTTCTGGATATTGATAGATTTGAAGTCTGGGTCTCTGGATGTGGTATGGTCCGGCAGAGCGTGTTGCAGCAAATGGAATTGAAGGTCCCTATCTGTCCTGACTGTCTGCTTTTATGTGTTTTGAAAATGGGTGTGTGTGCAGCATCACTAGGCTCTACCCCTCTCCACTTGTCATTGGCCAAGCTTTCATTTCTCCCCTGATTGGGGAACTAAGTTGTGTCAGAGTGATGTCATTTTACAGCCTGCAGAAAGTCCACTCCTCCTGTCAACTTGCACACAAATCTAGATTTGAACCAAATACATATTTGCAGAGGTACATATTGTTTTAAAATCATATGCCCCCATTACATGTCACATGGGGTATACTCTGTCCAAATCTGCTCTTCCTGGGAGCTTGCATTCAGAAATGGCGACATTTGCACTTTTTAACTGGTTTCGCAATATCGGACATTACCCCAAATTTATACACATGTGCGCAAGGGGTATGGACATTACTTGATGAAGTATCAGACTTTTAACATGCATACATTTTAAGTAATACCCTCTTAACTGCTAAAACCCCCCTGAACATACCACCGGGTCCTAACACGTCTTCAAATGTGCACCGAAAAATCACAAGAATTATGGCATCATTTAAATAATTATGACAAGTCCGTACTATGAGTTATTCATCTTTTTCTAAAACCATATTCTGGCTACAGGGGTGTGTCTTTTCAGGTCACATGGTACAGAAACCAGTCTTTCCAGTTTCTGCCAAGCTCAGAGACCCTGCCCCTCCCAGCTTCTGCCAAGAGGAAGCTGTTTTACGACACCTGCAATAAACCATCTGCCTGGGCCCTGGAAGGCCCATTGTTCAAGAGGAAGCCATTTATGGCCCCCATAATAAAACATTTGCCTGAGTCAGGACAGGGCTTTGTTCAATTTCCTGCAGAGGCCAGGTAATTCAATCAGAGAAATGTCATATCCCTTTTGGTGGGAGCAGCAGAATGCAGGTCGGCCTGGGAACACAGCTGTTGTGCAAGTCTCAACTCCTGTCGGGGGTAGCTGGTGGGCAGAATTCAGTTCCTTAAGCCAGGTTTCAGATAAAATGTCACTTTTTGTTCCCCAGTTTAAGTCAAGACATTTTTTACATATGCAGCTAGAATGCTGATTCTAAGTTCAAAACTATGACATTTAAACAATTGCAACCTATGTGACACTCAAAAGTAGGTCACTCATTTAATTTAAACATTTCGATTTTGGTGGTTTTAATCCAGTTTCAGTTAGGCTGCTGACATGCACAGCCCAGCCAGTTTTGTGATGATCATTGTTTTAGGCTCATCCTCTTTCCAGATTTTGTATGCCCACAAGACTTTATTCTGCCAGATGTCCGCTGGTGTTCAGTGAGATTTTTGGATGTGTTGCAAATAGGCATTTTGAGCTGGCATTCAGAGAAACAAAGGTTGATGTTTAAAGGCGCGTTTTTCCTTTGGCACACATTTCACTCATGGCACCCCGGCCCATCCTGCTCGCACTGGTGGGTGGCAAGTTAGGCAACCATTTTAGTGTGCCACAAACTGCGCAGCTTTCCTGGATTCTGGCGCACATGTGGGCTTTTTCCGCCATCTTGGATTTCCTAAGCCCACAGCACCAAATGTTGTAGGCATAATAGCCTAACGTGGGTCAGGACACCCAACAAGCCCCCCCACGCGACTGCACTTTGAATTTGAGTCGATGGGGAGTCGGGTGCACAGGGTTTTGACCCACGCACCGGTCTGTCCGCATAATCTTCTTCCAATTCTGCAAATGGCACAGTTCAGCATCTTCTCTC
>CM030325.1:969621947-969643339 GCA_002915635.3 Ambystoma mexicanum
GCAGCACATGTTCTGTGACCATTTATGGATCCTGTACATGCCTAATTTGCTTTTTGATGTGGTTTGTCGCTTAGATGTGATGCTCAGGGTGTGCATCACACACAATGGCTGTTCACTGTGCTGTGCACTGAGCAGTGTGTTGCAGGAGTTGGATACAGCACACATAAGCTGCAGTGTTGTTTTTGCAATGCACAATGTGCATGTAGACAGGCATTCATTGTTATGTTACGGCTACAACTTTTGTAATGCATTTGGGAATTACTTATTTTGGGTGGGAGGTTGTTGGTCAGTCATTTCATCTGATTTCATGTCAGGCATCATTGTCTAATGCCAATTTACATTTTTCAAATGGCAATGTGTACCTTATTGGTACTGTGTTGGTGTATGGCTATTGCTTGCCATGTCATGTTGTGGTTTGGGAGGGTTTGAGTGACATAACAGTGATGGTCATGGCCTGTTTTGCAGTAGTGTGTGATTCACACCTTGCATGTCAGAGTCAGCCGCTTCTCGAAGCAACAAGCTGGGGGTAGATCTCTCTCCGTGGCAGGGGCCTCCTTCTGGAACAGCCTTCCTGCCTCCCTGAAACTTGAGGAGAACCATCTCCGGTTCCGGAAGCACCTCAAAACCTTCCTCTTTGCTTCTGCTTTCTCTCTCCCTCTCCCATGCTTATTTCTTCAGTGAAACTGCACTGAATCTGCAACTGGGCCACCCTCACCAACCTCGGTCCCTGGCCCAGCCACTCTCCACATGCACTGCCTCCCTGGCAACCCCTGCACTGCGGTACTGTCTCTGTATCCCTACAGCCCCCCCTTCCCAGCACTTGTCTGCACTTACCTTTGCACTTGCCACCAGCTGGCCTATTTATTTATTTTTTTATTCTACTTACCCTGTACTGCACTCCCTCCTCCCCTTCCCCTTGCACTTTTCCCTTCCCCCTACCCATGCACTTGCGCGATCTAAATGACACCTGGCCTAGTAGGATCGTTGTCTGTCTTCCCTTGTTCCTCCCTCCCTGCCTCGTCGCGCCTTGAAACATTTGTGTATAGGCGCGTTACAAATGCCATATCATATATCATATGTGTGGCTTTTGGTCACACAGGATAGCTTGTGTTTAAATAGCTAGGTATGCACACAATGTGGCACTTCCATGGCAACAATCTCAGGGTGGTAAGGTTGTGACAGTTGACTGTCTCTTTGTCATCATCGATTGTCACCTGGTATGTGCCAGGCCTGTGTGCACTCCGCAGGGGTGGGAGTTTAGGTGTAAAAATGTGGCCACAAGCTGGGTCCGGCCTTCCTCGCCACGTGCCCTATCCCCTCCCATGGGCAGGGCCCGTGCCTGTGGTTGGGATGTGGGGGCACCACCATGTCCACCGGTATGCCCTGCCGTGTTGAAACATTGTGCAGGACACATGCTGCCACAATGATCCTGCACACTACTGGGGTGCATAGAGTAGCTGCCCGCCAGAGCAGTCAAGGGAGCGGAAGCGTGACTTGAGCGCGTCCGAATGTGCGCTCCACTATGGCCCTGGTTGCAATATGGGCCGCGTTGTATCTTACCTGGGGTGGTGTGGTGGGGGTTCCGGATTTGCGTCATCATGTGGTTGCTCAGAGGGTAGGCACTGTCCCTGGGTAGGTGAAAATGGTTGTGATTATTGGGTTTGTGTATTGTGTGTGTGTGTGTGACATGCATGCATGTGTCAAGGGCTATTTGTACTCACCTAGGAGCCATGTGTCGCCATGCTGCCCAGCTTCCAGGGCCCGGCTCAGGGCGGACATTCTGTATATGAAACTGTCATGGGTGGAGCCAGGGTAGTTTGCACAGACAGAGGTGCTGATTCCCTTTGAATCGCATACCACCTGTACATTGATGGAATGCCAGTGCTTGCGGTTTCGGTAGATGTGCTCAGTGGCCCTAGGTGGACGTAGGGCCACATGGGTGCAATCTATGGCACCGAGCACTTTGGGGAAGTGTGCCACCCTGTAAAAATCCAGGACAACGGCCTGCCTTTCTGCGGGTGTTCTGGGCATGTATATGTTCCTGCGGACTGAGGGGCGCGCTGTCATGATTGCCAAGACCTGGTGTAGGCAGCGTGACTGCGTGGCCTGTGAGACCCCCCAACTATGGCAGTAGTCCGCTGAAATGACCCAGTGGCCAAAAAATGCAGGACATTGAGCACCTTCTCCAAGGGGCTCAATGCTTGGGAGCAAAGGGTGGGGGATGTAAGGTCATCTTCCCACTCCCTGACCAGGTCTAGGATGATATGCGGTGGAAACCTACACCTGCCATAGACCTCGTCGTCAGGCATCCCAAAAAGGCTTGTCCGTGGTGAGAAAATGCGTGCCCTGGCTATTCTCCTCCTCCTGCGGTGTCCCACGATCAGTGCTGCGACAAATGGGGCATTCATTGTAGCTGTATATACGTGTTTGTTGTTTGCGCGCACTTTTATTCTGTGCACGGGGACGCTTCCGCCTGCCTTTGTGTGGCAGATGCGTTGACGCCTGGTGCGCGTCTTTTGCCATGCCGGGGGTTTCCCGTATTCGAATCCATGAATACGGGTTGTTCGCTTGCGTGTGGGCGTTCGGTGTAGTTCCCTGCAGTACTTCCCCAGTTACGCCTTCTTTTTCATGCGTTGTTCCCAATTCTGCGTGTTACGCCCACTGTTCCGCCCACTTTTGTTGTGTGCGCCGCGCTATGTGTGCTTTTGCTGTGCGCGTAGCGCATGCCGTTTGATGACGTGTGTGCCCTGTGTGCGACATGCATGGATTTGGCGCACGACCAGCAGGAAACAAGCGCAGCACCTTCCTTGAATCGCACGCGTGCGTTTGATTTCTCACGCTTGCGCCACCTTGCGCCTGCTTGCGCTGGGATTTTCGGCACACGTTTGTTCCATGAATCGACCCCATAATGTCACTGCATTGCCCATAGTTATGCTGGTGGACTTCTTTATTGCATATTGCAAAATCGGCTGCTGCAAATGCTGGCTTGCATGGGTAGTGGCCCCTCTTTAATGGGCCTAAAATCCCACTGTTAAATGACAATATTTTGTGTCCCATGGTGTTTTTTTCTGCACAAGGAAAGCTGCCATTAGGACACCATTTGATTGGGAAAACTAAAAGATATGTTCATTATAATTGGGGATCCCTAACACTGATGCTGTGC
This sequence comes from Ambystoma mexicanum, assembly GCA_002915635.3. Classification (NCBI taxonomy): domain Eukaryota; kingdom Metazoa; phylum Chordata; class Amphibia; order Caudata; family Ambystomatidae; genus Ambystoma; species Ambystoma mexicanum. Next base: position 969,625,111 of record CM030325.1, read on the forward strand.
TGATTGCTAGTTTTAACTCATTTAAGGTACCTATCCGTTCACCTGTCCATATTATGTCAATTGTGTGTTTCTGTGCATTTCTCAGTCTTTTTAAAAGTGTCCTGACATATCTACTATAGTCAAAGACCCATGCTCTACAGTAATTGCAAACGTAAGAAGAAATGTGTGTACCCTTGCAAACACTTATCAAAGAGAGGTATAGTTTAGTTGACAGATCCTAAAAGTTAAGTCTGTCTACAGGTTTTACTAGTTAGGTCTCCTAAATTAGGGATCCTAAGAATAAATCAGAACATAATAATAGCCACCCACTGTATCAATAAACTCAGTGTTGTTAAACATATATTTATTACATTCAGCAAAAATGGTATAAAAATGTTTCTATAGACAGTTGTGACATAAATAGTGTCTAAACCACCAGTTATGACAAATTACAATGGTTTCTTGAAAAGAACAGCAAAACAGTGCATGGTGTATATAGTGGTGTGCCAGTGTCAATTATACTGCATTGACAACATGGCAACACATGAATTTAAAGGAAGAAATAAAAGTGCTTGTTAAATGAAACACAATTCTGGAAATTTTTTGGCTCAGGTTTAGACTAATCATTCGATGAGTCCACTACTCTATTATGCCAGAGGGATTTCGAAGTTGCCCTTGAGTTAGATATAGTTTCAAATCAACAATGAATGTTCCAGGGACTTGAGATCAAAGATATCTTTGCCAACATGGCAGAGGCTAGTTAAGCAACCTCTGTGGACAGGGAAGCAAATCATTCAAATGTTTTCCTGTGCTCTTCATGTTTCGGCGGTAGTGGCATGTAACAAGTCAGCCTTCATCAGGGCTCCTAGTCTGGGACCCTGCCGGTGCTGCAAATCCCAAGTCCTCAGCTACGGTCACACGGGTGCTTCATGTCAGAAAACATGGATAGTCACGTGGAAGCCATTGGGATAAGTAGTTCCAAAAGGAAATCTAAGAATAGGGCTTTCTGATGCCTGTGTAAATACAGGTGCGTGTCTAGTAGTAGTTGACTCCGGCTCGAGGCGCCAATTGTTTGTGTGCTTTCCATTGTATAGGTTCTGCGTGTGTGTGCTCATCTGCAACCCAGTCAGTAAAAGGTGCTGCCCGGCGTCCACGTCAAGAGTGTGACGTGTGCAGGCCCAATCCCAACTGTTGTTTATGTTGGGTTGTCATGGTACCACGGTTACAGTAATTGCAAAGTCATAGGAATTGCTGTAATTCTTTCACTGGACCTCATTACGGGTCTGGCGGTAACCATGCCGGTAAAACCAGCAGGTAGCCACCGGACCAATAATTTATGACCAGTGCCTGACTTCCAGGTGCCTGGGAAGTCAGGTGCCAGTAATGTGTTAGTCCCAGTTCACTGGAGCACCTACACTGTTAACAATGGTGCCAGTGCTCCTGGGAGAACTCTGTGAGCAGGTGCCATCCCGCCCAGCAGGTCTGACCCTGGCAGGAGGACGGCACCAGCCCGCAGAATTGTACTGTGCTGGTCCAGAAGCAACTCTGCTGGTAGGCTTATCAGCCTCGTTGTTTCCAAACTAACACAGTTGTAATGAGGCCCACTGTCTCTGGGTTGTGTGATTTCATTAAGGCTTCTGATCTCTCAGGCCTTCCTTCCTTCCTTCTTCCTTCCTTCCTTCCTTCCTTCCTTCCTTCCTTCCTTCCTTCCTTCCTTCCTTCCTTCCTTCTTCCTTCCTTCTTCCTTCTCCTTCCTTCCTTCCTTCCTTCCTTCCTTCCTTCCTTCCTTCCTTCCTTCCTTCCTCCTCCTTCCTTCCTCCTTCCTCCCTCCCTCCCTCCCTCCCTCCCTCCTCCCTCCCTTCCTTCCTTCCTTCCTTCCTTCCTTCTTCCTTCCTTCCTTCTTCTTCCTTCCTTCCTTCCTTCCTTCCTTCTTTATTGGCAGATCTATGTATAGAACATTTTCCTGGCAATATTGCATTTCCTATTTGTGCACTTTATAGCCTTTCTCTACCTATACTGTCATCAGTTTCACTGAATCTCTCCTGCCTTCTTCCTCTATGTTGCTACACACCAATATGTCATTCACGTACTGGATGACCACACTGTCAAGTTGTACATTTCGCAAATCCATTTGTAACACTCTGAACAGGAGGACCCTCTGCCCGCCCTGGTTTGACATCTGTGAACTCAGGCACTGGAGACAGGATGAGTAGGGAGACGGACGCCCGGACACTTGATACACCGCCATCTTTAATACAGATTCAAAAGACACCAGAAGAAGCAGCACTGAACTCCCAAAATCATCATGCTTTTATAGGCATATTTCAATGACTTCATATTTTCATGAAAATGCACGATACATTCCCAATTGGCTCTTTTAACTAGCATATAAGCCCTCATAGTCTCCAATTGGCTGGCTTGTTTGTCAATCACAAAGCCCACATCACTTCACTGTGGCAAGCATTATTTGACTGATACATAATCTGATATGCTTGCATGGGACTCAGACAGACCTCATTATAAATCCTTAGATGTCTGCTAGAGACAGCCCTCATTAGATCCCAGAGACCTGAAAAATTCATTTGGCAGGCTATACCGTGTTTACTTGTTGCCAAGTAAGCAGCTGCTTGCTCTAATTGGTAGCTTTCCCAGGCCTTTTGCTGGTCTACTATCCATCACTGTCTGCTTTTCCTGCCAAGGAATATTGCACATCAAAATGATTCAGCTATTTTAACATCTGCTTGCAAGACACCATTTAGTATTCGGCATCCATCTTTAAATTCATCTGAACTGGCTTAGCCTAGAGACTCAGCCATGCTACCAAACGGCGAACCAATCTACTTGGGTACATAACTTATGGTCTGTCCATTTTTCAGACTACATTTTCAATATTCATGGTGTACGTGTAATACCTGAGACACCCTCCATCTCCTGGGTTATTCTGACCCCAGAAATATATGTCGCCCTATATGTACCTTTTGTATTCAGAAAGCACTATAATTCTGATTTTGCAATACTGGAACCATTGATCAGCCTAGCATGTTATCTGTATTCAGTTTGGGGGGAGGGGTCTAGGCACTTGCTCTACACTCCCCTCTGGTCTGTATTTAGACACCTATTTAATACATGACCACTACACCCAATGCCCACCTTCCCCATATTCAGTGTACCTATGCATCCCTGTCCAGTCACCCCTCTGTCTAGTGATTTGTCTCAACATGGGAGGTATCATAAAAACATTTCTACAGAATCAACAATAATGTTAATCATATTGCATTCTCCTAGTCTAAAAACATATGTGTATCTCCCTTTCTGAATCTGATGTATGTCTCCTTAAAGAATACCTCTGGTTGCTCCTGCCTGGGTCCTACCCCATTACCCAATTAAATATAAACATTTTATACACAGCAGGCGATTTGGCCACCACGAGAATTGAGTGAAACCATTCTTTGAGGAAAGCCACCAGCCATTTTATCCACATATGATTTTTACTGCACACTTTTTCCTTCCTACCACCCACGGCACACCTTGTTTCCCACTCTCTTTCCCCATGCACATTCTTAATGTTTTTCTTCTTTTCATTTGTCTTTCATTGACAATCTTCCACCCATTCTTTATTCTCCTTATTCCAAGTCCACAAACGTTCTCAATTTATTCCATACTTTATTTTGTCCTTTAGGCTGCTTTGTAGCAGGTTTAATGGGCCCTTTGATATGTAGGCCAGTCCTTTTGCTTTTAGTGTTTATTTCATCACAGAGCACTCAGACTCTTAGTCTTTTTGAAATCAGATAGTCAATGGGGGGTGTTGCGAACCTCCAATACAGCAAGCAGTGACTTACCTCATGAGACTGGTTACACACATGTAGAAGCTTGAAACTTCTCCACTCCGAGTATTGGGACCCTCAGACACGGCATACTCTTCTCTGCAGACTAGTGTTCTTTCTATCAATGAACCCCTTTATTAGTTTATGTCTACTAAACAGAGTGGGTGATCAATGGAAAGAGCAGGGCTAATTAGCAACTCCAACAATGTCAACTGTATTTAGGAGAATCAACAGTTACTCTCTATTACTCAAATCAATGACAATATTTAGTAATGCAGAATATGGCTAAACTAGCGTGAGGGGTCCTATCCAGTAATGATGGAACCGAATATCCTTGTAGGAGAGGCAGGCCTGGGTTTGTACACAACCTAAATAACACAACAACAGGAGGTTAATCACCAGGTGGAAATGGGAACGCGATGTGGGAGGACTTTAAGGTTTTCTTTCTTACCATGTGGTATGTGTAGCAGGGCATGATGGATGTATAGCACCTAGTGATTCAACAGGTGACAACGTAAGTAAAAGGGGAAGGGTAGGTTAGTAAGGGCCTGACTTCCCATAGGCACGAGGATGCCTAAATTGGCGAAGATGTGCACAATTCTACTTTGCGTTTCTAGTCTGTGCACAAAAGTGATGCAGAGTCCAGGAGAAAGCAGGGTTTGGCATAAGCTGGCAACATGAAGTACAAACAGTATGCAAGGCAGTACGTGTGAGAAGGCAGTGTATGGCGTTAGCTGGCAATGTGAAAACAAAAGAGTAGGCAAGGCAGTCTGTGTACGCATAAGCAGGGTTTCAAGTTTCGTAAAACAGAAGACAGGCAGAAACATAGCAATCTAATGTTGCGGACGGAAACATGGAGTCAGGTAATGGATATCCAACGTATGTGAAACAACAGCAAGGAACGCAACTTCAATCAGAAGCGTTTGATTCAAGTGGGCCGCCGTACTATATCTGGAACAGGGGTGAAGCATGCTGCGTTCTGCTGTGTCAGCTGATGGCGTACACAGCCATTTCCCATAACAACATTAGAAGCTGCTGCACATTGCTGCTGATACAATGGCCTCCATTGCTTCCTTGGCAACCTCCAATGCCGGCGGCCACATGATGTGGTGGTGCGATGCAAAAGGATGTCTAACCATGGTACCGTGCTGCTCCATGGTACGATGACTGGTCTGATGAGATTGTGTAGAGGATGGAATCCCAACAGGGGGCATTTGATTGTTTCTGGGGAACACAAGGATGGGGGAGTTTTGCAACTGGGCATCTGGCTGGGTCCCTCGATCTTTTCTCTCTGTTCACAGGGGCAGTTGCTGTCAATCACCTGGTGTGTATGTCTCTCTAGTCCACCTGTAATATAAAACTGAATGAGTTCCTTTAGAAAAATAAGTGTATCTTTATTGTCAGTACTTCCTCCTCAACCTCAACCCTTAAAAACTACTTGTGTGTTTCTTTCAAACACTCCTGCCTCCTAAACAATTTCTACTACATGTTCTATTCTTCTAATATAACAAAACGGCTGCTTCTGTTTCTCTTTCAAACATTCTAGTTTTACTTTATACTAAATATATATACTGGCTGATACCAGGACTTGGCTATGACCTGAGGTTATACAATAATATACATCTGCCTTTGTCTGGCATTGCCCTACTTGCACATGGCTTTTTATTCAAAGACTGCATAATATTTTAAGGAAAAGTATTTCCCCTGTGGTCGACATTCTCAAACCAAAGAATCCCTCTGTCTCCTTCTTTATAATAAAAATAATAAATGACAAACAACATAACAAATTCAAACACTTTTTTTTCCAAAAAGGATGTCTTCTTCTTTAATTGTTCCTCTTCTGTCTTCTTGGTCCATCTGTAGCCGAAGAAGACAATGCTGGTATGGGTGCTTGCTCTCTGTAGAAAACTGAAATAGATGCAAGTCATAATGGGACTGGTAAGTGAAGTGGTCATGTATTTCCCTAGCGGAGACCCTTGCTCCTTGCTTTCAATCAAAATGAATATTTACTGCAGTAATTTCCAGACACCCTCAGCCCCTAAAATGTAGGTTACTTTTCTTTCCCCAAAGGTACGTTGGTTCACATAAAAAATGATGTATCATTAGTGTAGCAATCAGGCTTGTCCTTCTTTTGAGTTTTTTCTACCATGCTGAAAATGTCCTCTGTACTTTTGAAGTCCTCCATTTTACAGCATGGGACTGTAGTCTTCTTTCTTTGCTGTGCCTTTATTCTGTTGAGACATAATTGACATATGTTGCTGCTCGCTGCTTGCCGCCTGCCGTTTCACCTATACTAATCTTGCCTACCCCTGTTATTTGGACCTCAGCACTGTACTTATTAAATGCATGCAAATGTGACATATAAGAAATACATTATTTTACCTATCCTAAATATTTTTATATATTTGCCAAATATACCCTTTTGGCACTTCTTTGTTTCCAAATTTACAAAAAAAGTTAGTCCACTTTCTATCAAATATCTATCATTCTCGTCATTTAGATATGCCCATACTTGTATATCATATCTATATACTATCCTGTGTTCACACCTATTCGCACCTGTCTTGGGAAAATGATATATATTTGAAAAGACTGTATCCCTTACTGCCTTTCTTCTGTACTCACTTGGGTCCTCTTACTCCTAATATTGATCAATAATTTGTTCCACACACTTGCTGTGTGAACTTGATAATCACCTTTTCATGTTCTACTTGTTCTTAAATACCTACCTTTGTCGCTATATAATCTTTCCTCCAATTATAAGTGCTATTCCCTGCTAAGGCCATGTAGACATTCCTCCTGTGTTCCACAAAATGATAATAATTTTCATCTGTAAAGCATAAACCAACACCATCATATTCATTCAACCAATGTTTCTGTTACTTATTGTCATATATTATTTGACATGGTTCTATTAGAAATCAGCTCATATTTATCAGATCAATTTTGGTTATCCATACCCCTTTGGCCTTTCACTAATCATATTTAATTTCTATTAGAATACACCACACTACTCAATTATAATCAGCACCATCAATTGAGCTCATTGTCTATGAATCTGGATTCCTTATCACGTCCTTCCTTCATCAACCTTATCTCAATATGTTACTCTTTGTTCTCTTAGTTGCACCTTCTATTACCTCGTACATCTTGCTGCTTTAACATTCATTCATTCATTCATTCATTCATTCATTCATTCATTCATTCGTTCATTCATTCATGTGTTTTATTTATTTATTTATTACACTTCCTATATCATCTTCAATCTCTTTGTTTTGAGTTGCTTATTCCTGTGCTGTGAAGGTCAACTGTATATTATTATCTTACAGTAATTAGTCTAATCATAACACAAACCATCAGATTGTGTCCTTTCATAATCCCTTGCATGCATGTCACTCACCGTACAGGGGTGGCCTGGGTTGGCAACTACTTTTGTATGGTTGGTGATTTGCTTGAAGAGCTTGGGTTGGAGACTCCACCCGTGCCTCCTCTCTGTGAAGGATTAAGTTCTTTTTAATGATATGGCCCACTACTGGTGAACAGTACAAAGGACTCGATCACTCAAAAGAGCGGGGAGAACACACCGCCACGGTACCAGCTGCAACGGAAAAAGAGACCGTAAGTAACAGGTGACTGGTAAGTGGACATAAGATACAGTCTCCCTCTGGTGTATACCTGATAAGTCCTCTCCCTGATTAGTGACTAGAAACACATAGGTGACTTCCTACCTAATGGTACAAGAAAAGAAATAACAGTGTTGTAACCTTAATAATATCTCTTGATGGAATACCCCAAAAGGAAGATGTCAGCTCTTACCAATGAATGTACTGGCTCAACTTCATAGGAAACCACGACAGGTATAAAATAAGAAAAAAGGGAATTAGTAATTAGTAGGGAAACTAGACCCGGCCGGTACAAGGAGCGCTGTAGTTCCGGGTCGGTGCCCGGTTAGCGTAGCGTCCCCTAGTGCACGTAGTAACCACCAAAAAGGATGAGTGCCAGTACAATTTAACTGTTAGGATAGGCAGTCCAGTAGCAATAGTAAATGAGTCACAAAATAGGCAAGTGGGATTCACCTCTAAGAGGAATCATAATTTTGGAAAAGGAAAAGGAACACTCACATTATTGGAAGAACTCAGATCCTGAGGATGGGTGGCGTGTTTTCTGGAGGTGAGTGAAGTCCCAGCTGTTGGTAAATGAAGATAGCAGTTGTCAATATCCAAAGTCTGATACACAAGCTGGGATGCCAATAACAAAAATGTAATCCAAAGCAGTCTGTGGGAGTGGCCAAGGGTTTGGTAAATGGGCTGGGATGTCAATAACAAACTCGTAATCCAAAGCGGTCCGTGGGAGTAGCAGAGGGTCTGGTACACAAGCTGGGATGCCAATAACAAAAACATAATCCAAAGCAGTTAGTGGGAGTGGCCAAGGCTTTGGTACACGGGCTGGCATGTGAATAACAAACTCGTAATCCAAAGCGGTCCGTGGGAGTAGCAGAGGTTCTGGTACACGAGCTGGAATGCCAATGACAAAAACATAATCCAAAGCAGTCCGTGGGAGTGGCCAAGGGTTTGGTACACGGGCTGGCATGTCAATAACAAACTCGTAATCCAAAGCGGTCCGTGGGAGTAGCAGAGGGTCTGGTACACAAGCTGGAAATGCCAGGAACAGATTCGTAATGCCAGGGAGTCTGTAAACAAAAGCAGGAGTCAGATAACATGGAAAGCAAGGAAAACGTGACTTCGAGGAGTAACTTCAAATAGAAGCAGTGAGGCAAGTTTCACAGCTGCTTAAGTAGGCAGAGTTTCTCCATCAAAGAAAATGTCTGACTGAAGACGTAGGTCACCTGACACTGGCATATCAGCTTGGGTAATGTAGTCCCAATACAGGCACCCTCTACCTAATGCCGCCTAAGACACCACCTAGCAAAAAATGGTGCAACAAAGCGGTGCACACCATGTGGAATGGCCACAATTCTGTGCGCAGTCCCACAGCGCCCACGAGAGTGCCCATCCAGGAGCACGGGGAAGCCAAACCGCCGCTTGCGCACAATGTGAAGTGTGACAATGCATGGATTTTTATTTTGTTCCCCTTTTCATTTCACTAGACGCATGTTATATAGGTGTGTGGTCCACGAGACACTTGGCACTCTCTCCAAGTCTTATGAAATTATGCTGAGCGCTGCTGTATTTTTATCATTCGCTGAAGGATTTCCCCTTCTATTCTATTTTTATCCAGTATGTGGTGATCCTAAAGAACCACCACTTCATCATTCGTTTTGCCTTCTCTAAATATGTTGTCATCAGTGATGTCAATCAACCTAGTGTCACACTCTGAGTCCTCGAACTCTTGGCTCACCTGTTTGTTTCTTGACGTCTTCTTTCTTGTGTTTGCAGATTTCTCCTTCCTTCTAGAAGTTCAGGATTTGTACAGGAAGGGACGTGTCTCCTCCGTCGCCAGTATGCAGGCAGGTAACGTGTAGATGTAAGTTTGGGCTCTTGCCGAGGAAGGATACGATGGCCCGGAGCATTCAGTGTTCCAGGAAGGATTCCAGGAAAGACAGGGTAACAATCCAGGGGGAAGGCAACAAATCCAGGAAGTTATGAAAGAAACTTGCACGGCTCCGCGAAGCAAAGGTAGCGAGGAGTGGCACAGAACAACGCACCGGGAAGGAAGGAAGGCTAACCGCAATGAAGCAAAAGGATTAGGGAAAGAGGACAATGGATGGAATCAGATTTGCAACATGCCGGTACGAACAGCACGGACAAGGTTAGCACTGACGCGCGCCGAGCCGCGGGGCATGTCTGTTTTCAAGGAAGCAAAAGTCATTACTGGGAGACTAGATTGAGTGTTTCCCCGCGGCATCGGTCATGTTGGGTGTACAATGGATGCAATACTACAGTGTCTGAGGGACCATGCTGTCCAGAAGGGGTGACATCAGCGATTCATGACAGCATGCCCCCTTCTAAACTCTGATCCCCCAAGTTTGCCTGGATGAGTCATATGGAATCTTCACATCAGGCGGGGGACGTTCATGTTGGACACAGGTACCCATGTTCCCATGTCCGTTCACTGGGTAGATAACCTTTCCACTCCACCAGGTATTGAAGACAACCTCTCCTTTATCTTGAGTCACATATCCTGGAGACCTCATATTCGATCTGATCATTGACGAGAACAGGGGGAGTTCGAAGAGCTCTCCTGGTTGACTGGTTGTATGGTTTAAGTAAGGAAGTATGGGAAACAGGATGAATTTTCTTCCAGGATTCTGGCAATTGTAGTTGAAAGGCCACAGGGTTGATGATTTCCTTCACTGTGAATGGCCCGTAGAAGCGAGAGGCTAATTTGTTGGGTCTTAGGTGTCTGGGTAATAGTCGAGAAGAAAGCCAGACTTTGTCACCGATGGCATAGATAGGGCCAGGTCACCGTTTGGCGTCTGCATGTTTCTTAACGTCCATCGTGGCCTTTTCTAGATGTTCCTTTACATCCTTGTGTATTGTGTCTAATCGAGCTATGCATGAATCGACGGAAGGAACCAGGGTGGGGTGAGGCAAGAGTGTGGGTAGAACAGACAGATGAAATCCTTGATTGCAAAAGAAGGGACTTGTCTTGATTGCAGAGTGGTTGGAGTTGTTGTAGGCAAATTCGGCTACTGGAATCAACACTGACCAATCGTCCTGGACTTTTGATGCAAAACATCGCAAATATTGCTCAAGGGTTTGGTTTACCCTTTCGGTAATGCCATTGGTCTGAGGAGGGTATCCCGATGATAAGGCACGTTGAATACCCAACAGCTGGCATAGGTGCTTCTAGAACCTAGAGACTAATTGGGTTCCATGATCTGAGATTATTTTGAATGGAAGACCATGTAGCCAAAAGATGTGGTTCATGAAAATTCACGCCATTTCTTGTGCTGAAGGTAGCTTGATCAGAGGAGTGAAAGGGCCATGTGGGAAAACAGGTCAATGGTAACCATAATGGTGGTATAACCCGTGGAAGGGGGGAGATCCACGATAACATCTGTGGCTATCACCTCCCAGGGTCAGTCTGGCAGAGTAGGTTGATGGAGTAACCCTGCTGTTTCCTGTTATCAGACTTGTTATGATTGCAAACTGCACATACCTGTATGTATGAATTTACATCATTGATCATCCTAGGCCACCAAAAGCTTCTCTGGATGGTCTGAATGGTAGCCTTAATACCAAGATGCCCGGAATGGAATGTGTCATGCAAAGATTCATTATCTTGGCTCTTGTGATCTGAGTAAGAACAACCAATTTCTAGTCCTTGAAGAGGTAGCCATCCTTGGCAAACAGGGACCATTGATTGGTTTCGGAGTATTCCTTCCAGAGGTCTGAGGTCGGCGTCTCAGCCCGTATGTTGTCCAATAGCGTGTTGGCCTGGGCTATGTACACTGTGTCTGGAAACATCATGGGAAAAATGCGTGCTTCCTCTGGTATATAATCTGGAAGTCTAGATAGTGAATAAGCAATTATATTGGATGTCCCAGTGACGTGCTGAATGCGGAACTGATATTGGTGTGAAGAAAAAGGCACAACAGGCTTGATGACTGTTTCTACATATCATTGATTGTAGGACCTGTGGTTCCGATGGTCAGTTTGTACCAGTACTGGGTACTTGGCTCCCAAGAGGAGATGGCACCATTCCATAAAGGCTTGCGAATGGTGAGCAGTTCTTTCTCCAGGACCGAATAGTGTGTCTCACTAGGGTTCAACGTCCAAGACAAATAAGCTATGGGGTGTTCTTGATTATCCCCATATTCTTGCTTTAACAATGCCCCGATTGCATACTCTGAGGCATCTGTTTCTACCAGGAAAGGTTTCGTTGTGTCTGGTTCAGCCAGGATGGGTCCTTGAGTGAATTTGTGTTTTAATTCCTGGAAGGCGGCTTTTTGAACTGTTGACCAATGAAAGAGAGTGTCTTTCTTTAGCAAGGAAACAATAGGTTGTACAATGGATGAGAATGTGGCAATTAACTTCCTATAGAAGTTAGCAAGTCCCAGAAATGACTGGACTTGTTTAACTGAGTTAGGAGCAGGCCAGTAAAGAATAGATTCAACCTTGTCTGGATCCATTGCCAATCCTTGGAACTTAGCATGAATCCCAGATAACGGACTGTAGACACCTGAAAGATTGTAGACATGTGAAAGATGCATTTCTCTGGTTTGGCCAGCAGATTATGCTCCCTTAAAGGTTGTAAGACCAAGGTAACATGTTCCTGATGCAAGACGGGGTGGTGGAGTAATTCAATATGTCATCCAAATAGACAATTACAAAGAGGAATAACATATCTGAAAAGATTCGATCCATAAAGCGCTGGAACACCGAAGGGGCATTAGTAAGACCAAATGGCTTGACTAGATATTCAAAATGTCCAAAAGGTGTTCTGAAGGTAGTCTTCCATTCATTTTCCTCTTTTATACGGATCAAATGGTAAGCACCACGCAAGTCCAGGTTGGTGAAAATCACAGCACCACATATGGCTTCTAGTATGTCTGAAATGAGTGGTAAAGGATAATGGTCCTTGACGCTACACTGATTGAGACCTTGGTAATCTAGACATAGAGAGGGCCCAGCAGGGTACTTGGAAGGACGAATGGTTCCATTGGTTAGATTGGTATCCAAGTATTCTTGTAATGCTATTTTCTCGGGTTCAGAAAGAATGAACATCCTTCCAAAGGGAATGACTGCATCTTCTTCGGTGTCGATAGCACAGTCCAAAGGTCGATGGGGAGGTAGGGACTGGATGATGGCTGTTGAAAACACGTCCGAGAATTGATCGTAATTTTCAGGTACCTGAGTGATGTTGGAAATAGTGATGAGTTGCTGTTCCGAGATCTTGTTTTCTGTGGATATGGTATGTATTCTTTTCCGGGAAAGACAATGTGAAAGGCAAAATTCAGATCCTAGGAATAAAGATCCAGCAGCCCAATTAATGTACGGGTTATGTCTCTGAAGACAGGGCATGCCCAGAACCATTGGGTAATGAGCTGCTTTTATTATATCAAATCAGAACAACTCCTGGTGATTGTGTATAGAAATCCAAAGTTCTGTGGTTTGTTGAGTTATTAGTCCTGATGATAGAGGTTTTCCATCTATTCCTTCTACCGCCTGGATGGCGCCTTTGGATTATCTCGGGATTTCATGCTTCAAGGCCCATTCGTGAACCAGGAAAATGCCCATGCCACCACAATCCACCAGAGCCAGGACGGAATGGTTTTCCTGGTCGGCTGTTGACAGGAATACCTGGAGTATCACCAGGGAGTTCTTCAGAAGTGAGTCCAAGGAAAGAGAAGAGTTGGAGCAAGGACCAGTCTCCCAAAGGGGATTCCGTTCAGGATCGGGACCTGATGTTTCCCGAACGCCTTGGAGGGGCTTTCGGGCTGTTTCTTACCAGATGTTTGTCAGAGGCACAATACATACAGAGTCCACTGTTGATCTGACAAGTCCTTTCCTGAGAAGTGATAGTTCCCCGTAAGGAGCCCAGCTGCATGGGTTCAGGTTTCAAGGAGTTTGATGTAGCTGGCTCTTTGGGACTAGGATATTCTGAAGAGAGTTTCTGTGGAGGAGTTTATGTCTTTATTTTCTCTGCTTTTCTTTCTTTTATCCTAAAATCGATTTGCAAGGCCAAGTCTAAAAGGGCCTCGAAGGATCCTGGATGGGGCCTGGAAGAATCCTGGATGGGCCACTCTTGCCAATTCATCTTTGATCTCCTCATTTAACCCACAACGAAACAAGGTAAAGCATGCTTCGGGGGTCCAATCTGCTTCCTTAGCCAATTGTTTAAAACGAGTTACATAGGACAGCATATCTTGATTTCCTTGCTGGAATTCCAATAGTTTCTCTTGGGCACAATACACCCATTCAGGACGGTCAAACATGGCCTTAAAGGCATCTATGAAACTGTCATATTTGTCAAGTAAAGGGTCCCCCGCGGATACCAATGGTGTTGCCCAGGCTAATGCATTACTGGGAAGGTGGGAGATTACAAATCCCACCTTAGCCGTGGGCGTTGAAAAATAGTAAGGTTTAATTGTGAAGTGTACCTGGCATGAATCAAGGAAATAGCGCAATGACTTAGAGGTTCCATCATATTTATCCACAATGCCTCCTACTGAAGAGCTCTCCTGATATGCCGAGTGCCATGCATCCTTGAGTTTCTGGACCTCTGTTGATAACTCCTGCATTCCCCTCATGAGGTCCTGTATAGTCTCCATGTTGGATTCAAGGTTAGGTTTTTGGCATCTCAAACTGTCACACTCTGAGTCCTCTGACTCTTGGCTCACCTGTTTGTTTCTTGACGTCTTCTTTCTTGTGTTCGCAGATTTCTCCTTCCTTCTAGAAGTTTGGGATTTGTACAGGAAGGGGTGTGTCTCCTCCGTCACCAGTATGCAGGCAGTTATTGTGTAGATGTGAGTTTGGGCTCCTGCCGAGGAAGGATGCGATGGCCCGGGGCTTTCAGTGTTTCAGGAAGGATTCCAGGAAAGACCGGGTAACAATCCAGGACGGAAGGCAACGAGTCCAGGAAATTATGAAAGAAACTCGCACGGCTCAGTGAAGCCGAGATAGCGAGGAGCGCCACAGAACAACGCACCGGGAAGGAAAGGAAGGCTAACCGCAAGGAAGCCAAAGCATTAGGGAAAGCGGACATTGGATGGAATCAGAGTTGCAACTTGCCAGTACGAACAGCATGTACAAGCTTAGCAGACTCCAAGCAAGCGCCAGACTCTGCGCAAAGACAAACGCATGGCGCTCAAAATTTGGCAGTGTAACCCCTGTAATACCACAAAAGCTAACTTCAAATCCATAGCAAAAAAATACAAAGACGCCATCTTCCTTGCTAAATCTGAAGCCTACAACCACAGCATCTCCACTGCCAACTCCCACTCTAAAGAACTCTTCAATATCTTCAAAGTACTAACCGTACCACCTCAAAGACGAGGCATGGTGTACAAGCATTCAATCAGCCATGCTTGCAAAAATAAACCTCCTCCAAAATAAGATATCCCACCACTTCAATATTCTACCTAAGCAAAGCACACATGCACAGACAAAACCAAATGTAAAAGTAAGAAACATGCCCAAATTTGCATTTACCGAAATCTCCGAAGCCAAGGTCACTGACATCCTCAGACACCTCAAACCTTCACTATGCAAGGGTGATGTATGCCCCCTAAAATCATCAAAAACTGCGCAGAACCACTCGCCCCTCTTCTCACAGCTTTATCAATGCATCCTTCAAAACGGGCATAGTCCCAGACAGCCTCAAAGAGGCCTGGGTATGCCCTCTCTTAAAAAAACCAAAGCTAGACTCTACTAACCCTAACAACTACCGACCCATAACTACAGTCCCATTCCTCCTGAAAATACTTGATAAGGCCGCCCACAAACAGATTTAACTATACCTTGAATCGAACGCAATCCTAGGAAAAAGACAATCTGGGTTCTGCAAGGGACACAGAACTGAAACCGCCCTTCTAGACCTAAAAATTGAAATCACCAACGTCCTAGACAAAGGCAAGCCCGCTCTCCTCCTTCTCCTTGACCTTTCATCTGCGTTTGATTTGGTAGATCACACTACACTTACCAGTCACCTGACACATGCTGCACACTTCTCTAAGGACGCAGCATCCTGGTAACATCATTCCTAGAAGGTAGAGCTATGAAAGTGTTTCTACACACACATGCAGCACCTTCCATCATCCACTGTGGTGTCCACAAGGTTCATGTACTGCCCCATGCTCTATAATCTTTTTACCAAGCCTCTCTTTGATAAACTAGATGTGCTGGGTATCACCTACACAAATTACACCGACGAAACACAGGTTTTCCTTCCCCTGACAGGGAATTATCACCAAGACGCCACTACCTTACAGCAAATCTACTCTACAATACAAGCATGGATGGCTACTAACGGCCTCTGCTTGAACGGGGAAAAGACCAAAATCCTCATTCTAGGCCAGAAATCCACCCTCTCCAACCTGAAACCTCTGTACACCAACTTCAACATAGATAATTGTATCATCCAGTCCTATCCTCAGTCAAAACACTGGGGGTTCACATAGACACTACCCTATCTATGGACAAACAAGTCAGCTCCATATTCTCGGCCTCAGCACTGAGTACTAAACTCATTGACATAATAAAACCATTCCTAACCAAGGATAACTGCCTCTCCATCGCCCGAGCAACTATAAGAGCCAAACTAGACTATTGTAATGCGCTCCTGGCCGGCACCTCCAAAAAAAAATATCTAGGCTCCAAAGAACCCAAAACAACGCTCTCAGAGCAGCCTTCAGCATACCGAAAAGAGAACACATCACACAAGCCAGAAAGACAGCTCCTTGGCGCCCAGTCAAGGACCGTATCTCCTTAAAAATTCTCACAACCACGCATAAATGCATCAACCTCTCAGCTCCTCCTGCCTATCTGACACGATAGATAGATCTCAATCCACGAGACAGAGAAGATCACAATACACAATCAACTAACGATACCTCGCATCAACAGAACCAAGGCAGGAGGTATAGGCTTCCCTTCCTCGCACCGAAGCTCTGGAACTCTCTGGCCACTGACCTCAGAGCTGGAACATCTCTCTTCTCCCTTTGAAAAAAACTCAAAACCACCCTCTTCAACTGACCTTGTTCTCATGTTCTCTCCTGCTGCTCATCGCATATATGTAAAAAAAAAAGAATAGATTGTCCAATGTAACCGTACGGACATGAATTGTATGTAACTAAGTATAAGCAACACTGTAACAAGTGCCACAATGTCTTTGGTCTGCTGTGCGCTCAACAAATGTGAATAAATAAATAAATGAATGAATAAAAATGCAATGCGCCGAGCTGCGGGGCGTGTCTGTTTTCAAGGAAGCTACAGGCATTAATGTGAGACTAAACCGTGTGTTTCCCCATGGCGTCGGCAATGTTGGCTCTACAATGGATGCAATACTACGGTGTCTGAGGACCATGTTGTCCAGAAGGGGTGGAATCTGTGATTCATGACACCAGACCCTTCCTCAAGAGCTATCACTGTCCTCCATGTTCTACTTGCATTGTCCATTCCCTTGATCATTGCCATTTTTCTTGTACTATGGCTGCTTTTAATTCCATAGGGATTATCTGCCCCCCCCCCCTCTTTGTCCATGGGTATCTATCGTCTGGGCAACCGCTCATCAAATTATCCTCATAGTCCTCCCCACTAAGCTAGATAATCATGTTTAACAAAATGCTCACCTTATGAAAAACAAACCTATGGCTCTACTGAAACACCTTAGAGAGCCCCTTGCTCTGTGCATGCCAATATAAATTCACCCACGTTTAGATGGTGTATTCCAGGAGTGGAACACACTATCCCTTGTTCAATAAATAAACTCATCATGTTAAGTTTTGTCATCCAATCCCTTCCCAAACTATTTAATTAGTGTCTGTCGCAAATATAACAAGGATCAATTATTGCCACACACTCCTACAGAGAGTGATACTTCCTTAATAAACAAGGAAAGCAGCTTGTAGCTCCAAAACCCCCCTGATCACCCACGGCAATTCCCACCATTGAACACCTTTCCTCCTTCATTCATGGACGTGCAGTCCTAGTGTCTACCAATAGAGCAAAGATTTCACCTCCTACCATCATATTAACCCTTGGCTCCTCTTGGGGCCTAGTGTCACTGATAATTCTGTTGCACATCAAGTTGCCCTGTGAGCTGCTTTATTTTGGGTGCATGCATATCCCTGTTCATGTGAAAGGATTTCCTCCTACCACAGTGGCACCTCCTATCCTGGGTGTCAATACCTATCCTATGTTTACATATTGTTGAATCTGCATGGGGGCTTGCTGCAATTGCCCCTGTAGTGAATTCCTGTTACACTTGCCCTAGCTCCTGTACCTGCTGCACTCTCCGTGCTCATGTCTGAGACAATGTCTGATCTTGGGCAAACCCTTCCCTAGTTTGTGAGCTACATACTAGAGGATAAACGTGCCCTCACCCCTCTTGAGAATTGTCCATCTTATACATACCCCTGGTTAAAGGGCATTCTGATTATCATACTGCATATTTTGAAAATTACCTTGTTAATTCTACAAACCACGTCTTCCTCTGTAGGCCATTCCTCTATCTTGTGGCATAAAGCCATTACCTTCTTGATCCAATTGGTGCTGATTATTCACCTGTGATGTACCCACTGCTTGCCACATTCCCAGTCCTTCTCCACTTGTAAATATTGCCCCTTCTATGGCATATATTGACAATGTTTTCTAAATTAACTTGATTTGCTCAATTTTCCTAACAGACACTGGGCCTCATTACGACCCTGGCGGAAATCGAAAAACGATGGCGGAAATGCAATACCGCCATCGAATAGCGCTCGGTGCGACTATGACCCGTCACCGCAAAGTACGAAGCCA
>CM030325.1:969643359-969714380 GCA_002915635.3 Ambystoma mexicanum
GAAATGACTTAGCTGATCAGCTGCCAAAACGGAGCCATCCAAGGGGATCTAATTGAGATTGAGTCCCTGTTGGGGGAAATCCAGGTCACTGCCATCACTAGGTCCCAGACAAATGCTCACAACGACCTTTCATTGCACAATGGAGTAAGGAGACCCCTGATGCTGATTTGATTAACCGCTACAAGGGGGATCCAATAATTGGTAAATTTTACCAAGGCCTTGAGACCCTGAGAACTTTCCCTGACGGATACCGATTACATTGGGAAAGAGGACTAAGAGTGTTGATGAAATGTCCAAAAATGTTCCGGATCCAAGACGGTTTGTTGGTAAGGAAATCCAAAGCTGGCCACGATCAGTGGGTGGTTCCTACCTCATTCCGAAGCCTGTGATGTTAAGTCACGCCCATGATGCGGCCACCGCCGGTCATAGGGGGTTTCACACAACATTGGAAATCTTAAGAGAGGTTGCATACTGGCCACACATGGGGCAGGACCTCGACCAGTACCTGAAGGGTTGCCTTGTGTGTGGCACAATTTCAGCCCATCATCCCTCACACACCGGGCGCCTTTACAAAAGAGGGGAATGACACTGCCATGGTCAGATTTACAAATCGACTTTGTAGGCCCTGTGATTCGCTCGGCTAGGGGGAATAAGTACATGTTGACGGTGACATGCTTGTTTACCAAGTGGGTGGAATGTCTCCCAGCCCCAAATTGCAAGGCAGAAACTGCAGCTGCCTTGATGATTAACCACCATCTTTTTCCCGTTTTGGTCTACCTCAAAGGATTGAGTCAGACAGAGGTAGCCACTTCACCAGTGAAGTAATGACAAAGATGTGGGAGATACTGGGGGTCAAGAGAAAGCTGCATATTGCTTATAGACCAGCTTCTTCTGGGGCAGTAGAGAGATATAACCGGACAATTGTGAGCATATTAAAGAAGTTTGTGGCAGATTCTGGGCCAAGTTGGGATATCCGATTACCTCTGGTCCTAATGGCTTCATCAGATCTACCCCTTCAATCTGCAACCAAAATGTCACCATTTGAGTTGATGACTGGGCGGCAAGATGGTGCTTCCGCAGCATTTGCTCTACAGGACCCAAGAGCAGACACTGATAAATGCCTCCACTACTCATGAGTATGTAGAGAATTTAAGGAAACACCTCCAACATGCTTTTGCTTATGCTCAGCGGAATCTAGAAAGATCGACTGATAGCATGAAGACCCCATTATGACCTGAAAACTCCAGGAAGGAATATCAGGTGGGAGACCGGGTCTATCTATACAACTTCCAAAGGAACCAGGCCAAGCAGCGCAAATTTTTGCCTACATGGAAGGGACCCTTTGAGATCGTCGATAAGATCTCCCCCTGTGGCCTACAAAATCCACATCCCCAAGGTCCTTTCGGCAGAGGGGGAAGACAAGTGGGTCCACATAAACCAGTTGAAATGTTGCCATCCCAGGCACACTCTGCAACAACTGGAGGAATCCTCTGGAATCCTAGCAGGTACTGTCTCAGACTAATTCAGTTCCAATCATAAAACATACCACATCTAGTCTCTAAAATATTGTGATTTGCATGAAACTGTCTCTTAGTTATACTGTTTTTTATTAAAATAAGAATGTAATGTTTTGTTATGATAAAATGCATATGCTGCCCCACTATCTCAACAGTGGTGGAAAAAATCGCCTATGAGTAGATATTGCCGCTTTTGCTTTATCATCCTAGGAGAGATGAAACCATGAAGGATGACCAAGAAGGACGATTCGGAGACCGGGAACGGAGATCCAATGGGCCCAGTGGACCGCCCAATACTCCCATCAGGACCGGCGAGGAGAACCGATCGATCAGTACCGGATGGAGAAGAAGATGCTGAACTGTGCCATCTACAGAAGAGGAAGAAGATTATGCGGACAGACCGGTGCATGGTCAAAACCCTTGTGCACCGCGACTCCCCATCGACTCAAATTCAAAAGTGCAGTCGCGTGGGGGGGACTTGTTGGGTGTCTGACCCACGGTTTAAGCTACCCTGCTACAACATTTGGTGCTGTGGGCTTAGAAATTCAAGATGGCGGAAAACCCACATGTGCGCTGAAATCCAGGAAAGCTGCGCAGTTTGTGCGCCCCACAAAATGGTTGCCTCACTTGCCACCCACCAGTGCGAGAATGAAAGGCCGGGTTTGCCATGAGGGAAAATGGGTTGCCAAAGGAAAACAGTAGCGCCGGTTAGCTTCAAAGCGCTTTAAAACCACCATTGGACTACCCGCACAGTAGTCTGAAACCATTGGGAATGGCAATGCTGATTGCCAAATGCAACCTAGAATTGTGGGGAATTCATTTCTTAAATCCCAAAAATGGGTGCAGTACCAGTACTCACCACTATCCAAAAGCCGGCGTTTTAAAACCACTCTGTGTGTTTTTCTGAAGGCAAGCAAAATGCCTATTTCAAACCTTGCAACATGTGCAAAATATTCACTGAACACCAGCAGACATTTGGCAGAATGGAGTTTTGTGTGCCTACAAATCTGGGAATGAAGAGCCCAAAACAATGCTTATAACAAAAATGCTATGGAGTCAGCAGCTTAGCCTAACTACAACTGGATTTAAACCACCAAAATCGAAAATGTTAAATTAAATGAGTGACCTATGTTTGGTGTCACATGCCTTTGTAACTGTTGAAATGTCATAGTTTTGCGCTTAGAATCAGCATTCTAGCTGCATGTGTAAAATTACAAGTTATTTTAAAAGCAACAAAAAGTTAGCTGAAGGTCTGGCTTAAGGAACTTGATTTTGCCTAGCAACTACCCATCAGCAGTGAAACTTGAGTCACCACTGTGTTCCCAGGCCAACCTTCCTTTTGCTGCCCAGGCTAAGGATATGCCATCTATCTGATAATTGAATTTCCTGTGCTCTGCCAGAGAGTGAACAAAGCCCTCTCCACTCAGGCAAAGGTTTTTTATTACAGACGTCGTAAAAAGTGGCTTCCTCCTGGAGAAGCTGGGAGGAGCACTGCCTGTGAGAAGCAACTGGCTTGGCAGAACTGGAAAGAACCAGAAATTCAACCTTGTGCTGAGGGTAAACCACACCCCTTTGGAGCCAGAACATACTTTAAAAAGATGAATAACTCATAGAGCGGACATGTGAAAATTTATAAATGATACATAATTCTTGTGATTTTTCTGCCCACAGTTTAAGACGTGGTAGGAACCGGTGGTATGTTCAGGGGGTTTTAGCGGAAAAGTGGATATTACTCTAAATGTGTGCATGTTAAAAATCTGAAACTTCATCAGTTAATGTCCCTACCCCCTGCACACATGTATGTAAATTTGGGTCCATGTCGGAAATTGAAAAAGCAGTTAAAAAGTCAATTATGTACACTCTTTGAATGCAAGCTCCGAGAATGAGCAGATTTGGACATAGACATGGCTAAATTCAGCCACACCATGTATATGTAATTTTAAACAAATGTGTACCTGTGCAAATATGTTTTTAGGTCAGATATAGATTGTGTGTAAAGTTGACAGGGGTGGGTTCTCTGTATCATAAACAGACCTCATCTGATGACACTTCATTTCATTCCCCAATCAAGTAAGAAATGGAAGTTTGACCAATTAGAAGCTGAGAGAGAGGTAGGGTCAGTGATGCTAGAACACACCCACATTCTAAACACATAAAAGCAGACAGACAGGACAGATAGGAGATCATTTTCATCTGCCGCTGAAAGCTCTGCCGGAAAAATCCATACTTACCTCCATCAAACTCCAGAAAGCCAAACTAGAGACTTCAATCTATCCAGAGCAGAGAGACCCAAAGACCGGTGCCTAGCAGAGACAGACCCCTGTGAGCAGTTCCAGAGGCCAGGCGCTGTGAGCAGAACCCGGAAAGACCTGACCAGACTGAAGTCCGTGACCAAGTCGCTTTCCTGTTCAAAATCTCTTGTGAGTACTTAGCAAAACTCAGAACACATCTCTTAGTTTAAATTCATCTAATTCAATCTATTTAACCTAAGTAGAACTGCCTCCTAGCTGTCACCTGTCATTCTAGCTGCAAAAATTTGTCACTTGTCATTTTGAAAAGTGTGCGTTTAAAATTTACAAAACAAAAACGACCTTTACTAAATTACTCATAT
The DNA here is from genome assembly GCA_002915635.3 of Ambystoma mexicanum. NCBI lineage: Eukaryota > Metazoa > Chordata > Amphibia > Caudata > Ambystomatidae > Ambystoma > Ambystoma mexicanum. The sequence continues at coordinate 969,647,488 of CM030325.1, forward strand.
CTCCGCAACCGTTTGGGCTAGAGACTTGCAATAATTTCATTTGGAAGCTGAGATCCCAGGCTTTTCTAGGACCCCAAAACGGTAGAGATAGTCCTTGCGGTTCCTTTGTAATAGCGCTCGGCGCATCCGCGAATTTTACCGCGATTTGCAATTTCTTCACATGTAAAAACTGCTGCTGTTTGCTTTCCATTGGCCAGAAATTCGTTTAACCTGCTAACTATCCTGCATCATTGCTAGTGTGAGCCTGGACTAATATTAACTAGATACCACTCACCTGAACCTCTATAAGGGAATTAAAAGCAAATTTAGCATATTTCTCATTCATTGCCAGCACATATCCAAGCATTGCCTGTGTTTCAAACTCCTATCTGTTTTCTGTTGTCTAAGCTTGCTGGATTGAACTGATTACCATTGATTGCATTTCTGAGAACTGTGTGCTTCCTTCCATTTCCTTGCATTGCACCAAGGGGGGGAGGGAATAGCCAGAGAAAAGTGATTACATTGTTTGGTTGAAATCATATTGCGTATTTTCTGTACTGCATTCATTGAATATTGCATCCACCTGAGCTACATAAAGCATCCTCTACCACATTATACTTTTGTTCCTATTTACCAGTGTGTTACCTTATCCATTCATGTCAACTCATTAGTGATTATAAGAAGTGTGCTAGTGCCAGATTCTCCGTTGTTGATCTTTATCATATCAGATTAAGTGTGCTATTCAATTATTAATTATTATAAAGTGTGATATATATATTTTAATTTATCAAATAACCTTTTAAACTTGCAAAACAGAACTACTTCTTGGCTCAGTGGGGTCAGGGGATTCCAAGAGAGGGGTGTTATACAAGGGTAGTCATCCAGGACGCATGAACTGGACCTAAAGATATATCAATAAGGGTTTTCATTCAGTATTCTAGACTAGGCGTTAACTTGGCTGTAGTGCTGAATTGAATCCTCTTACAGGCTGATTGATGGTTCAGAAACCGATATTCACCCCTGGACCACTGGTAGTAGTATAGAATGAGCACACTTTCTACCTGGAGGTAATAGGCTGCCGATAATTTTGAGCATAGTTTTGGATTAGCACTTAAACCCTGTATGGCACCAGGGAGACCGCCAGTACAGAATTTGGGCATTTGGCCGTTTGGAGGGTGAGATGTCATGACACATTAAATGAAGCACGAGTGTTGTGGGAGCAGGGCGACTACCAGTACATGTATGAACATGATTAGTGGGTCCATGCCCCTGCTGCTGAATATGGCGGGAAGCAGCAGAATAACACCTGGCATGTGGCACCACAAATGAGCCCATTCTCCGCATTATACAAATGCCCACTTCTTGCATAGTCTCGCTGGAGGCCTCATAGATTGCAAAAGCTTCTGACTCCAGCATGACGCTATGTTGAGAACTCCCGTCTGCCCCCTCGCCGCCCCCCATGGCGATAACCTATTGGCAGTTTGATGGGACGCTGTTCTGCAAATGGCTGTTACATCTAGCCCCCGCCCGCTGGCGTGCACCGTCAGTGAAGGGAGACGTCTTAATGCGAGTGATAGGCGCGGCGTGGGGGTGCCCTGCGCCCGCGGGGTGCGTGTGCGCGGCGCGGGGCCGGCGCAGCCGAGCCTGCCAGCATTCATTCTGCGCTCACCTTGAAGCTATCTCGGCTGTCACGCGGACCATGTAGAACAGTAATGGGAAATTCCGCGCTGCTTGTTCCAGGTAATGAGATGCGGCGCGGCGACTTTCTTGCATACTTATACAGCCCGTTTGGTCGAAGAGACACATAAAGGGCACTGAGCCTGCCCTTTTCTCCTAATTACCTGGGCTCCGCTGAGTCCCTGCGGTGCGACTGAGGCGGGAACGGCGGCGTGTGCCGGGGAGAGCAGCAACCTGTGGCCCACAGCATCATGGGCGACCAGAGGCGTCCCTGCGATGGAGAACTGCTATTGCAGAGTCCGGTCATCGCCAGTTGCAGGGTCCAGTCATCGCCAGGCGCTCTGCGAGGGAGAATTGCTATTGCAGGGTCCAGTCATCGTCAGGCGCCCTGCGATGGAGAACTTCTATTGCAGGGTCCAGTCATCGTCAGGCGCCCTGCGATGGAGAACTGCTATTGCGGGGTCCAGTCATCGTCAGGCGCCCTGCGATGGAGAACTGCTATTGCGGGGTCAGTCATCGTCAGGCGCCCTGCGATGGAGAACTGCTATTGCGGGTCCAGTCATCGTCAGGCGCCCTGCGATGGAGAACTGCTATTGCGGGGTCCAGTCATCGTCAGGCGCCCTGCGATGGAGAACTGCTATTGCCATTGGTCGAAGCGCACGAAAAGAAGTAGTGGAACTATGTTCCCTGCAGCCCTGCCCCGCTCTCTATAACGCCACCGCTGTACCCCCTCCCACACGCAATCCAAACTCCCAAACAGACACACCTGCGATTTAAAGGAATGTTCAGTACAGTGCACTGAAGTGCAAGCTTCAACTTCTTGCTACACTTTTATTTTAAAACAAAACCATTCCAGACGGTTTCTTTTTTAAAATAAAAGTATAGGAACAGTAAAACCTAAAAATAAAAAGTATAGGAGCCCCGCTCCCGCCCACTTCGACCTCTGGCTATTGCAGGGTCCAGTCATCGTCAGGCGCCCTGCGATGGAGAACTGCTATTGCGGGGTCCAGTCATCGTCAGTTGCAGTGTCCAGTCATCGTCAGGCGCCCTGCGGTGGAGAACTTCTATTGCAGGGTCCAGTCATCGTCAGGCGCCCTGCGATGGAGAACTGCTATTGCAGGATCAGTCATCGTCAGGCGCACTGCGATGGAGAACTGCACTGCTATTGCGGGGTCCAGTCATCGTCAGTTGCAGTGTCCAGTCATCGTCAGGCGCCCTGCGATGGAGAACTTCTATTGCAGGGTCCAGTCATCGTCAGGCGCCCTGCGATGGAGAACTGCTATTGCGGGGTCCAGTCATCGTCAGGCGCCCTGCGATGGAGAACTGCTATTGCAGGGTCCAGTCATCGCCAGGCTCGCTGCCATGGAGAACTGCTATTGCAGTGTCCAGTCACCGTCAGGCGCCCTGCCATGGAGAACTGCTATTGCAGTGTCCAGTCATCGCCAGTTGCAGTGTCCAGTATTCGCCAGGCCCAGCGATGCAATGCTTCAAAAAGCGCGCCAATGGGTCCCGTTTGCCAAATCCATCATGCCATCTGCAGCAAAGCCTTCTGCCCATAAGAGCTTGCGTTGTTAATCCAACTGCGACTAATTAGTGTGCCATTGTGAGGTCCCTCTTCTTTTTCGGGTAATACAAATAAGTACTATACTTTGTAAATTCACCTGATGACTCCACGTCATCGCTGACATATTGTGAAATTCTTGCTTCTTTCTTCAACTTTAAATTTACCTCTGCCCATTTTATTCAATCGAAACAATCCATGACTACGGCTCCCAGAATTCCGTTGAGAGATAAAGGAAGTCTCATAAATGGTAGAGGCAAGAGGCAGTGGCCGTTCCCCAATGATATCATTATCCAATGATGACTGACATGTAGTGTAAGTGTTGGCAATGGCAATTAAAGGACGTGGTTTTTATTGCGCATAACATCATTGTAGACAATGTATTGTGTACAGTATCACAAAAATCCACCATAATACACAACTGTACACTTTTGGCACGGTCTCCAGGCTAAAGCCATTGGCATGTGCCACCATCTGCTTACCACGACGTCATGGGCCATGTCTGATGCCTAGTTTTCCCATTTCTTCTCCCTTTTGTTTTCTGGCTGGATTGGATCTGGGAAAAGAAAAGCCTGTGGCGGAGTAGAGTCGAGTGGAAGGAGCAGTCTGTGCAGCAAGCAGAGTCTTTCCACACTGCTGGTGGAAAAAAGAGGAGCCGTTAAAAAGCCCAGAATTTTGGCAGAGTGGAAGGAGCAGTCTGTGCACGTCCGGGGCGGCGGACTGCGGCGGGGTGCACATTGAACTGCATGCTCTCGGACATCTCCTAAGGGGAACAAAGGTAATTCTAGACCCGGCCCTGCATTGCCGTAACTTTTATGCACCTGTAAATATCTGTTAACAGCGGGGAGCGACCATCGGTGATCTGAATCAGCCTGTTGCGATAGAATCGCCGCTTGTTTGAATCTCAAGGCAATTTTTGAGAGACATATTTATCTGCCGTGGGAGAACTTGATCTGCTATGTTCATCTGGCGGCATTAAGGTGTCTGATCATGCCTTTACTAAATTGCTAAAGGAGTGGGCACTGTCTCATTAACCCTGTGTAACCCCTCATTCCAATCTATAAAGGAAGAGGAGGGGGGTTTCAAAACACAGTCCTCTCTCCGTCTACAGTCCCACCACTGGTATTGGCGTGTTTACAGAGTGGAGGGGCCCGTCATCGCCCTATCACGCCGACGCAATAGTCTCTTGGACTAGGAGTACCAGTGTACTCACGAGTTGCTGGGAGCTAAAGTCTATGCGCCCTTGTGCTCACTGCGTATGACCGATTAGTGCTTTAGTGTTTAAATTCCTGTACCAAAACTCAGGGACTGTTGGCCTCCTGCCTTTGACCCGAGAGCTTTGCTTCGGATAGAGAAGCAGTCGTACGGCAAGTCTTTCTCTACCAGGTTAACCTTCCCCCCTACTGACCATCGAACTTGGGGACTGCAGGCCGGTGGCCTTTGAACCAATTACTGGGGTGACCTACGCCTCTTTCCAAAATGTATGATCTTCGAAGTGCCTCCCAGGGAGTGCAAGCCTACCGTAATATTCAGAACAATGCTAATGAGGTTGGCAGGTAGAATCAGGACCAAGGGATGGGGGGACAAGTTCAAGTTTCTTTCAGTGCTGTAAGTTGGGGGAGGTGTATTTCTCCATCCTCCTAGTGTCTATCCATCAGATAACTTGTCCACAACTGGATCTGGTATCCGGAAAATACCGGCGGTGGCCAGGCAGCAACTGGGTGAATCGAATCCGATAAATCATCCGGGCCCTATTTCAAGGAAGTCTCGACTAGACGTTAAGGACGACCACAATGAAAAATGTGATCTCAAATCATCTTGTGTCAGCGACAGAATCAGTGATGAACTGTACTACAGATGATCTTCCCAATCAGGGGCCAGTATCTATACGACCCGAGGACCCCCAAGTTCAACCCACTCTTCATCTTAGTGAACCAAGAGATGAAGATCTTCTTGAGTTGGAAATGGTCGTTCCGGGAGATCTATCGCACAACTCAAATAGGACATTAGGAGAAAAGGGTTTGGAACAGGGAAAGGGGCTTCTTCTCCAAAAGCCCACCAATGTGACAACTAATCCTCAAATGATGTGCAACCAGCAACCAGCGAATGTAGCTCAGGAACTCGTGCCTCCCACAATAACGACCCCAAACTTTGTTCTAAATTCTCTGGTCAAGGTCTTTGAAAATTTAAAACCAGAGGTTCAGCAGCACACGGGCATATTGTTGGAAGTTGCAAAGGACCTGGAGATAAATGAAATGACTATGGTGGCCTTAAAATCTGCTATTGATGAAATAATGGGTGATTCCTTGATCAAACTCTGCAAAGAAACTAAAGAGCAATCAGTAAAAATCGATCACTTAACAGAATTTAATTTTGTTTCAGGAGACTTGGTTAACCAGCTTGGTGGGGATTGATGGGTTTTCTACTTTCCAACAGCAGGCACAGGGCTCGGCGGGTGGTAGACCAACAGGGGGTCTGTTTATGGCTTGTAGCAATGATGTCTTTAATGCCTCTAGTATATTATCTAATGAAAGACAGGGCATTTTGATGGTGAGAGTAACGAAAAGAGGCATTCAAGTGGGTTCAAGTTGGATAGTTGTAAACTTGTATTAGAACCCCAGTGCTCTCCCTCTAAATGAGTTCCTGCAATCTCTCTCAGACTGTCTAATGGAGTGCTCCTCGCAACATCCAGCAGATGAAATCATTATTGCTGGCGATCTAAACTCACAATGTATTTCCACATTTGATCTATCCACAGGAAATTCCCATTCTAAAAGTAGTAATGGTATAACCTGGGTAGATTTTATGCAGGATTTGGATCTTTGTTTGTTTAATGGTAATATTTGGGGGGACATTCCGAATGCACCAACCTGGTACAGGGGAACATCGTTCTCAATAATTATCTTTTTGCCTCCAGAACATTTTTTGACAGCTCTTTAAGATTTCAAATAGGGGAGGGAAACAGTGATGATTATGCTATGCTAAAGGCAACCCTGTGCTTTGCAGGTGATTTAGTGGTACCTGTCTATGATCATAAATTGTCTACCAACCGGGCCGGGAACCACATTAGGAAATTTTATAGAGGGGGGGGAAAGTGCCCAATCATGAATTGAACGTAATGGTTGATCAACTCTCTGACCAGCAATTGTCGGAACATTGTAACCCTGGGGGCTTTCTCCATTTTCTTTCTAAGCTGACCTCATCAGATGCTCACCTTCAGAAACCACACAAGATCCACAAACATACTTTTAACATTCAAATCATAGAACAAAAGAAAAGGTTAAGACAGCAAAAAGCAATGTTAAAGAGATCTCACCGAGACGTAGAGTCCTACAGAGAAGGTGTCAGAATCCTCAATAATAACTACAGAAAATGGTTTCGATCACATAGGCATCTTGTTTTCCAGCAAGATGGAGAAAGCATTCTTTATGCGCTTTCTCTTAGAAACTCCAGACACTTTTGGCCAATGGTTGGAATGAATAACAACTCTCAGAATCAGAAACAGGATTCCATTATACATGAACAGTTCTGGATTGATCACGTCTCGAAGGTTTATGGTTCCCTGGATACATCAACCCCTGAGTGAAAAACAGTCCATTGAGTTTTCCATTTCAGACCTCGAATTGTTAATAAGGCGATCCTCCTCCTCTAGAGCGGTAGGCCCTAATGGCCTTAGTAACTGGATCCTTAAAATGGACCCACTGACTTGACCGCGGGTCTTAAAACAACTATTTGACAACATAATTTCCCTGAAGACATTGCCAGAAACGTGGAAACAGCCCATTGTCATACCAATTTACAAGAAGGGCGATCGATTATTGGCCTCAAAATATCATCCGATCTCCCTCTAAGATGCCGACAGTAAAATCTTTGTCGGCCTCATATTGGGGGAGCTGGAGGCCTGGGCCAAAACGAAAGGAACAATACCTAGGCAGCAAAAAGGCTTTTGGAAAGGATTATCAACATCACTTAATGGCCTAGTTTTTAGCTGCCTAAGTGCAAACTCTCTCCAAAAAGGCGGGCCCTCCCCTTTTTGGGGCATGGATCAACCATACCCAGGCGTTCAACACAATTAACAGGAACCTATTGTGGAAGAAATTGTTACGCTCACCTGGTATCCACAGGGATGCCTTCCAGCCCTGGTTGGATGATTTGCACTCTCGAACCCTCTCACGGTCCCTTGGTAAGGCCTCTGGTTAAAGATGGGTCTGCAAAATAGGAGAGCTGGATTCAATACCAGATTGTCTTTGTTTTCCCACCTCCCTTGGCCTCAACTCCTTCCTCCCTCTTGGGCCTTCTCCTCACCTTAATATTGTTAAAGGTGGATTCTCCATCCTGCTCCTCGTGGCAGGGGGGCGTAGATGTGGGGGGCGAGCAGCAACCAAGTTACTTCACTGGTGCAAGCCCCCTGTGGGAATCCAGGCCTGCTGCGACTCCGTAGGTTTGCTACTTTACAGTCTTTATATGCAATTCTTATGTTCCTCTTAGTTCGATTAATAATGTCTTGCTTCTTTCCTTTTAGGTATGGAAAGGTATTTTGGTGTTGTCATGCAGTTTGAAGATGAGCATGGGCGGGTAGGCGAAAGCGCGGTGTGCGCGATGCTGTCCAGTGAGTAATGGGCGATGTGCAGCGCTGTTTCGCCTTTTATATTGCTAACCTGTGTCTTTTCTCTCCTTGCAGGTTGCAATGTTCCTCGCCGAGCGCCGTAATGTTCCAGCAATGATACTGACCAGGAGATGACTACCCAGCTAAGAATTGTGTGGCTTTCTTAATTCAGGAGGAAACGTGAGTAAACGCTTACCAATGCTGTCTTTCTTTCTCCTCTTTCCAGGTTATGGTATTCCAGGATGCATGCAGTGCCGGATGATGGAGTTCGTACCTTCAGGTGAGTGGAACTGAAGTCAGCGATGGATTGAAGACAGGATACTGTTCCAGGTAAGTTTTGTAGTCTTCTTTCTCTCTCTGCAGGTCCTTGGTTTCAGGTATGCTGGCATCAAAGAACTGGACACGGTGAGCGTTACGCTGCCCATAGCAGAATAACGCAAAGCATGTTCTGCTATTTGGGTGTGGTTTCAATAGTCTTCGGTAAAGTAGTCCAGGTAAAATAGTCCCAGGCCTGCCACACCCAAAGTAGTCCAGATAAAGTAGTCCCAGGCCCACCACACACCCAAAAGACTAGACCGCATAGCTCAGTTCCTTGTAACTGAGCTATGTGTCTGCCTCCATGTTGGCTGAACCCTCCCAAGTTAAATAATCCCAAGTAAATAGTCCCATTCTAATGTTGGTCTTCATGATGGTTAAGAGCCTGGTGCCAAAGACCCAGGACTGACTCCAAGAGAGTCTTGGATGAGGTTTGAAGGCCTTTGACCTGGCCCTAACTGGAAGGCTGACTTGCCAGTGAGGGTCAGGGGCAAGGGTCATGACAGAAATTGGATGCCTGGGGGGGGTTCCCTCCAACCCTATTATCGATCCTGAGAGAGTTGCATCATGATAATCCCATGCATGTGAGGTATCTAAATCTGGGATACTGTCAAGCCCTATCAGGATTGAAAGAGGAGTGCGCCAGGGATGTCTGATAGCTCCCCTTCTATTTATTCTCTTTATGGAGGACTTATCCAGATGGCTGCAGGAGATGGGCTTAATAGCACCATCCATTGGAAATACAAAAGTTAATTGGCTAGTTTATGCGGCTGACGTTGCATTCCTAGATCATTCTCAGGTTGGGCTGCAGCTCCTTCTGTCCGCTCTGGAGACCTATGGTCGAAATAATAATCTTTCCATCAATCCCACAAAGTCCAAGATACTAATATTTAAACATCCGCGAAAGGTAGTTAAGGTCTATACCTGGAACTTGGACCAGCTACCGATAGAGATTGTGTCTGAATTAACGTACCTGGGAGCCTCAATTAAATCTTTCCCAACAAAGAGTAGACTTTCTCTATCTATTGACCTACAAGTTGTGAAATTGGGAGCACAAATGAAAAGAATCAAATCTAAATTCTGCAAATTATCTATATTGCTGCTTGTGAGATACTATATAGGAAAGGCAGTTCCTATAATTCTGTTTGGTTTGGATTATAATTCCATAGCTATGGATAGAGCATGGGATATAATGGAAGCCAACCTGTGGAAGCAAACTCCAGGTCTACCTGATTGTGTCCAAATAGTCTGCCTCAGATACAAACTAGGCCTTTCATCTCTTAGATCATGGATGGAGTGGAAGTGGATCTCTCTATAGACTAATCTTAGATCCTCTGAATAACTCTTTGTATGAGGATGTGGCCTTCTTGATGCAGCATGAGAATAATGGGTTTCTGGTTAAATTCAAGCTAAAATGCTGTGAGATATTGACTAGGTCTGACTGCTGTGCTGATTTTCTAGTTCAAAATCCCATAAAAGTTAAAGAAAAGATTAAACAGTCTTATTGGATATGCACGATAGACAGTATGAGGAAGGATAAGAGATCAGCCTCTTTCACAGCGACGGAAAAACGACTGGCGGTTCTGCCTGCCTACCTAAAAAAATAAATAAATCATCTGACCCACATATAAGAATGTCTTTTCTGAGATTTCAATTAAACCTACTTCCTACTCTAGAGATATTATCCACTAGAGACCAGGAAGGGGCAACCAGTGCCATCTGTGACAAGTGTGATAACAATGAATGTCAGACAGTTAAACATCTATTATTTAATTGTCCTGGCACATGGAAAGTGAGGGCCCGAAGACTCAGTAGGTTTGCCCATGATGCACGCTGGTTAAACACTGATGAGTTCTGGTGTAGACTATCTTCAGGCAATGAGAGCTTCCTGTCTGTAGAGGTGGTTAGAATTCTGAAGGAACTTAAACTGGTGGTAAAGTTCATGGTGAGGGGAAAAGAGATGTGATTAAGAAGCTTTATGCATTTCAATTTACATTATGTAAAGTACTATATTTTTCACCTCTCTTCCCATTTGGTGGCTCATGTTTTATCTTCTTTTCTTTTATCTTTTAAAGTTGAATCTTTTGATTGATTACCCGGAAATGTGATTGTGTATATTGCCCTATTTTCACTAATATATGTATGTCTTTGTTGAATGTGCTAAAAGTAAAAAAAGTGGCTAGTGCACAATAAATAAATATATTTTTTTTTATAAAAAGCCTTCTGCATGCACAGAATAACTCTGGTGCTCAGTCCTGTGTACCAAGAAAACTGAATTCTCCCTCACTAGTGCCTTGTTTTACTCCCTCCCAGTTTTGCCTGAGGCCCTAACAAGTGTTTGTGGGGGCTTTGTTACCTCCCAGGCCGGCTGGCACTAAAGGTCATCAACACCTTGGTTTTCCCCTTTATTGTGCCGCTTGCCTGCCTCCCCTTCCCCCCTGTGTTGCCATATGCTAGACAGTATTCTTGGGGGGGAAGCGGTTGCTTTCCTGTTTTGTACATGCTGTATAAGGCAGCATGCGTTCTGCCTCGCTGTCACCTTGCCCCTCAGATTATTTTCTGTGCTTTCCAGCTGCAGGGGTACCCCCCTCCGCAGCACTGGCCATAATCGGTGAAGCCAAGAGGCAGCAACGTTCCCCATTCTATAATTACCCAATGATGACTGACACGTAGTGTAAGTGTTGGCAACAAAAGGCTGTGGTTTTTATTGTGCATAACACATACTTGCCAACTTTCTGTGACCAAAAAGATGTAGGATTTTTCAATACCTAGCATAACAATGTATCAATGACATCACATGAAATTACAAACACTCATTTTTGACACCGCTGGAGTATTCTAAAATGCACAGCCTCTCAAACAGCACAACATGCAAAGACGCTCAAATGTTTAAAATGTATAATTTTGTGAATGGTAAGTTAACACCAAATTCTATTACCTAACGTCACAGAAAATAATCACACAGAGCTGGTAGGCAACGTGTGCAGCCTGGGCAGAACATAACTATTCCTGCAGCGCAGGTTGAACACTGAACAACATGGAGACTGATACCCTCCCCAGTCTGATAGGCAGATGCTGTGTGATGGCGTTACACTCTGCCGCTTGCCTTCACTGGTGGTTCACCTAAGAAGGCCTGCCCCGGCCAGAGTGCAGGGCAGTGTTACCCTTTGGTAGCAGCACCCTTATTTTTTTTATAGTTTTTCCAGAGTCATGTAGTTGTCAGGTCAGTGGATTGATCTGAGCCCATCACTCAATTTGATCACTTTCCCGCCCATGGCACTGAAAGATTAATTGACTTGGGAGTCACATAAATTGCCTGCCACTGTAAAAAGCAGTAGGATCTATCACCCAAATCTGTAGGCGGTAGGACTGCTTAAAAAGCAGTAGCCTACTGCCTAACTCAGTAGGGTTGGCAAGTATGCATAACATCATTGTAGAGGATGTATTTTGTACAGTATCACAAAAATCCACCATAATAAACAGTACACTTTTGGGCACAAGGTCCAGGCTTGTGCCCCTGGCCCGTGCCGCCACACCTGGATGGGATTTCGGCTGTCCAGGTTTCACCAAAAGTTACTTATATACCTCTACTTTTGCCCAGACTGTTTACCATTTCCGAAAGGAAATTGTCCTTTCCTTTGTCTGGTAAAAGTGTCCCATTTAGCTCTGTATGAATGAATATATGCCATATATATTAAATCCTCTTTTGTAACCTATCTTGGGTGTTTTGCACTTCTATATACATGCTGTCTATTTTTAAGTAAACACCGAAGGTGCTCAATCTTTGCTGGCTTTAGCATATGCAGTGCTGAGTGTGCTTGGCCTGAAACCCCTGAAATATGCAATGGTAATTACTGATCTAAACCGTTCTTTCTACATGGTTGTGCGCACCCTGTATCTAGCAGACCTATTAGAATTCCCCTTTTGTCAAAATTCAAAAAAGGGTGCGGGCCTTACGTCCTTCTGTGGGCCCTCCATCTTTCCCTTACTCGGTCAGAGCGTACATTATTAATGCGCTGCGGGTTGGGTGGAACCCCCTTGACATTTCACTGCTTCTACCTGTGCTGGCCTGTGACCTTTAGTAGTTTTAGGAGTACTGTTTGCAGCCACTTCCTGCATTGCGCCGGGTGCTGTTCGCCAATGCATTCTTAGCGAGACCCCATCTTAATAACCCAGTTTCTAGGGTCCGTGCTGCTGTTGCATCTTAGCCCTGGCCGTCCAGCGTTGGCACTGATGTTGTCTTCATTTCATCATCAGTACCTCCCAGAAATATTATAGCCTTTGTCGGCTCTCTTACTGAGTTTTCCCCTTGCATAATAGTTATCCCTCCTTTATTATTTTTCTTATTTATAGTTCTTTTATAACATACTTGAAGTGGGAGAATGGAAGAAAAGGCTCCCACCAATCCCCTCTCTCCCCTGGCCTAGAGGATCGCAGCCAAGGCACCCGCCACGAGAGGAGTTTGCCCATCTACCAGACGACCAAATACCCTGGTACAAGAACATACGGATGTGCCCTCCCGCGTGCCCACCCGCGTGCCCGCCAGCCTGCCATACCCTTGCTGACGCCTGCGGCATGGAGGGACTCGACTGAATCATCCAGCATTAACTCAACACATCGTTAGAGATGCCATGACGACCTAGCCAACGGTCAGAATACCCGTGCAACATACACACTGGACACTCCCACACCAATCCACACGAAGAACATACTCAGTGCTACGACATAGGTGACGGACACACCCACAGACGCGCATCTTTATTATTTTTCACATAGGCTTCTCAAAATGCAGAAACGCCAGACGCACAATGAACGCATCTAAAAAAGTTTGCTCACGCTTCTCCTAAAACCATGCGCAATAATGAAAAGTATAATGAAGACACGATACTGGAGATAAAGCAATATGATACCATAACCTAAAGCGCCTGTGTATCAGATGGCTCCACTTACACCAGGCCCAAGTAGGCCTCAAGCAAGAGTTCCTTGAACATCGAATGAGCCAAGTTCAGTTGCTGATCCCGCAGAATGAGCCCGGCGGAAGCAGACAGTCAAGGCACAATGTTGCTAATTCGCATGCCACAAGCCGACGCCAAGGTCACACTGCAATCAAGCCAGGCACACAGTGGAAAAAACAATATTAATTGTGCAGAATTCTGCCTCAACCACGGTCCCACCTCACGTGATCAAGCCAAACCTGACAGGGTGCCAGGCCCGGGAGGAGGGAGACGCCTGGATTCCCCGCTTCAAGACTCAGGCAGATACTATTAAGCGTCTCAAAGGACATCTGCAGCGGTGGGAGTAGCCGGCCTTCCAGCACATGAATAAATCTCACATTGTCTGTACATACCCATAGTGAAACATTGTTGCAAATGACAGGTGCACCGCGAGCTGGGAACAGCGATGGTCCCAGACTGGGGGGCTCGTGTGTGGACCAATCAGAACATGGGGCTCTTATCACTGACGCCACTAACATTGACCAATCCTCAGGGGTCTCCATGTAACAATTTTCATGTATCAATTTGAAGGGACAACCCAAGTATACCACCTGACTAACCCTCAACCACTAACAATGCTCTCTATACGTATGCTATACTAACCCTACCACTCGAGGAGCCAATCCAGAGTGGCGATAGGTTTCTTGCTAACTTTCCCAGGTGACGCAAGTAGCGCGTCATACTAAGGTAAAAAGGGCCTGCGAGCCCATGATGAAGAGTGTGTGTCAGGACGGACGCGTACGATCCTTGACCCATCCCTGCCGTTTGTTCAATAAACAGCAGAATCACCTTGCTTCTTGCGTGTGCCTCATACTCATTTTTGGGATACACGGGAGGAGTTGGGGCCTCCCTGCCCGGAGGTCCGCGGACGGCTCAGCCGACCCCGGGAGAATTTCCCCCCGACAAGTTGGAGGCACTGCTGAGATCTGTTTGAGGTCTACTTTTATTTTTATCTTTTCCGAGTGCTCCCGTTGCGAGGAGGCCCGGCGGCGCGGCCCCCTCTGCCGCTGCCCCCTTTTGAGGACTACAGGACCATCGCGGAACTGCGAGAAGACCGGACAGCGCAATCCGGATATTGGCCTTCGGGAGCAGGTTGAGAAGTATCCCGCCCGTGGTTGGCGAGTGTCCAGACGGGGTCCAGACGAGGGGAGGTGGCGAGCCGCTTGGAGGGGTGCACGCAGTCGAGTGACCCCGCATCAAGAGCACTTTGTGAGTATGCCACGCACAACAAGCAATGTGAAATTGTGAGGGAGGGGGAAGGAATTGAATACGGGATGTGGGAGGTGTTGCACAGGTGCGCGGCGAAGGTTTGACAAATTAGTGTTGGCAATGAAATGAATGGTAGCCGGACAAGTGCGAGAGCAGTCCGCTACGTTACGGGAGAGAAGGGGGCGGAGCACGAAAAGATCACGTGCGACCGCTCGGAGACACTGATTGGCCTAGGTCGCGACCACGTGTAAGGGTGTGTGTGCGTGCGCGGTTTCCTACGATTTGGTGATTATTGATCAATGAGTAGATGAGGATCCCTATTGATCGAGCAGGAAACTCGATAGATAGATGACGGTTCCCTGTAGGCGGTAGCTAGCTGGTTGCCCAATACGGAAGATAATTGGCTGGTTAAGCCCTCCTGTCGAGGGGCGTATCACACGCGAGGCGACGCAGTGTGCGCAGTCCGATTATATTGTTGATTACCTTGTTCCGGGTGTGACAGGAAGACAGCTGTGGGGTTAACGGGGGTGGATTGAAAGTATATTTTGAACAAAAAAAAAAAAAAATGTGAAGAACTTGCCAATAGTTTGAAGAAATCGGTGACGTCACCAGCAGGGTTTTTCATAGGATATCTCGAGCACAAGACATTTTTATTTTTGAAAGTGGGGAGAAGGGCGTTGTGGTAAGGGAGTGGAAAAGAAGGTAAACGGTAGTGAATTGACCGAGGGAAAGGCGGAAAAGGGGGCGTGGCTGCGCACGGAGAACGCTGGCCAAGGCAAGTGTAAAGGAGGGAGGAGGAGCAAGTGGAAGCGGGGCGGCTGTATAAGAACGTAATAAGGGGCACGCCGCCGCAGGGGGCTACGTGCACCTCGGCCGCAGGGGGCCGTAAGGGTGGATAAGAAAGAAAAGGATATACAAACGTGAATGCTATATTTTACTAATTTTTGGTTATCGGACCATCACAAGTCCCCGAATTTACGGGGCCAGGTAAGAGGCTGTATATTATAAACTGTCAGAAAGATAACGGCTACCAAATAGAGGAAGGACAACAAGTAAAAGAGCTACCATGTCATACGGGGCAGGATCGGGAGGGTGGGGGAACACCCTCACTACCCCGCTACAACACATATGTAAAACCTTATCGCCCCATAGGGAGAAACTGATCAAGTATAGCATTGAATGGACACAGGGGACGGACAACAAAATGACGACACCATGGCCACCTAATGGTAGTTTCGATCCATATACCCAACATTCGCTATTGACCTATCTGCATAACACATACAAGGGGAAGAAGTTGACACACCACGTGGAGGTGTTTAACTTATGGAGAATGTTCCAAGGGTCCCGACCAGGACCAAACGGAATGTTTATTATGGGTGGAACAACGAAGGAAGAAAAGATTAAAGAGGAAGGAGAGATTGGGGAAAAAGAGAGTGAAGCCCACAGAACACGGGGAACGGAGAAGAGGAGGAGAAAAGAGTAACAACTAATGAAAAGGAAATAAAAAAGGAACAGAGCGACGATATACCCTAGCGAAGGTGGTGAAAAAGAGGAAGGGGGGTTATATCCTTTAACAGAACTACGGGACATGGTTCAATTGAGGGCGGCTGAGGGGTACTCGAACCCGCCATACAGCCCGCCACCATATACAGCCTCAGGTAGCCACACGGGAAGGGAACAGAATAGCACGACGGGATCCGCCTGCACGAAAACTCCCGCAGGGGAAGGAGAGATTGGCCAGGAACAGATCGCAGGAATAGGACAGGATGAGTGGGTAGCCGCGCAGGTATTACTAAAATTACGAGGTTCATTAACTGAAGAGGAGGAGGAGGTAGTGAGGAAAATGGACGAGGATGACACAAGGAGAAGCAACGGGAAAGGGGAAAAGGGGAAAAGAAAGGGGGAAGAGCTGTTAAGACAGAAGGAAGAGATGTTGGAAGAACGACTAGCAGAATTAAGGGATGAGCAGAATACACTGATCAAGCAGCTCGAGAAAGAGGAAAGAGAGAGAGCACGAAAAAAGAAAGAAAGCAAGGATGAGTTGGACAAAATAAGGAAACGAAGTGAGGAGAAAAAGAAAAAAGCAGAAAGGGTGAAGGCAGCAGCAGAAAGGGTATACAGAGCAGCACTGCGTGACAAGGTGAGGGAAGAGGAAGAAGAAGAAAAGAAATTGGAAATATGTAGAAGAGAATTACTATCAGAAACGACAAGGAAATACGAAGAAAGAAGAATGATAGAAGGCCTATTAGAGCAGGAAAGAGCGAAATGGGAAAGAAAGAGAGAAGAAGAAAGAATAATGGGAAAGATGAGTATTAAAGTAATGGAGGAATTTATAAAGAAAAGAGAAGAAATTGGTAGGGAAATAGAGAAAAAAAATGAAGGGGAGAGAGAAGAACGGAGAGGGGAGAGTGAAGTAAGAAAGTACATATACAGAGACACAGAAGTAGTAACAACATCACAACAAAGGGGAACTATTGGCAAAGGAGGAATGAGGGAATAGACTTAATAGACTTACAAACAGTAACGATTAAGGGGAAAAAGACAGACTGGGGGTTGCCATTAATGGAGGACTTTTGCAGTGAGGAAGAAGGAGGGATAGAGAGGGAAGAGAGGGAGAGTGGAAGGGAAAGCTTAGATAAACTATACATCACTCGGACAAACGGAGAATCACCTTGGATATGCAGGAGAAAGGAAGAACTGGAGGGAAGTGAGGAGGAAGAGCAAGGAATAGTGAAAAAGCAGACACGTGCAGCCACACCGTCACCATCCCGTCCCACATGCTCCACTACCTCACGCTCATTACGTGCGGCGTGCCCGTCTAGAATAGCACCCTTCCCACACGAACTGACACCCTATGCAGGGAAGCTTAGAGACCTCCCTGGACGAAGGCAGAGAGAGCAAACGCACACGCCCATATTAAATAAAGGGAAAAATATAAGAAAGGGACGAGAGGGAGGCGAAACAGCTACGTGCAATATGGACCCCATTGACGACATAGAAGATAGAGAAGAAGAGGCGGGGTGCACAGATTCGATTGTGTGGGACCCAAAGGGCCAACAAGGACACAACCTAATGCCACTCCTGGAGAGGGGAGGGGTTAGATCACAATACGTCCCCTTGAAGCATGCAGACAAGGAAAATATAAAGTGCAGACTCCCATCATTAAGTGGGGGTGCGGGTAAATGGATATATGAAATGGAAAAACACACTGCAGGACAGAAATTGGCAGTGGGGGATGTAAAGGGCCTTCTAATATCAATATTAGGGGATGCAGCGGATGACATCTGGAAGAGAGCGGGGTCACAATAACAAACACATCACACGATGGGGCACCATTCGCAAACTGCAGGCATGCATTATGGCAGGCACTGAGGGTACAGTACCCAGACACATCAGACATAAGAGCAATTACCTCGCGCAAGATGCGTGACAACAAAGATCCTGTTGATGATATCCAGGAAATTCAAGAGAAGTGGCGCATGGAAACTAGAGAGCAATGGGACAAGACACCAGCAATATTTTACCACATACTAATACAAGGGCTCCCAGAAGTAGTTCAGAAACAACTGAAGAAAGTAGTAGGGATGGAAGCAAAAACATGGCCAGAAATACAACTGACGATAGTGCATCATTGTAGAACATGGCAAAAAAAGATGAAACAAAAGGAAGAGGATAGAAAACGGAAGAGGCTAAATTAGTACAGAAAAAACTTAATAAATATACGATGGAAGGTGCACTAATAACCACACCTACAACAATGACTCAAAACCCCACACAAGTAGTGGCTGCACAAGATCCCTCTCAAATACAATCATCACAGATCATAACACAACAGCAGCCGCCACTCCCACCATACACAACTAACATGGGAGGAGGATACCAACACCAGGAGCTGGTATTATAATTACAACAGGGGCGGGAGGAATAATGAGAGGGAGAGGATACGGATATAATACACAACAGCAGGTGGGAGGACTTAGAAATTACTACCCACCGGGCAACAGTATACCAGGACAACGCAGGAAACTTCCATGGCAGAACAGGGAACCACCGCTGTGTTGGATCTGTGGATTAGTAGGGCATATGTCAAGCACATGCAGAGTGAGAACAGGCACACCATCATGGAGTGAACAGGGACAACAAGGACACACACAGGAACAGCAGGGCATCCAGCAACAGCAGACATTGCAACAGGGAAACGGACAACAATAACTGGTAACACAACCACAGCCACAGGTATATCCACTACCACAACAACAGGTAGCGATAGCACAACAACCCCAAACACAGCAGGTACAACAACCCGCACAAATCCAAGATAATAACATATTGCTCTACCAATACACAACTACAGCAAACACAACTGGGTAGGGTGACGGTCTTGGGACACAACCCTTACACAGGAAGTGGTCAATCATTATACCCACAATAGGACAGCCCACAGACGGCCTTGGTGTGTCCCATCCTGTCGGTAACACCTAATAGTGCGGAGGAACACACGCATAGAGGTAACGATAGGTGACAAAAAATTATCATTCCTTGTTGACACTGGGGCGACCGCGTCCTGCATAAGGGAAGGTAAGTTTAAGATGTCAGGTGAAGCCATGAACACCCAAGGATTCTCTGGGGCTAGGGGTTGGTTCCCTTTACTGATAACATTCCCTTATCTATAGGGGATTATGACATGTCAGTCCCACTTTTGTATTCTAGGGCTCACCAGTAAATATACTGGGGAGAGACATCATGAGCAGACTGAATATGACGATCTCCTTTACGGAGGACGGCATAATTTGCTCAACCCCAGGAATTAACATGCTCACTGCACGACAAATTATGCAAGCATACTGTGGACAGACAGTGATTAGGGCTGAGCCAGTGGATGGTGAACTGTTCCAATAGGGACAGACATGGCATTTGCATGGATGCCAGGATTGAAGGAAAAGTTTGGAGGAGACCAGCAGCCTACTTGTTTAGACCTGAAACGCCAACAAATGAACCAGAGGGAAAGGTGATTTCGGTGAACATAGAGAGTATAATAGCAACTGCTGATTACATCGCAGTACATGCCCAAGACAGAGAAGGAAGAGCATGGAGGGCGTGATAGCACTAGCAGAAGGATGTAGACTCACCCAGGTGTCAGATGAGGAGCTCTTCTCGGAAGAAAAAGGAAGAAGGAGAAATGGTGTTTATGATGAGGTAGAAATATGGCTAAGAGTGACGTACAAACAAGTGGCACAGAAAATTGCAATGGCACTTGAGGCACCCACGTCCACACCCAGTTCCCTTCCTTGAGGAGGATATGGCAAAAGTACCCACATCATATGGACTACCAGTCCCTATGACGTGGGGTGCATAAAAAGCATTGGGGGAGTAAGGATAAAATTGAAAAAGGGCGCAATACTACCCAGAGTGAAACAATACCCACTATCAAAAGAGGCAGATGAGGGCATATATGAAACAATAACGGCCCTTATTAACAATGGCATATTGGTCCCATCAGAATCACCATGTAACACAGCTGTATACCCAGTGCGCAAGGCTAAGGGGGGGTCTTGGCGCTTCATACAGGACCTCAGGCCTTTGAACAACATAGTGGAAGCAGAATACCCTATAGCAGCAAATCCGGCCACAATCTTGTGCGGCATTCCAGCAGAAGCATCACGATTCACAGTGATAGATCTCAAAAATGCTTTTTTCTCAATACCCCTACACCCAGATTCACAAGACCTGACAAGCTTCACTTACAGAAACACAAAGTGGAAACACACCAGACTACCACAAGGGTACTGCGAGTCACCCTCAATATTCAACAGAGTAATACAGATGGATTTAGGTAACATTGAAGTGGAAAGCACATTGTTGCAATATGTTGACGACATAATAATTTGCAGCACCAGTGAGAGGAGATGCAGAGAAGACTCAGTGAAGATGCTGACAATACTGGCTGAAAAGGGTTACAAGGTAGACAAGAAAAATTTACAGTACTGTCAGGAACAGGTACTTTACATTGGTCAGCTCATATACCCAATACGGAAGAAAGATTGCACCACAAAGGGCACAAGCCATTTCAAAAACGCCCCTGCCAAAACAGTAAGGGAACTACAACAGTTCCTGGGACTATGCAACTACTGTAGAGCATGGGTATTCGACTACACTCATACATAAGACCCTACTTGAGGGATTGAAAGAAGCTAACAGAGGGGAGAAAAGGTTGGGGTGGACAATGGAAATGAAAGAGGCTTTTGATGAACTAAAGGATGCAATATCCACTGCCCCGGTACTGGCCACCCCAGATTATGAACGACAATTTTTCATATTCTCACATTGCGACTCAGCAGTGATGAAAGCAGTACTGGCTCAAAAAACAAGCATGGGCTACAAACCAGTAGCGTTTTACAGCGGCCACCTGGATCCTGTGATGTTAGGACATTTCCCCTGCGAACAAGGTCTCGCCGCAGCTGCCTTTGCGGTAGAGAAAGCATCAGCAGTTACCATGGGGTGCCCAACCACACTGTTTGTAGAACATGCACTATTTGCTATATTGAACAAGCCTAAGTCCACACTGACCACGCAGAGGGCGTCAGGTTATGAGATAATTTTATCCAGACCAGAACTATCTATTGTTAGATGTAGCACTGTTAACCCTGCAAGGTTCATAGCAGAAGTAATTGAGGAAGGAGACTATGTACACGACTGTACGCAGACTACTGAAATATACTCATGCACTAGAAAGGTTGAAGAGAACGCACTAGATGGAGGTGAGCTCTTGTTCATTGATGGGTCATCAACAATTGACCAAAGTGATGGTATAAGGAGAACTGGGGCGGCAGTGGTAAAAATGACGGAGGTACCGGTGTGTGTGGCGATGAAATGTGTACAATTACCACAGCATTACTCTGCTCAAGCAGCAGAATTAGTTGCACTGATCTTGGCGTTGAAGGAAAGCTTTGACAAACGAGTGACCATATATTCTGACAGTGCATATGTCACATCCACAGTCCACTCAGGTTTGTCAAAATGGAGGAGAAGAGGGTTTAGGAGAGCAGACGGCACTCCAGTACAACATGCTCTCTTGTTGGCTGAACTAATTGAAGTAATAAATGACCCCCAAGAGTTAGCATTGGTCAAATGCACCGCACACACTAATGGAGAAGATCATGTCTCAAAAGGAAATGCAGCAGCAGACGCACATGCAAAGTATGCTGCATATTTTGGTGAGATATGGAACCCCCAGAGTCAGAGAGAGGGAGAGGGAGGGGGATAGCTAAAGAGATGTTGATAAGAGAAGGGTACACCCATCTCCCAGCCACACAGATAATGGAACTACAAGCAGCTGCACCAATGGCAGAAAAAGAAATATGGGTAAAAAGAGGATGTACAATGTCACCAACTGACGCACTATGGCGCCAGGGTAACACTGGAAAGATGGTAATGCCACTGACACTATTGAACACGCCCTGAGCCAACTACACACCCAGCCCACACAGGGAAGGAGGTCATTGCAGCACGAATTAGGGAAGACTGGTTCTGCCCCGAGTTAAACTCCCATGTGACAACTTCATCAGCAATTGTCTCACATGCCAACAGTTCACGGCTGGTCACACACTGAAGGTGATTAAAGGTACTATACCCCTGGCCAGAGGGACCCTTCCTACACATCCATATTGACTAGGTTGATATGATGATCGTATGTCAATGAAATAGGTATATGATCGTAGTAGTATGCCCATTCTCCAGGTGGATTGAGCTGGACCCTGCTCACACCCAGACATCGCATTCAGAGCAGCTAAATTCCTAGTGAGGGAAGTCTTCCCCAGGTGGGGAGTGTGCGAGGTACTGCGGTCAGACAATGGCCCGCATTTCGCCAATGAAATGTTTCAGCACATCACATCCTTACTGAATATCAAGCATAAATTTGCATGTGCATATCACCCACAGGCCAACGGTATATGCGAACGCCTGAATGGCCTACTAAAGGAGGCAATTGCAAAAATACAGCAAACAACAAAGAAGAGTTGGTTGTATTGCCTTCCACTAGCCCTATTTGAGTTGAGGAATAGACCAGGCTCCGACCACCACCTCACCCCTCACGAGGTGGTGACCGGACGTCAAATGCGCCTTCCTCTGACGCCAACCTCAAGAGCATTCACTGACTATGAAAGCACTGCAGCTGTTCTTGGTGATGAAATGTACCAATATGTGTCTTCTTTGATTACTAGTGTAGTGTTTGTGTCTCAACAGCTCGAGCGCACGCGGGGCGGGTCTAAGAGTGATCAACAAGAAGACGAGGACAGAGAACAAGAAAAAGAAAAACTGTGCAAAATTGCTAAAGGTGACCACGTATTACTCCGCAATTTCAACAGGAAGTGGAACAGCCCACGTTTCACTGGCCCCCACCTGGTAGAGGAAGTATCAACAAGAGCAGTAAAGCTACAGGACAAACGTGCCTGGAATCACCTACACGACGTAAAGATCTGCAAACTCCAGACCCGCCCTAGCGTCACCAACAGGGCCATTGGAAGAACAACAACAGCGTCACCGACGGAGGAAGAGATTTCTACCACAGCCAACGGCCCAAGTGTCTCCCTACCCCACCACCCCCCAGATTCCCCAGAGACAACTACTGGCATAGAGAAGGGTAATTCCCACACCGCCCACCCCATGGTCACACGATCAAAGAGTAAAGAGACTTCCGCCAGTTGAACCCTAAACCCCCTGCCTATCGACGTCCCTCCCACTGCAGCAGTAACCCAACTGAAGGACATTATTTTGCACATATACACATGTAAACACTTGAATGTTCTCTTTTTCTCTCGCACATGCAGGTACCGTGTATTATTATACTGCTAAGAAAATAAATAACTAACAAAGTTCACTGCCCAGGAGTAGATGCTACCATCAGACGATAACTACCCTGAAGAATGATCACACCAATTTGTCTATCACATAAAAAGGCCAAAGTACCTAAAAAGAAGGAGGTACGTGTCTACTACACAGCATTTCTCTTGGCCATAGAACAGTCGATGCCCATCTCCACCCTTACTTGCCTGTCCTAAGAGATAGATCAGCTTAGATTGGCGTGGGAACAGCTCTTCGCCTGGGCACTGAACGACTACTTGATAGGGAGAGCTTGAAAACAACAACTAACACTAATAATGAGCATATTGAGAATTTTCAGGCGGGCAACTTTAACGTTCGCAAGAATTAGCTGCCGGACTGCAGCAAGGTAAGAGCAAAATGCGGTGAGATTAGCATCTGTAATAAAAATGATAGGGATTTTGATGATCACTGGGTTTGGCTGCCTCTGTATGCACAAGTTGTGCTATCCATATTTTGGCTGTTCCAAATCTAACATACCCCCACCCCGGCTGCAACAGGTGTTACGTCAGGTGGTACTAGCAAAATCCCACACAAGGGAAATAGAGTTAAACGCAGCACATACTCAGACAACAAAGGTATTGACAACTACATACAAGATTCAGCACACGTCTCGAACAACGTGTGGTACCAAAACATGACTCAAATAGGTAAGCAGAAGACAACAGAAGACAGCTGCTACGTCTGCTCATTGATCCCATACGCCATGAGCGCTTCCCGAACTTTCGTTGCCACGGAAATTGATGAAAAAAAAACACGATGTATAATATATTTGGCACTGTTCCAAATGAAAGGGAGATTTCAAGGGAACACGGTGCACTTGGTATGGACAACACGAGACACATACCCGTACGAAAACAACTTCCTCAAGGATTACTTGAGTTACCACAAGGCCAGTTTGCACGCTGAAGCATTCAGATACATAACAAGCGGCCCTGAAAAAGGAGAAACAAAGCAAGTAATATTACAGTACCTACCATGTGATTGGTACGCCACTGAAGTTCCTGGTAAAGAAGGATGTTGGGAAAGACCACTGATAATAATAACAGGGAAGGTGTACCTGGGTGACAAATGGGACATAGGAATGGTTGGCAGCAGCATGATAACAAGAGAGGATACTAAGAGTATTGCTGAACACAACGACAGATGTTGGATGACCTGGGTCAAGTACGTACCCCTGCTAACGTGGATAGAGAAGGATGAAGACCCAATAACAATACTGCCGCTGACTGCGCCTAAGTTATGCTACCAACATAAAGGAGAAGTGGACGTGGGATACAACACCAACTGTGCAAGTGTGACGGAGTTAACTGAGGGGGGAGCAGGAACAGCAGTGGTAATGGACCATTACTGGGCCTGCGGAGACAAGGCATACCACACACTGCCCCCTCTGTGGAATGGCATATGCACAATGGTACACGTCAATGTACCATCACTAGTGGTACCCAGAAACATGTGAATGTGGCAAACTTTCCCAAAATGGATGAAGAAACAAGAGGAAGAAGAGATCTGTACACTCTCAGAAGGAGCCAGAAAACCAAAACAGCGGTAACAACACTGTCCTGAATAGAAAGAAAAGACAAGGAGAACCGTTGACAGGAAATTACCTATGGGGACGGTCGGAAACAGCACTCACTTCAATCCCGCCAGAACACAGACTATTCAGCAGAGCAGCAATGTTCTTCTCCTCAATAATACATCCGGGACTACAGGCTTACGCAAACGCAAAATGGCTCCAGATAACTAGATGGGAACTAATGATGACAATTAATTCTACAGTAAATGGATTCAACGCAATAAAAGAAGAACTACGAGCAGTGAGGATGGTAGCACTACAGAACAGATATGTACTGGACCTCCTCACAGCAATGGAAGGAGGAGTTTGCGCAAAGATAGGACAATCATGCTGCACATTTATTCCTGCTAACGATGCTGACAATGGTACACTGACAGAAGCAGTATCACAATTGGCCCAGATGCACTCCAAAATGATGGATGAAAGTAAAGGCGTGAAAAAGGACGACAGCTGGTTTTCGATATTATGGTCGTGGATGCCATCTTGGCTGTCAGATGGACTGAAGATTATAGTTGGATGCATTATTTTGGCTGGAGCTGCACTGATCTTGATAAGATTTTGGAAGGCCCGGAAGGCACGAACCACTGACGAGATGATCGAAATGGTTGGTATGCACCCCTTGATGCCAGCAGATGACGGTCAACACACAGGCATAATAATAAAGGAGAGAGAGAAGTTGCGCAACCAGATCATCACCAACCATCTGGACCCACCATCTGTGAAGCTCGAAAACCCAAGAAACCCAAGGAGCTACATAGGGAAGTGGGTATACTGCACACCTGGAGGAACGTGTGTATATATGTATTGGTCATTTGAAGACCATGTGAACCACTATGGACATTTGGGAGGAGTAACTAAAATATGGAGAGTGAGAGGAGATAAGGAAAAGGATATGTTTGTGGTCGACAAGTCGACCAGAGGGGGGACTGAAGTGGGAGAATGGAAGAAAAGACTCCCACCAATCCCCTCTCTCCCCTGGCCTAGAGGATCGCGGCCCAGGCACCCGCCACGAGAGGAGTTTGCCCATCTACCAGACGACCAAATACCCTGGTACAAGAACATACGGATGTGCCCTCCCGCGTGCCCGCCAGCCTGCCATACCCTTGCCGACGCCTGCGGCATGGAGGGACTCGACTGAATCATCCAGCATTAACTCAACACATCGTTAGAGATGCCATGACGACCTAGCCAACGGTCAGAATACCCATGCAACATACACACTGGACACTCCCACACCAATCCACACGAAGAACATACTCAGTGCTACGACATAGGTGACGGACACACCCACAGACGCGCATCTTTATTATTTTTCACATAGGCTTCTCAAAATGCAGAAACGCCAGACGCACAATGAATGCATCTAAAAAAGTTTGCTCACGCTTCTCCCCATGCGCAATAATGAAAAGTATAATGAAGACACGATACTGGAGATAAAGCAATATGATACCATAACCTAAAGCGCCTGTGTATCAGATGGCTCCACTTATACACCAGGCCCAAGTAGGCCTCAAGCAAGAGTTCCCTTGAACATCGAATGAGCCAGAGTTCAGTTGCTGATCCCGCAGAATGAGCCCGGCGGAAGCAGACAGTCAAGGGCACAATGTTGCTAATTCGCATGCCACAAGCCGATGCCAAGGTCACACCTGCAATCAAGCCAGGCACACAGTGGAAAAAACAATATTAATTGTGCAGAATTCTGCCTCAACCATGGTCCCACCTCACGTGATCAAGCCAAACCTGACAGGGTGCCAGGCCCGGGAGGAGGGAGACGCCTGGATTCCCCGCTTCAAGACTCAGGCAGATACTATTAAGCGTCTCAAAGGACATCTGCAGCGGTGGGAGTAGCCGGCTTTCCAGCACATGAATAAATCTCACATTGTCTGTACATACCCATAGTGAAACATTGTTGCAAATGACAGGTGCAAACCGAGCTGGGAACAGTGATGGTCCCAGACTGGGGGGCTCGTGTGTGGACAAATCAGAACATGGGGCTCTTATCACTGACGCCACTAACATTGACCAATCCTCAGGGGTCTCCATGTAACAATTTTCATGTATCAATTTGAAGGGACAACCCAAGTATACCACCTGACTAACCCTCAACCACTAACAATGCTCTCTATACGTATGCTATACTAACCCTACCACTCGAGGAGCCAATCCAGAGTGGCGATAGGTTTCTTGCTAACTTTCCCAGGTGACGCAAGTAGCGTGTCATACTAAGGTAAAAAGGGCCTGCGAGCCCATGATGAAGTGTGTGTGTCAGGACGGACGCGTATGATCCTTGACCCATCCCTGCCGTTTGTTCAATAAACAGCAGAATCACCTTGCTTCTTGCGTGTGCCTCATACTCATTTTTGGGATACACGGGAGGAGTTGGGCCTCCCTGCCCGGAGATCCGCGGACGGCTCAGCCGACCCCGAGAGAATTTCCCCCCGACATACTTCATCCCAAGGATTGGTTTCTGAGTGCAGGATCGAGTTTCAAACCTGTCTTGGGCTGCATCGCTTTGCATTCCAGACAAGCGTGTTGCCTCTGAGCTACCCCCTGCCCTCTCACCGAAGTGAGTAAGTTTTGGGGTTACCCCCACCCTCTCCTGCCATGGAGAGCTTCTCTGCCCCATTTCTGTTGCTGCAGTGTGCCTTTGCCTCCACAGAGCCCTGGTTATGCCTGCCAGTGTTGGGCTTGTGTTAGGGCTTATGTTAGGAGCGTCCTGTGACCTGTTGCTACCCAATTTTCTGTCTTTTCTTGACGGATTACTACCCACTCATGTTCCTGGTGCCCCACTAGGACTCTGTGGTGTTTCTGCCCGTTCATTGTTCCCTTACTTTGGTCGACCTGATAGTTTTTCTTGGTTTGTCACCCTAATTTTGCTTTTCTTAAGTCAGACCTTATGTTTTTTACTAGCTGTCAACCACAACACACAATCTATTTTCACCTTCTGTGCTCTTATGCCCTGTTAACGCTACCATGCCGTAGGCCACCAGCCACCGCAGCGACTTTCCCCAGTGCATGACTCATGGCTCTAAAGGCACCCTTGTGGCTGCGTTGACCTTGTCAGAACGTGATTGTACTTGTTTCTTTTAGGACACTGCGGTTAGGCCCAACTCAACTATCTAGTCTTCAAATACTTGCTACGTTGTGGCCACATTGTAAGGTACTTAGTTTAAATCTGTAGCCATGCTGTGTGCCCCAATTCTATTTTACCCTGGCGCAAGTTGCTATCCATTTGGCCCTTCGAGACAAACTTCGCCTTGAGGGGTTGCGGTACTGGTACCTTACGGCGTTTACCCAATGTCTCCAAAGGCCTCTCCAACTTCTCGCAATATTTTAAGTTGATCCCTTTCTTCATGGCTTTAATTTTACATACCGCCTGTGACTTCTAGGTCTCAGAAACCTCTTACCCCTATCGTAATGTCAGTTAAGTACTTGAATGTTGTCGCTGCAACATCTGTACGATGACTACCCTTATTTTCCGCCGCCCATTTCCAGCTCGGTTATTTTGTTACTGAAACTGGTTTGGTGCCTTGCAGCCCCTTTAATGTTCTTCCTGGTGCTTAAAATATTTGCTTAGTGACTTAAAGCCACTTATTCTGTACTCCAAACTGACAGATATCATGTATCTCCTAACTTTTATGTGAGCCTTTGACCCGCTCCCTTTAACTATCCCCGTTTCATACTGCACTTACTCTAACACCTTGGGGCCGCCCTTGAGCGGTTACCTTACTTGGCTGTACTACACAAACTCATTTTTGACCCCTGCCATGGAAGATTGCTCTTTCTTAAACTTTGTCATCTGGGTTATAGTTTTACCACCCCAATCTTCCCTAATATCCCTTGAAATTTCTGCCTGTCACTTTGGCTGGCACCTTATCTCAGAAGGCGATTTTCTGTAACTTAAATCTGTGCAATTATTTTATCTACTAACTCTCTTCACTGGACCTGACCTAGTGGGTCATATATTTTTTTTTTTTTAAACTTAATTTTATTAGCAATTTCTTTTAGGAGAAACAGACATTTTCAAAGTAACAAACAATTTCAAGTGGAAACCATATTTCCAATAACAATCAAGATCCCCCCACCCCCTTCCTTCCTTCCTCCCTTTCCCCCCAACCCCTCTTTAAACTAAACCCTTTATTCAATGGTGCAGGATAACTCTCACAATGTCTCTGTTCTGAGGGTCACTCCAGTGTATTCACAGAACCCTTATTGGCTCCACTCCAGTGCCGCCTCCCCCCTCCACATCACACTCTTCCCCATCACTCTTGGCACCCCAATTGGATTAGTTTACCTGGTCGCTTTCCTCCATCCCCCATTTAAGCATTAAGGCTGACCACTAGGTAAGATATTCCTCCATTCTATCATTCACCACCGCCGTGAGCCTTTCCATAACCATCATGTTTTCTACCTTCACTTCCCACACCACTTTCGTAGGGAGCATTTCCTTTTTCTACCATTGGGCTAAAGACAGCCTCCCTACTCTTAACATGGCTTCCCACATCTTTGGGAGTCTATGTTCGTTAATGTCTTTTTGCAGGCGTCCTAGTAGCAACTGCAGAGGGTCAAAGTCTAACCCTATCCCCGTTACCTCTTCCATCCAACTCAGCACCTCTTTCCAATAAACGTGCACCGTGGGGCACCACCACCACATATGTGCCAGGGTTCCCTGATTACCGCACCCCATTGGGCAGAAGGGTGATACTCCCCGAAACATTTTCGACAATTTCACCGGGTCCCTGTGCCAACCCATTAACATTTTAACATTTTGAAGGTGTGCTCTATGGATGAGGTGAACAGCCTCCCTGGAAGATCACTCTGTATATTTGCAACCATTCCTCCTCAGGGATATCCTCCCCCACCAAGTCCTCCCAATACCTCTGGAGAATGTGCCTCCCTTGGAGGGTGGTTCCGTCCATTGCTTTGTATAATTTGGACAAGATCCCCTTCCGCGATACTGACTGGTCTAGGACCTTTTCCACAATGTTAATTCTCTCGACCCTCTCTCTGACAACTTAGGATCTGTCAACATTCTCTTCAATCGGAGGGAATCAAATGTCGTGATCGATTCCCCTTACTTAATTCCCGCACCTTACTTAATTCCTGGAAGTTCCCACCCTCAAAAGTTGTCTGACCCTTTCCAGACCTGCATATGACCACCTCTGGGAATGTTTAAGACCCAGACTCCCCAGCTCAAATGGAGGCCCCCATAATGAAGACATCAGTGAGGGCCATGAAGTCTACCCAAGTGTATCAATTGAATCTCTCCAGACCGACCAAAAGACTCCCAATGTTGTGTGGGACTTCATTCGTTCCGGGATTAATCTTGGCAGTGCCCAGAAGTAATCACAAACCCTCAGAGGATGCACTACCAGATCCTGTAGATAGGTTCAATACGCCCTCAGTTCCTCCCTCATATGTTCTGTCATCCCTCTGATTTGTGCTGCTTGGTATTACCTGCGAATATCCGGGAACCCAAAACCTCCACTATCCCTTGGAAGGGTTAGTGTTGCCATTTTTACTCTTGGGGTCTTATTTCCCCATATGAACCTACACAGCTCTCCTGTCTGGGAGATGTTGCGGGATGGCTGTAAACAGATATAGCAGCCTAGATAATACATTAATTTTTATAGATGTCATCCTACCATACCAGTTCAATATCACAGGGCTCCTTCTCGTTAGGTCCGCCGTTTTCTGCATGCGGAAGGGAGCATAGTTAGCCATCCCCATTTCCTCCAAGTTCCTTGTCACCAATATGCCCAAGTATTGAATGCTTTGCTGGTTGATCCTCATACCCAAGAAATTTCTTTTCATATCTAGGTCAAGTGGCACAGCGAGTAGAGCGCTTGCTTTGACATCCGTGCAGAGCTTGCTAACTGAGGTTTGAATCCCGGCGGGGCCAAACTCAGCCTTTCATCCTTCCTAGGTCGATAAATGAGCACCACACACCGTGAGTAATAATAAGCAGCGCTCAGATACCTGAGGGTTCGTAGCGCTATATAAATGCCAAATTATTATTATTATAGGTGCAGGCTCTGTGTCATTAACGGCAAGATGACAGATTTCTCCACGTTAATTTTGAGCCCAGAGAGGAGGCCATACTCAGCAATCTGGGCCATCAATGCTGGGTGGTAAACCTGTATGTTTGTGAGGTAAGCCAATACAATGTCCGCACACAGTGACATTTTGCATTGTAGTTCTCCCCCTGCTTACCCCTGATCTGGTCATTCATCTGGATTGCAATCGCTAGCGGTTCCATAGCAAGAGCATACAGTAGCGGGGAGAGGGGACATACCTACCTGGGGCCTTTCGTGAGTTTGAAGGACTCAGTAAGCCCCCTGTTTATCTGTACCCTTGCCCTTGGTCTTTTGTATAATCCTGTCACCCATTTCAAGAAATGTGTTCCCTTCCCCATCTTTGCAAGCAACTTCATCATGAAGGGCCATTCCTCCGTATCAAAGGCCTTTTCTGAGCCCAATGTAACTTAGCATGCATCCAGCCCTCCCTTTTGTGCCCCATGGATCAGGTTGATGGTCTTCCATATGCGATCTGACCCCTGCCTTCCCTTAATGAAACCTACGTGGTTCCCGTGCACTAGTTATAACATACTTCCTTCCAGTCTAGTTCCCATGGCCTTTGCTAGAATCTTCAAGTCTTCATTGAGGAGAGAAATTGGCCTATAGGAAGAGCACCTGGATTGATCCTTGCCTTCCTTCGGGATCTCAACCATAACTACTGCCATCATCGTGGGGGGAGGGGTTCCCCCTCCAAGCACGCTTTAAATACTTTAGCTAGACGTGGAGCCAACAAAGACTTAAATAGTTTATACAATCTTATAGTGAAACCTTCCTACCCTGGGGCAGACCACACTTTCATTCCCACAATTGCCTTTGACTTCCTCTACAGTTGTTGGGTTATCTAGGCCTTCTACTATGAATCCCAGTACCTCATTGGCCCCTTTAAAATTGATTTGTTCCCCGCCCATCCTCTCGCGATCCCTCTTAGGATCCAACACCACATTGAAGTTCACACCCACCACCAGTTGGCCCATCAGCGAAATGAATGCATTTATCTCATACTTTCTCCCAGAAATCACATTGCTGCACATTTGGGGCATATATCAAACCTATCATGAACTTGACCCCCTGCTGAAGATCCTTCGCAAACATACCGCCCGTTGGGGTTAGCCTAAACCGCATCTATCGCAAAGCTCTGTCTGGTCGAGACCAATACTGCCACTCCCCGCCTCTTTTTAACATCTGAGGCCGTGATCACTTCATCCACCTAACGGGCGCATAGTCTGGGTTCCCCTCCTTTTTTCCAATGTGTTTCTTGCAGACACATCCAATTGAGCTTGGCCCTCTTGAACTCAGGCAACACCATAGATCTTTTTGAGGGGGAGTTAAGGCCCCAGGCATTAAGGGGGCCGATCCACATTTCACACTTGCCAAATATCCCCTGTTTCCTCTCCAAACCTTCCATTCCCCTCTTTCCTGAGACAGTACCACAATCGGGACCCTTTGAACCTGGTCCCAACACTGCACCAAAGATTTAGAACAGTAACCTCTTGAATGCAATGCCCTCTCCCTCCATCGTCCATTGGCATCCAACCCCATACAGTGCCATCACCTCTGATGAGATAGAATCACCAGAGTATCTCTCCCACACATGGCCCGGCTCACTCAAACTCCCCGTTTAGAGCCCCCCCACGGTTTTTCTTCTACCTACAGAATAACTCCCCCACCCCTACCCAACCTGGAAAATCTTTTCCATACTCCCCACTCAGCTCTTGATTAAAGAGCGGCCCGCCTGGAGGGAACCAATCTTTCTGCATTTTCTGGAGCCTGGGACTCTGTCTGTTCGGACCCTTGACCTGTCACCGGGGGCTTTATCTTCTGTGACCTGTTTCGAGCCGTCTCCTTCCAAAAACTCCTCTGTAACCCTTGTTATGTCCTCCTTGATCACGAGTTTGTAGTTGTAGCCTTCTATCTCGAAGGACACAGAGAAGGGGAACCCCCAATAATATCTCACCCCCTTCTCAGTAAGCCACTTCGTGAGGGAGCACATAATCGCCGCTTTGCCAGGGTAAGTTCAGACAAGTCTTGGTATATTGCCACCTGCGTGTTGCCTAGGGCCACAGATTTTGTCCCCCATGCCTTCTCAAGTATTTTGTCTGTCTGGTTAGTTGTTGAACCGTGCAAGTACCGATTGCAGGCCTCTCCCAGTTGCGGTCGCTCTATGGCCCTTTCCAGTTTGGGCTCATCCTTATTTTCATCGCCAAACAGGATATTCACCACCTCATGAATGGTTACTCTTAAACACAGGAGAGATAGAAGCAAATAAGGAATTCATCGTCATCCTACTATGATTTATATCAACAAACTCCTACTTTAAGTACAGAAACCAATTTTACATGCAAATAACGGGAACTGCTATGGGGGCCATGATGGCACCCTCATATGCCAACACATTCATGCACAAATTTGAGTCCGACCACATAAGTCAGCAGAGATGGAAGTCACATTTGGCTATTTGGGTTCGTTTTATAGACGACATATTTGGGATTTGGACAGGTACGGAGACAGACTTAATGGAATTTTGTGCATACCTCAATAACAATCAGTGAAAAAATTCAGTTCACCCACGAATTCTCCAAAAAAAGCATCCATTTTATTGATGTGAATGTGGAATCTATGGAACACGAATACAAAACCAACATATACACGAAGAAAACAGATCTTCTGCCTTTTATGAATTACCTTTATTGGGTATGTATGATTTTCATTTACATATTATATATTTGTTGATTTATGAACTGAATTATGGTGAACTGTTTCAATGTTTATTATGCACTTTCCAAATGTTTATTTGAATTGTGATTTCTTTCTAACATGAAACCAACATATGTTCTGTGTTGAAACGTTTTTGACTTATTTGTGTATTATAACAATTGAAGAATTTATATTAAGCAGTGTGGTTAACGCCCTGAAGAAGGAGATCTGCTCCGAAATGCATTGGCATTAAAATAACCATACACAAAACTAAACAAGTTTGCTCCTTGTTTGATATAATACCCCAGCTGTTGATGTTCTAGAGACTTAGTACCATTCTTTTGAAGATCAATTTTGAGCTGTTTCTAACATCGTTTTTGACATTTAGAAGTAAACTTCGATCATACTCAATGAAAATACAGGTAATTTAATGAATGAGCTCCACAAGAGCTCCCACGGAGAGCGCCGGGCTTAGTTGGATGAGCTCATCCAACTTTTTTGTGCAAGGTGGTTCTCTGCAGGTCCCACTCTGTTTTTTCTGTCCTTTTCTGGGATCCCAAAGAATCTCAGATTGTTCCTTCTCTCTCTGTTTTCGAAATCATCCATCTTTAGTGCCACCTCACCCTCCATCCTCTCCAACTCTGCAATGGATGGATGGATGGAACGGATGGAACAGACCGAATTAATGGAACAGACCGAGCAAACGGAACAGACCGATCAAACGGAACAGACCGAGTGGATGAAACAGATGGAATGGAATGGATGGAACAAATGGAGTGGATGGAACAGATGGAGTGGATGGAACAGATGGAGCGGATGGAACAGATGGAGCGGATGGAACAGATGGAGCGGATGGATCAGATAGAGCGAATGGATCAGATGGAGCGGATGGATCAGATGGAGCGGATGGATCAAAAGGAGCAGATGGAGGCAGATGGAACTGGTGGAGTGGATGGACAGATGGAATGGATAGAACAAGTAGAGCAGATGAAATCAGGTAGAGTGATAGAACAGGTAGAGTGGATGGAATGGATGCAAAGGATGGAACAGATAGAGTGGATGGAGCAATCGAGTGGATAGAACAAATGGAATAGATGGACCAGGCAGAGTGCATGGGACATGTAGAGCGGATCAAATCAAGTAGAGTGATGGAACAGGTACAGTGGATGAAACATATGGAGGCTACTAAACGGATGGAGTGGGTGGAACGGATGGAGTGGATGGAACGGATGGAGTGGATGGAACAGATGGAATAGACTGAACAGGTGCAGTGGATGGAACAAGTAGCGCGGATGGAATCAGGTAGAGTGATGGAACAGGAGAGTGGATGGAATAGACTGAAGGACTGAAACCTATGGAGGAAATGAACCAAATGGAGGTGACGTAATGGATGGAGTGGATGGAAAGGATGGAGTGGATAGTACAGATAGAGTGCCCAATCTCAAATGCATAACTGATCACACCACCATGCTCACTCTCGCCTACATACCAACACTCATCCAGAACACAGCAATACTATGACACATTTGGTATAGCTGTTCTCATACTAACACCTGCTGCATACTCCCCATCATCCTGACTAAATATCAGCTGAGCACGCCGCTAGCTTAAGTATCTCCTCAGGCCTAACACAGCCACAAATCAGTCTGGGCGCCTTCCTCCCAGCATGAACACATATGCCTGACCTTTCACCGGCTACACCTACCGCTAAGAAGAGGCTAACACGCAACTGCCACATTGGCTGCTCTCATAGCCGGTGTACACATGCACCTTATGACCCTTTCCCTCTCTACTGATTTCCGAGGGCGTTCAACCTACCAGCGCTTTGAGATCATACCAATGATACATAAGGTGCTATATAAATGCCAAGTTACATAACATCTGGATTTCCAAGGTTTTAAGGGATGTCTGATTATGTTCCACTGGCTGTAGTCTCTCATCAATATTGTTTGTTCTTACATTTATTCTGTCCAAATTTCCGCCAATGTCTGCCCTCATTTCTTTAATCTCCTCCAGGAGGGAGGCGTTGTCTCTCTTGGTGGACATGTTGTCACTCTCTTCCTCCGACATGTTGGTCTCCCCTCCGTGGGCTGCTGATACTCAGTGTTCCAACTTTGCCCTCCAGTCCATGGGCAGACCCGGCACTCTGAGGGAATAAGGGGATTATTATTACACTGCCAACTACCTTGCAAAGTGACAACCTTGTTGTTGTTGGGGCTCAATTCCCCTGAACCGGTGGGCTTCAACCACGCCACTTGCCTTCGGAACTGTCTTTACTCCTGCACTAGTAGAGGTCACTGAGTGCTCGTAGAACGAGGGGAGGCTTGTGCGATGGTGCCCCCTCTGTCATTCCTCTGTTGTACTCGGGGTTGGCTGTAGCCCTATCCTCTGTTCTCCCCTCAGTAGTCAGATTCCCAGCAGTGTAATCCCTGGTAGGGTGGGCACACGCCCAGGACGAGTCCCGGGGGGCCCTCACCCTGGCCTGAATTGCCTCACTCCAGCCCCACAGGGGGGTTACCTCTATTCCAGTCTGGACCTCTGTACTCGCTGCACCCACACCCTCATGACCCAACGTTGAAGCTCTTTCTCTGTGTTTGGGGTCATGTTGCGATTCCTCGCTGAGGCGGGCACACACCCCAGTGCAAGACTGGTGGCCCTCAACTCTGTCAGTACCCCCTGGGTGGGGTTGGGGTTGTCTGTTCCCCCCTTCGTATCTTGCCTTCAGCCTTTTTCTGGGGCTTTTGTGGGTTAGCTCTGTTCCTCTCCTCTCCTTTCCCCTCCTCGGCCTTCCTCTATTGTGTTGTCTGGAAGGGGTGAGTTTGTTTCCTGAACGTTAGCCCCTGGGCAGTTTCCACTTGGATTGACCCAAGCACACTGGTGTTTTGAGGGGACACGCTTGGTCGTGCTTCTTATCTCCTATGCTCCATTGGCAATGTCTTCACACTGCCTACTCAGTTGCCTGCTCCATTTGCCTGCTCACTGCAGGCTCCTTTGGACTGATTGAAAAAGGAGGGGTAGGCCCCCTTATTCTTTGCACTATGACTGCCTCACCCCCTTCTGAGTCCTCCAGGGAGGTCGCCTTGCGACTGAGATTGTTGCTGGGCCTCCCACTCATGCATAAAGGCCGTGGGAAGGGCCTTGTGGGGGGTTTTAAGGTCGCAGCACCGTTTACGGTCTTATGGTTCCTCTGTAACCACCACAGCTGCACCCCCTTGAGGTCTCGCTCTGTGTAGTCTGGAACAGGGCCCACTGCAGCGCTCTTGCCATGTGAGGGCTACCCCTCCCCAGATGGCCAGGTACACCAGGACACACCGGCCGCCCTGATGAATATGGGAGGAGCTACTCATCTCCTCTGTGGCCCGCGGTCCAGTCCTCCCTCGTGTGCAGTCGGCCCTCGCTCTGTCGATTTTCATAATGAAGGGGACCCCTCCCCCTGGTGGACCGGCACACCCAAAATTGCCAGCACCCCTGCCATCAGTGGGAGAGCCCCACCACTCTGCTTCACCCACCTTGGAGTAGTCTGCCTCAGTCGAGGACACAAGGGTGTCCTTTTGTTCCCATCTCACCTTCCGTCGCCGACCACTGCGCGTGCTGCTGTTTCTTCCCCACTGACTGTGTTGTCCTCTATATTTCTTTGTCCGCCCCCAGCTGCTCCCGCACCTTATCTTTCTAGGGGCGAGGCTCGCTGATTGTGGGGGGCCTCTAAGTGTGGGCTCAATCCACTTTTGTCGGGCCGAAGCGGGAGTACTATGCTGCTGCTTTCTCCGTCAATGCGCCCCCTGGTGGCTTCTGTCCATCATATTTGTGATGGGTGTGCAGGCACCCACACTTTGACCCTTACTACCCTCTGCTACTTACCCGCTACGATTTCCATTGCCTTGTGACTGCCGGATATCGTGTTAAAGTGTGCCAGTGCGGTGCTCTTGTTGTTCTATTTGTGACCACGTGCGGTGCTCTTGTGGTCGGATTTGTATTATTCTTTGTTCGCAGAATACATTTGTTGTGCTCCTTTCGGGTATTGTGCTGACTGGGGATCCCTCCTTTCGGGTTCTCCTTTTATTCACAATATCTTGCCCGGTTCTTTGTAAATTTCTGGCTACCGAGTTTTCATGTGCCCATGCCTGTTGTAGCAGCACCGCAGCACCGCGTTGTGTTCTTGCCATTATGATCGCAGTATGATGCTGTTTGTGCTCTGTTCGGAGTTTTGTTTGGACCAAAAACCCTTCTTTCAGGTTCTCCTTTTATTTGCACTACCTTATCTGGTTCTTTGTTCATTTCTGGATATCGAGTTTTCATGTGCCCATGCTGGGAAGTAACAGCATCGTGCTGGGTTCTTGCTGTTGTGTGTGCAGTATCCTGTGTACTCAGAATAATGCTGTTATGCTCCTAACGGAGTGTTGTGCGAACTGGAGGCCCCGTTTTCGGGTTCTCCTCTCATTCGTTGCCCCTTAACTGGTTGTTTGTCCTTCTTCCTTTTATTCTTCTCTCGATTGCTCCTCTTATGCTTCCTTGCTGGCTGGCTTGCTGCTTTCCTTATGCTGCTATTGTCAACCCTTTTCTTCCTGCTCTGCCTTCCTCAGCGATTTTCGTTTCCTTACTTGACCAGGAATTATCTGCCACGTGCTTGTTCCCCCCGTTTTGTGGACGTTTGTTGCTGCCTTCTGTTTCTTTGGGCCATCTTCCACCCCTCTTCTGGCCAGAGAAGTAATGCAGCCCTCTCTTGCACCTCACACTTTGTCAGTGTGTGGAATGTACGGGCTCTAATGTCACAGAGGGTCATTACGAGGTTGGCGGTAAGGGGTTAACGGCGCCGGTAATGGTGCCGGTGACGTTAACCCCTTACCGCTACATTACGAGGTCCTTTAGCGGTTCCCGCTAAGGGCAGCTGATTTTACCAGGCGCCCTTAGTGGGAGCCGCTAAAGGACCGGCATCTAACAACGGGCCCGTTGTTAGCATGGTCCCCATTCCCATTGAGTCCTATGGGGACTCGAATGGGAATGGGGATGGGTTCCCTGAATGGGGAAATACCGGGTCCTCCAAAGTAGGAATGGCCCAGTAATTCCCCATTCAGGGAACCCGGACCCGGTATGCTGTAAGGGGGTAGCCATGGCGCTAATAGCACCATGGCTTTCTCCAACCACGTAATGACCCCCTATGTTCAGTCTGACAACCTGTATGCCCACCGTAAACTTATGGCATCTGTTACACTGTCAAAGCCCTGACTGTCTGTATGTTGTACGCTAACAGTCTGTGGGTGACTGACAGCAAAACCTCCCGAAGGTTGGTAGAGAAACATGGTTGTGCTTGTACAGCTTCAGTCTTCGCTTTTCTGGTGTTATGCTCCTGAATGGTTCCACGTTTCCTGAACGTACTCTCTTCTTTCTGCTATACCCAATTCTCCTTGCCGTGCTTCACGTCCTGATTTCCATGTATCTGTTGCTCTGGTCCTGAACTACGTGGGGTTCACGTTGTTTCGTGCAACTCAGCCCTCACTTTCCGGGTTTCCAACTGACTTAACTGCATGTGCTGCGGCGTTTGCACTCGCTCCTTTGCAGCTGTCTGTGCAGATGATATATAAACCTTATTTCTGTTCTGCTCCCCGTATATCAATGACTTTGCAACACCCCGCCATCACTTTCCGGGTTTCCAACTGACTTAACTGCATGTGCTGCGCCATTTGCACTCGCTCCTTTGCAGCTGTCTGTGCAGATGATATATAAACCTTATTTCTGTTCTGCTCCCCGTATATCAATGACTTTGCAACACCCCGCCATCACTTTCCGGGTTTCCAACTGACTTAACTGCATGTGCTGCGCCATTTGCACTCGCTCCTTTGCAGCTGTCTGTGCAGATGATATATCAACCTTACTTCTGTTCTGCTCCCCGTGTATCAATGACTTTGCAACACTCCGCCATCACTTTCTGGGTTTTCGAATTGTCTGGCTGAGTGTGCTGTGGTGCTTGCACTGGGCTCTTTTCAAACTGACTGTGCAAATGAAATCTAACCCTTCCTTCAGTTCTCTCCCCTGAGCATAATTGACTTTGCCAACTCAGCCGGCATTTTCTGGGTTTGCGAACTGTCTCACTGAGTGTGCTGCGCTGTTTTTACCAGGCTTGTTTGCTTGTGTGAGCTTGTCGTCCCGGCAAACCCGGGTTTCTGCCTGGGCGTCAACCTTCTTTCAACCTCAGCGAAATGAATTCTCCCTCATTGGTGCCTTCTTTTATCCCCCTAGTTTGGCCTGAGGCCCTAACAAGTGTTTGTGGGGGCTTTGTTACCTCCGAAGCCGGCTAAGTGTGACAGTCGTCAACACCTTAGGTTCCCCCACTTGCCTCCCTCCCCTTCCCGCCTGTGTTGCCATATGCCAAACTGTATTAGTTGGGGCAAGCTGTTGTTTTCCTGTTTTGTACATGCTGAGTAAGGCAGCATGCGTTCTGTCCCACTGTCATCTTATCCCTCGGATAATTTTTCTGTGCTTTCTAGCTGCGGCAGTGCCTCCCTCCACAGCACTGGCCAGCACTGGGACTTCGTTTCCCTAGTGGCGTGGAGTCACCTAGTAACATTACAGTTTAGCAACACCGGTGTCCACATCATCAATAGTTGGTCAATGGGACCCTGCTCTTAATTGTGGGAGTGGGCAGAGCCTATAACAATTTCTTAGCAGAATTCAGGAGGAACATACATGCCCTTAGCACTTAAGGGTAGCCAATAGGATGACCAACCAAGTCGGCAGCTCAAACCCATGTTGTAGTTAAAGTGTGGATGGTTAAGCAGAGGCAGCAGTGTGAGTTGAAGTCTGATTTGCAGTGAGATGAACTTTGCAGTAGGGTGATACTTTGTTTAGATATCTGTGCCTTAACAGTGGCATTCCTAGCGTAATCTTTTTATAGGAGGTTACCTTGAAACATGGACACAAATGACGCTAAAGTCCAGGGGATGTTTGGATCTAGTTGTTTTTCTTTAGTCTTACTTCAGATTGCTACAAAGTAACAGGGGCTGATGCTTTCAGTCATTTCACCTGGTGCTTTGCAACAGGTGATCGCTTTAAGCCTTCCACACAACAGAGCCCTAGTTCTCACTGGGGCTACTGCAGACGTTTGGTTACCGGGATATGCAAATCAACGTATTCCGGCAGAGTAAACAATCACTGCCTAAGAAGATGAGCAGTGCCCATATGAGAACTTCCATAAAAAGGCTTCTCTACATTTTCCCTTCAGATTGCAATTATTTTCACAATAATTTTCTCACATGGTTAGTTGCCAACATGACCCGTTCCAATCAAGGGCAATGAGCTGATAAAAATCTGCAACAGGAACTTTAAAAAATAGAACCGGCATATCTGGAAGAATGTAGAGAAAAAGGCTTCAAAAGAGGAAGACTTGTGAGAAACTGGTAGCAAAGTTCCTACTTCATGCCAAACAATTGGTGGAGCAAAAAGCTCCTCTAAAAATGAAGTCAGTAAGACCGAACACCACCATCAGAAATGGTTTAACACTACCTTAGTTGCGCTAAAAAAAAAAGAAGAAGAGAGGGAAGATGGCAAAAGAAACCGTCACATGCAATAAAAACAGTTGGAAAGAAAGTGATGAATCTTACAGGAAAGGCATTACTGAAACAAAAAATAATTACTTTAAGGAACAAATTAAGTCCGCAGAGAATTCAACCAGCAGACTGTTTGAAATCTTGAAAACAATCGAAAAACCCAAAGCTTTAGTCCCTCTATTCTCACCGTCCCAGGTAGACTGTTACAGGAGTACAAACAGCTTCACAGATAAAATCAAAAAAGCTAGAGACGTGCTAAAGGAAGCACAAAAAGCCATACTCGGCCATGCTGATCCACCTATAGGACTCGAGACATCAAATGATCAGGAATCTTTCAACTTTCATAATTTCACCACAGAAGAAATGATAAGAACCTTAAACTCAATGAAGCCCACCATATGCGCCAAAAAACATCATCCCCCTAAACTCATCTTGGAAAATATAAATATCTTTGCTCCCCTACTCAATAAACATTGTGAATGCATCCTTTCGAGGCAGCTGCGTCCCTGCTAACATCAAAGTAGTGACCAGCACACCCCTGGTTAAGAAACCAGAGGCAGATCAAAGGGACCCGGGTAATCTAAGACTGATCACAAACTAAAACGTCATTCTTAAGGTACTAGATAATAGATTATTGAAACAGGAACACAGGGTTACTTATACTGCTCGACCTCAGTGCAACATTTGACATTCTGCATCACAATCAGCGTAAACTAGCACTGGAGAAGGGTTCAAAATGCTCCAAAGAAGACATCAACTGGCTTACATCTTTACTTTCAGACAGAAAATCAAAGATCCACTGGGGTGATAACTTCTCCTATGAAGAGATCATAAGATGTGGAGTTCCCCAAGGGGCAAATCTATCACCACTTCTGTTTAACATTTATATCAGGTTCCTCTGTGTGGTCCTTGAACAAATCAGAGCATTTCTCACTAACTGCGCTGATGATACCCAGCTGGTGGTCGAACTGAGTGGGAATTACCGCCATGACAGTGCAAAAGTTGAGGATCTCTACAAATTAATTGAGATCTGGATGAACAACAACTGCCTCTGTTTAAACGC
Source organism: Ambystoma mexicanum (assembly GCA_002915635.3). Classification (NCBI taxonomy): domain Eukaryota; kingdom Metazoa; phylum Chordata; class Amphibia; order Caudata; family Ambystomatidae; genus Ambystoma; species Ambystoma mexicanum. The sequence goes on from CM030325.1 coordinate 969,689,660, forward strand.
CAAGAAGATGGAGCTAATGGTCTTCGGAACAAAACAAGCTAGGGCTAAGTTAAACAACCAGTACGAAGCCTTCAGCATAAATGATTCCCAAATCAAAGTTGTTATCAAGGTGAAAACATTGGGGATCCATAGGGACTGTAAGGATATTTGGCGTGTTACAGCACAGAGTACAGCACTACTGCACAGGTAGCAATTTTTTTTTATGCAGCACCACCACAAGGGTGCGGTGCATTGCTATACGTGTTACCAGATTAACAAGGAAAGACAGGCTATTCAGTCAAAAACGATTTTAACATATAAGATGCAAATCTATTTTTACAGTTAAAAGAAACCGTGCACATTCAAAATGCACACTATTTTTCACCTGAAATGCCTATGGTGCAAGAGACACATTTGAAAATTAATAACTAACATTACTCATAAATAACCTGACTAATAAAACTGAATTTAACATAACCACTAATAAAAATGTGTCTCCACTGCAGAAATAAGGCCTACTCTGAAAGTGAACTTTTAAACGCACATTCATTTTTTTTTCGTTTTCTCTGCTGCTCTGTCCACATAACTACAGGAAGCAAAAGGGCTCGAAAGAACAGGAAATCAGTTGGTTACAAAGTATTACTATAAAAATGAGCCATTGTGTAGAGAGGGAGGAGATGGCATGATTGATTCTGATTGGAGCAGCGTCATAGCAAGTATCATGCTAGAGGCAGTGATTAGGGTTTTGCTGGGGGGAGTTTGAAGGAGAGAGGGAGACAGTGGAGATTTGGAGAGCTGGGAGAAGGACCTGTTTTTTCCTGGTTGGAGCATTTCTGCTGAAAAAGCTGAGAGTTCCAGGCAATGACCCCGGTTTGAGAACGAAAGGCGCTCGTTTTCACTGGGGTTAATCTTCAAGGGAGCCACATTCAGAAAGAGAACAGCTGAAGAAAACTCGGCTGAAACAGATAAGGTAATTACATAAGTGTGGGAGCTGAGTGTGTACGAGAATATTCAGTCAGTGTAGGAAAGGAGATTCCTGTGCCTTAATCACATGTTAATGTTGCAATTGAGTTCTTTTCTCCGCCACTCTCTTTTCAGTGTATCACAGACAATGCTATTACTGTGCTATTTTATTTATTTCTGTAAAGAGTGAGATCGTGTTTAAATGCAACTTTTATAATACAGAAAAATATTTGAAAGCAGACGGGTGGTGTGTTTTATATTTACCAATACAGTGCTGATGATGTGGGGAGATTTTTAAACAGTGCAATTGTCATTTTAAGACAGATGTGTGCATGATCATATTCAGTATGGACAGTTGTGAGTGATTGTTTGTAGCATAGCTCGTTGGAGGTACATGAGCCAACGGGAAGAGGGACTCTCTGGACATAGTTCCCTACCGTATATAGGTAGTGGAAATTACCACAAAATTACCACATATAGCTCTCTGTCGTAAATAAGTCAGTGAGATCGCCCATGGTGGCACACTAACACTAACACTGAAAATGTGGTATTCCTAAAATGTAGGTCTGAGGTCTCTCTAGTGATTACACGAAAAATCTAAGCAAAGATAAGGGATTCTGGACATTGGGGCACAAATAAAACAAGGGAATTATGCTCACCAAAATACCACCAACCACGCATACCAACCACGCATACCAAATATGCATGTCTGGGTGCTGAAATAATGCATGTCCACTGTATTATTGTTGTACATGGCCCAATCTGAATACAAGGAGTGATTGTTGCTAAGTTATTTTTTTCGGCGGTAATAAAATACCATCAGGCCCCAAATCTCCACAAAATACCCTACATATTTATGGTGCGTTGGCCGGGAATTTGACCGTGACAAGTCCCTTGAATGGATTGTACATAAAAGCACAAAACTATATGAGGTACTCTATTGTCAGGGTAGAGAAAGTGATAAAATGAAAGATACTAGACCTAAATCTAAAGAACCCTCAGCCACAGTAATGGAAATCAGGTCAGCCAAAATGTCCCTTGAGTCTGCTCAAAGCCAAGGTAAAATAAAATGTGACACGCTGAACAAAGGGGTAATCAACAAAGATCGCCATTTCCTGGACCAAATGTTCCAATCACATGATCCTAGTAATAGAGAGAGCTACATCAGCCCTAGGTATTTAGGGGACAGACCCCGGGTAGGATATCGGCCTGATATGGCAGGTATGAACAATAACCAGAGACAAAATCAAGATCAAAGAAATGATGGTCCCTACCAGTCATTGGGGACACAGAGCAGATTTGATCCCAACACCATGATATATAGTAATCAGGATAGGCCCGATATGTGGAATCGATTTACTGATAATGGAAATCAACCTAGGGGCCAGTACCCACAATCTGAGAGACAGGACATGAGGCAAAACGTGAAACTACAATCCACGCCAGTACAATGATTCCCCACCAGGGGACTATAATCAAAGGATGGGTGCAACCCGCTCCCCTCCACAAATGAATCAAGAGTTCAGAAACCCTCCCAACCGACATCAATCACCTGAGAGGTATCAGAATAGATCCAATCAGGGGGAAAAACAACCAATATCGACCTAGGCCACAGAAAGAGGATCCTAGAGAGATGGAAAGGTTCCAATGCCTTGAGGCCCAAGTGAAAATGTTAGCTGAGCAAATAGGAAAGCTCTGTACAGCGCAAAAACAACCTTCCAAAGAGGGGGCTGATGGCCATAGCAATGACCGGGGGCTTCCGAAAAGTGACTAAGTACTCATGATAACTGCAGTGCCAAAATGACAGATTGCACTGATATAATTTTGCATAACGACTCTGAGATGCCTAATGGATTAAAAATGAAAGTGCAGTAAATGAACTTGTGACAGAAAGTGCAAATACTTCTAAAAAAGAGGTACGGTTTAACCTGGAGCTAAATAAAAAGTAAAGATTTGCACAAATGAAAAAGAAACATTAGGAATTTCAAAAGAACAAAGGGGACAGATTTAAGAAAAATGACTCATGCATGGGGAATACCAGTGAACAGGGAGTAAGTGGGGATGCTATAGCTCCTTCCCTGGCCAAGCAAAACAATGACCAAACACAGACAGAAAAGGAAATACTCACAAGGAGGGTACAAGTCAATCACCTGAAGAATTCTTTGAGCCACATATTTTTGAAGAGGCTGAAAAGGGCTGGTATCACACTAAATGATCACAAATGCCACAGAATTAAAAAATGACAAATTGCTGAATGATGTTGTTACACATGTTCAGTTGGAGGATTGTAATGTGGTCTCTGATGTTACCCAGATGGATGGGCGAACAGTGGCCACACTCCAAAAAACCTCTGATCATGGAGAAATTAATAAAATCTCTTGCGCAGAAATGGGTAAAAAGGAGGGAAAAATGTCTTTCCATTTACCAATGTGCTTAGCCAAAATGAAAAAGACCTGAGAAAGGTGAGCCCTGAAATCAGTAAGAATTCACATTTCTTATGTGTATTAGAGGAAGTTGAGGACAGATATTATGCACCCATCACTGTAGAAGAAAAATGCCACACCTTTGCTATGATTGACACTGGCGCACAGGCCACAATTATGTCCAAGGAGCTGGTAAAGAGTATCAATGAAGGGAGACCCCACAGAGTCAGATCACAGTGAAGGAAAATCAAGGCCAGTGCATAACTTTAATGGGAGGAGGTCCCATCATAAAGTGTAACTGAGGTTGACATAAAAATAGGAAAGCACAGAATGAAACAAGAGGTATTGATCACATCTATTTGTGAAATTCCATTTCTGATGGCGGACAGATTGTCTGAAAAGATTGTCTCCTCTAATAGATGGGGTGAATGGAGTGCTGTGGTCCTTAACAAAAAAACCATTGAGGCCTAAGAAACTAAAATCACAAAACAGCAATATAAATGAATGTCACACGTTGCCAAAACAAATGATGCTGTGGAGGTATATCTCCAGAATAGCTGCATACCTAGTGTCACTGTTATATTAATGTGTCAAGACAAAATGCAGAGCGACAATGAAAAACTACCTGTACAAATATACTTGGACCCAAGGAAAAATTGGCAGACTGCCATAGATGAGCACACATTACGTTTTTATTTAAAAGAGAAAACATACAAACAGAATATTGCTCCTAAAACAGATTCAGAAAACACATTACCACTCTGGCAGAAATACACATGGGAGATGAGCAACCATGGGTTCATGTTGGTATAAATGACTATTTAAAACAATAAAAGCCACTTTAGCGCTTGAACATGAAAGGTGTTTCATTAATGAGAAATTGTTGCAAAAAATAATGGAAAGGGAAGAAATCCCGAGATTTAGGATTAAAAACCAATATGTTTCTGGCTGGACAGTCCAGACTTTGAAAACCGAATTGCAGGCAGATGCATGCTAAAATTAGCATTGGCAGACACCAATTTACCATAATGTATGGATAGTGAGTGGAGCACAAAATGAATTTTACATGGGAAATGACATCATGCACAGAATGTGTATGGTGTTAGATTTCCTTAATCAAAAAATATGGTCACGCCTAGGTGGTCCGGCAACTGAATTTGAAGACAAAAGAAGGGCTTATCATTGTGCACAACTGGTTCCTTATGCAATCGAATTACAAATGAGGAAAGATACTATTATTCTGCATTTACAAAACAGTTTGCAATAACACTGAAATGCAAAAATGGACAGCAGATGAAAGGCTCTGATGCATTTGTATGCCTGAATGAATCCATAAACAGCAAGGCCTGGATTATGAATACATTCCATTGGTAGTTATTGGTGAAGGATCTGTAAAATTATGGTAAATAATAAAGGTTGTCAGGATATTCATTTAGAGGAAAACTCCCCATTAGGAATGGCCATACAAAAATCACATTATACGGGCAGATTTAAATAACATGGTGATTGAAATATTCCTGAAAAGTATGTAGATGCCAAGGGTGAGTTACCAGAACACCTGGACTCTCAGCCCAAAGGAATATTTAAAATTCATTCTGTGTATCCTTATGATTCAAATGAGACAGTGTGCTGCCATCAAGAGGATTGCATAATATTTAATTTAAATGAAAATGAAACAGAAAATCAGCCCATTGAAGTGGAAGCTGATATGCCAAAATATTTAAAAGTGGCAGCTTTACAAAAAGACACAGCCACACAGTTAGAGGAAAGCGCCGAGGTTCCCTTACCAGAAGATTTTCCAGAATTTTCCAAAATGGTAGAAGAACAGATCTCCTTAGCGAATGCGTGTGAAAGCAATGAAGAGAGGGACAATCTGAGGGAGATATTTATGGAGTTTAAGGATGTATTTGCAAAAAGCTTATGATTGTGGTTTAACTGATTTACATGTGGCCACACTACCAGAAGGATGTAGCAGAAATCCAGTGTTTGTGCGCCAGTATAGACTACCGCTGGCATGTTTAGAATCATTGGCAGAGATTATTAAAAATTTGGAATCCCGGGAATCATCCGCCCATTCATAGCACATCCAATACACCTATTTTAGGTGTGTTAAAGCCAAATGGTCAATGGCGGCTGTGTGCAGACTTGAGAGAGTTAAATAAAAGAGTACCAGTATCTAGATGGCCACTGCCATTCATTGATCAGGGCCTAGCTCAGATACATGGTTCAAATGTATTTACCACATTAGATCTCACCTCTGGATATTGGTGCGTGCCATGGCAGAGGAGATACAACATTTATTTTCCTTTACATTTGACAGGGCTCAATATGCCTGCTTAGAGCTCCGTTCGGTACATCAATAGTGGGAGTGAATTTGGCATATTTTTGAGAAAGGCCATGCCGGATAAAGCGGAAAGAGGAACAATAGTTTATGTGGACGATGTCCTGATAAAAAATGAAAGCCTGAAAAGCCATTTTGATGAAATAAGACATGTACTTGGCCAATTGCAGAAAGCAGGCACCAAAGTATCTTTGCAAAAAGCACAATGGTGCAAGAAAAACGTGAACTTTCTAGGGCATGAAGTGACTGAACATGGGCTAAATCCACAAAAGAAGAAAATAGAGGCCATACAAAGATTAAAAGATCCTAAAAATGTGAAAGGAGTAAAAAGTTTATTAGGGATGACAGGCTATTACAGAAAGTTCATTGAAAATTATGCAGAAATCACTCACCATTGACTAAACTGCTTAAACTGAATACTCCCTGGAAATGGGAAAAAGAGCAGTCTGATGCAGTGGCTAGATAAAGGAATGTCTTGTAAAGGCACCATGTTTAGCATACCCATAAAGGACAGGGATTTCTTTATAGAAATAGGTTTTCTGAACATTGTACGTCAGCAGTGTATCACAAAATCACGATTTGAATCACAAAACCATTGCATATGCAAGTAAGGCATTTTCCCAAGTTGAAATGAAATTTAATGAATGTGAAAAGGCCCTATTAACCACTGTGTGGGCGCTACAACATTTCCGCCCATTGTTCAGGGAGAAAAGGTGATTATTGAAACAAATCACCAACCGTTGCAATTTTTAGAGAGTAAAAGAATTAGATCAGGTAATCTAGCGCAATCCAGAATCACTTCATGGATGCTGGCATTACAAGGTTTCCCCGTAGAAGTGAGATATGGACAAAATAAAAGAACCCAATTGCTCAAGGTTAGCTGACTTACATGACTGTGCAGCTGAACAAATACCAAATGAAATGGAAGTAGAAACTAGTTTGCAGGAATTTGAACAATCACCACACAATGCTTTTGATGAAAAAACATGCAAGGAATTGCCAACTGTATATGTGGATGGTTGTGCTTTTCACATTGAAAATGAGAGTAATAAACAGTTAGTGGCAGGAATAGGAAATGTCTGGTTGAAATGTGAAGGTGTCCCCAGTATAGGGATGAGGATTGGAGATAGGAGCAGTCAGGTGGCGGAATTGGCAGCCATTTATAAAGCAATTGCTACTGCAGTTGATAAAAAGTTCAGTGAAATTGTCCTGGTGACTGATTCTGACTATGCACGGAATAGCTTTGAGGAGTATTTGCCTGGTTGGAAAGCAAGAGGCATGGTTACATACAACAAAAAGCCACTTAAGCATGGAAAAATGATACAAGCCATAGACAAATTGGTGTCAGAGAATAAGTTAACAATATACTGGAGAAAAATGTGTGGGCATTTAAAAACACCAGGAGAGGATAAGGAGGGAAATGATAAGGCAGATCACCTAGCTAAGATTGGGGCTGTGATGGGAGAATTGCTACCTATTGATTATTTAATGGGTGAAATACAAATTGATGCAGTCACACGTTCTAAAGCACCAAAGGAGGTAGATCCACCGGTGGTGCAGTGGAGTCATGACACGCCAGACCAAGATTTGATTGAGGCACAAAAGAATGATCAAATTTTGGGAATCTATTATAATCATTTGATAGATCCCGAACAAAATCCTTTAACAGAAAATGATTGTATGGGAAAAGAAGAGTTGAGGGTGCTATTAAAGAACAAAACACAAATTAGATTACAGGATGGACTCATGATTAGAGAGTCCATAACAGGACAAATACATTGGGTAGTACCCCTTTCATTCAGAGGACTAATGCTACACCATGCACATGATGCCATAACTGCAGGCCATAGAGGTTCACAAAAAACATTAGAAATACTAAAAGATTATGCTTACTGGCCACATATGTCCCAAGATCTGGAATTATATAGTAGAGGATGTCTAGTATGCGCCCAATTTAAACCTGCTTCACCAATGCATAGAGCACCATTGATGAAAAGAGGCCTAACTCTCCCATGGTCAGATTTGCAAATAGACTATGTAGGTCCTTTAAAAAGGTCGCGCAGGGGACACCGTTATATTTTGAGTGTGGTATGTTTGATGTCGAAGTGGATTGAATGCATTCCTGCACCAGATTGTAGTGCGCAAACAGCAGCCACGTGCTGGTGAACCATGTGTTCTCAAGGTTTGGGTTGCCACAAAGAATTGAGTCAGACAGAGGAAGTCATTTCACAAGTTCTCTAATGAGTAAGGTATGGCAAATACTAGGTGTGAAAAGGAAACTACATATCGCATATCGGGCGGCGTCTTCAGGTACAGTTGAAAGAAGCAATAGGTCTGTTGTGGATATTTTAAAGACATTTGTGGCAGAAGCAGGTTCCAGCTGGGATTTACGTTTACCGCTGGTTTTGATGGCAATCAGGTCAACTCCTGCCAAAGCAACAGGTGTTAGCCCCATGAGGTCTTGACAGGTAGGAAAATGGTGTTTACCACAACACCTACTATACAGAACACAGGAGCAGACACTTGTGAGTGCATCCACAGTTCATGAATATATTGATGAACTGAGGAGGCATTTGCAACATGCATTTGCTTTTGTGCAGAGGAATCTGGAAAGAGCTGCTGACAGTGCAAAATCTTATTATGACAAAAAGACATCAGTAAAGGAATACAGTGTAGGGGATCAGGTGTACAAGTTTCATTTTGGAAAAAGTAAACAGAAAAATTCTAAATTTCTAGCAGCCTGGCAGGGCCCATTTCGAATTATAGATAAGGTCTCTCCTGTAGTTTATAAAATTTTGAAAAATGAAGGTGAAACGGCAATAGAGCAGTTTGTCCATGTAAATCAAATCAAACCATGCCATCCCAGACATGAGATCAGGCAGCTTGAGCATGTAGAAACAGATAAAGTCCCTTGAACACAAAAAGAGAAAATAAATAGGTACAATCAGGAGGCAGTGACAAAGAAGTTAAAAAGTTGATTGTTATAATGGCACATAAACACTGTAATATATGTAAAAATATATAATATAAAATAAATAAATAAATAAATAAATAAATATATAATGGAAGCTCATGGTTGGTGTGCAGAGAGAAAATGTACTAAATATTGAATGCTGTTTTATATGTGCTTGTTTTCTTTTAACTTGTGTTTAATTTCAGAAAAAAAAAAAAAAAACACGAAATATTTTTACCAAGCATGTTTTATTTTTGGCAAAAGGGTGAAGTTAGTATGGTGCTATGTACTTAATTTGTTTATTTTCTATTTGATTTAGAAAATTAACATTATTTGGTCGGAGGTTCCGGGATCAGAGCCCACGGGAGACGATGGAGTCCCGGAGCCCACGTGGACGGATCCGGGAAAGCCCCAAAGAGGGGTGAAGACCAAGGCTGCAAAGCGATCAGCATTGAAGATGATACGATGATATGGTTAATGATGATGATATTTGGATGGATCTTCAAGAATTCAGAAGCACAGGTTGTCATTGAACCTGGACCAGCATCTGGTATCGCGGTGGAAGAGGCACCAGGATTCATCATGAGTGATAGAAGGATGATTTTCCAAAATATATACATACCATTGAATCCTGAGATTTTGATTGAAAAACACTTGAACAATACCGGAATTAAGATTGAACAGACTAAAGAGTGGCTGGAAATAAGAAAAGAGGACACTAAGCAGTCAATAAGAGATATATTAATGCAATTGGAAAAAACATTCGTGAATTCAGCAGACATTAAGAAGAAGAGAGGAAAGAGAGGTGCGGTGATGCTCGCGCTATCAATGGTAATGTCTATAGTTGGAGCCATAATAGGTACCACAATATCAACAGCCAATTCTATTTCGGTAGGAAAACTGAGTACTAAAGCGCAACAACTGAGTATTGACCTAGAAATAATACAAAAAACATTGGATGGAATTAGAGGGGGACTGGATGAACAAGTAAGATTCATAAATGAAACTGCAATCATTCTAAATGAACAAGCGGATGTAATGCAACGGGCGACTAAAATAATACTTAAGCATGACAGAACTTTAAATGAAATATTGAACATAATGAGTCCTGTTGATAGACTATTAACGAATTATATGAGAGAAGTTCAAACTGCAGTTTCACAATTGATTCAAGGAGATATGCCCTTGTATTTTGTTTCGCAGGATATTATTCGTCAAATGATAGAAAGATTGACCAGGAGGAAATTGATATAATACAGGTAAAAATTGCATTCGAAATGGGTAATGCAATGCCGTTATATGTGGACTTGGAAAGACTAGAGATCGGATTTTTGCTATGCATCCCATATGTAGCCCCTGAACTTATTTATCAAACAAAGTGGGTACACAGCGTGGGATTTTGGCAAGAGGACAAATTTATTAAGATTAAGACTCCAGAAGTGGTGGCATTTCAGTCATGGGAACCTGAAGTTTATTTAATACCAAGCCTGGAAACATGTGTAAAATTTAAAGAACAAAATTATATGTGTCCAGGTAAACCGTTTGTTCCTGATGCCACAGATGCTATTTGTGGTTTGAAATCTGACCCAAGTATATCAGAGGGATGTGGAGTGATTATTAGCAATATGGGGAGTGAAGAAATGGCACAGGCTAAGATGGTCAGAGGTAAATGGTTGATCAGCACCTGTTTAAAGAACATGACGGTAGTACATTTAAACCATGGAACGTACGTGGTTAAACAGGTGAAATATAATGTTTTTTATTTACAGGTTCCAAAGGATACAATTGTGTCAATTGGGGGTTAACATTGTTTCATGTAACAAATGATGTTTGGGAAAGCCAAGTGGAAAATATCGATTTTTTTCAAAGAGATACTTTTCCAATAGACCCGGATGTGGAATATTTATTGAATCACAAAGAAAGACATGTTATAAAAATGAATTTGAGAAAAAACAATATTACAATTAGTAATCTGGGGATAATAGAAGTGGAAAGATTTAATTGGGGAACCTGGGGGGAACGCTCAATAGTGGGTTTGGCTATCCTGTTGCTGATCATGGGTGGATGGTTGATTGTGCTATCAGTAAAAATGAAAATGTTACTGATTTTACTAGCTACGTCAGGAAGAGAAAGATATCCCAATACACATGCATTTTAAAAGAAAAAAGAAAGAACAAGTTGTTTTTAGGAATTGGCTTGGATTGTAGCCAAGTTCTAAAAACAAAAGGAGGGTATGTAAGGATATTTGGCGTGTTACAGCACAGAGTACAGCACTACTGCACAGGTAGCAATTTTTTTTATGCAGCACCAACACAAGGGTGCGGTGCATTGCTATATGTGTTACCAGATTAACAAGGAAAGACAAGCTATTCAGTCAAAAACGATTTTAACATATAAGATGCAAATCTATTTTTACAGTTAAAAGCACACATGCACATTCAAAAATGCACACTATTTTTCACCTGAAATGCCTATGGTGCAAGAGACACATTTGAAAATTAATAACTAACATTACTCATAAATAACCTGACTAATAAAACTGAATTTAACATAACCCACTAATAAAAATGTGTCTCCCCTGCAGAAATAGGCCTACTCTGAAAGTGAACTTTTAAACGCACATTCATTTTTTTTTCGTTTTCTCTGCTGCTCTGTCCACATAACTACAGGAAGCAAAGGGCTCGAAAGAACAGGAAATCAGTTGGTTACAAAGTATTACTATAAAAATGAGCCATTGTGTAGAGAGGGAGGAGATGGCATGATTGATTCTGATTGGAGCAGCGTCATAGCAAGTATCATGCTAGAGGCAGTGATTAGGGTTTTCAAAGGCGCTCGTTTTCACTGGGGTTAATCTTCAAGGGAGCCACATTCAGGAAGAGAACAGCTGAAGAAAACTCGGGCTGAACAGATAAGGTAATTACATAAGTGTGGGAGCTGAGTGTGTACGAGAATATTCAGTCAGTGTAGGAAAGGAGATTCCTGTGCCTTAATCACATGTTAATGTTGCCAATTGAGTTCTTTTCTCTGCCACTCTCTTTTCAGTGTATCACAGACAATGCTATTACTGTGCTATTTTATTTATTTCTGTAAAGAATGAGATCGTGTTTAAATGCAACTTTTATAATACAGAAAAATATTGAAAGCAGACGGGTGGTGTGTTTTATATTTACCAATACAGTGCTGATGATGTGGGGAGATTTTTAAACAGTGCAATTGTCATTTTAAGACAGATGTGTGCATGATCATATTCAGTATGGACAGTTGTGAGTGCTGTTTGTAGCATAGCTCGTTGGAGGTACATGAGCCAACGGGAAGAGGGACTCTCTGGACATAGTTCCCTACCGTATATAAGGTAGTGGAAATTACCACAAAATTACCACATATAGCTCTCTGTCGTAAATAAGTCAGTGAGATCGCCCATGGTGGCACACTAACACTAACACACTGAAAATGTGGTATTCCTGAAATGTAGGTCTGAGGTCTCTCTAGTGATTACACGAAAAATCTAAGCAAAGATAAGGGATTCTGGACATTGGGGCCACAAAATAAAACAAGGGAATTATGCTCACCAAAATACCACCAACCACGCATACCAACCACGCATACCAAATATGCATGTCTGGGTGCTGAAATAATGCATGTCCACTGTATTATTGTTGTACATGGCCCAATCTGAATACAAGGAGTGATTGTTGCTAAGTTATTTTTTTCGGCGGTAATAAAATACCGTCAGGCCCCAAATCTCCACAAAATACCCTACAGACGCCTGCCTGATTGCGGAAACATAGGTTGTGCAATTAAACAAGACCTGCTCCTATTACTTACGGCTCCTCAAGTTAATACGTCCCTACCTGAGTGAGGAAAAATGCTCGACCATTGCAAGAGCGACCATATTGCCCAGATTGGACAACAGAAATGAGCTCTTACTAGGAGCAAAGACATATTGCCAAATGTCAAATAATTCAGAACAATGCGGTAAAAATTATAAAAGGGAAATCAAAATATTAGTGAAGAAAGAAGAAGCCTGCATTGGCTGGCAGTAAAAGACAGAGTTCAACTCAAGGCCCCTGACCCTAGCACACAGGGGAAAGCTCCAGTCTTTCTCAAAAAGAAGATGATCTGCTATGCACCCGGCCTTACCCTCAGATCTGAATCGCAGGGTTAAATGGTTATCGCAAGGTTCAAGAAAACCAACGGGCGGGGTAAAGCTTTTCACATCAAAGCCGCAATTAATTGGAATAACCTTCCAACCCAGCTAAGACTAGAATCCTCCTACACATTCTTTCCCAAAAAAAACTTAAAACCCAACTTTTTAAATAAATTCCCCCGGAGTTAGACTGACAACCCAATGACAGTTTATTTGTGTTAAATGTGTGTCCTGTGGCCTGTATCGTACTTTCATCGAGGTCTAAATGTTGCGCAAAGATGCCAGCTGGCTTACAGCGTGGTACAAGCAAATACATAAATAAATAACAGTTCAAGTCTCTTAGTTTTCAAAACCAGTTCCAGGTCAACTTTACAATGCATAAGGATCTTAAATAGTTCATACAGATTGCTCTCTTTTCCATTCACTTCAGCAATCTTATTCATAAGTGTAGATTCTTCATCTGTACATTCCTTAGCTATTTCCAAGCAGGGTATCCTCAGTCTATGCACAGTTGTCGGACTTCATGTTCCACTCATTTCAGGTCACGCAACCGATAAGCCATGGCGCTCTGTTTGCTTTCTGTATTCCTTATGTTTTCATGCTAACACAGGGTTCTTGCTCGCGCACCTGTGTTTTGATTTAAATTTACTTTTGGTTCTCCTTGACAGTCTGTTGGCTTTTTCCACAATGTGTTCTTTCACACAGCTCACACCGTGGTGCTCACTCTCTTTCACCACCTTGTTTTCACACGATTCCTACGTGCTTATCACTTGCTTTTCACTTCTTTCATAAAGATTCATCATTTGCCTTTAAGTATTCATCACTTGCTTTTTCACGTGGTTCAAAAATGTTGACTTCCTAAATATATATATATATTTTTGTTTTGTTTATTGGTTTATATAAACCTTTACACAATCTCATAACAATGTGTTAAAACAAAACAAAACATACAAACACAAATCATTTCAATTGTTTTCCAAATTTTCTCCAAAACACTATCACAATATTTCCACTGAAGCTAAAATTCCTCAACATGTACAAAATAAAATCAGGTTCCTAAAAATATAACAATCAAACAATAAAATAACAACAGAGCGAACATAACTCCATACTTAGCAATCAAACTAAAATGAATGCCCCTTTCCATATGCCATACAGCTCATATCCGCATCCTCCTAGTTCACATTGCAGATATTCTCCAAGAAGGCATTTATGCTGATCTTTAAGGACATTGATAAGTTATGTAGCATTTCGTACCAAACCTGAACCCTTTCAACATTAGATGTGTCACAAACAAATTTCGAGAAGTAATCCATCCTCTCCTTGCTCAACTTTGGACAGATTAATAAAAGTTGAATCAAAGTTTCAGTTTCCCCAATGGCTGAACAAAATCTACAGACTTAGTAGTCCTCAGGGATTAAGTTTCGCATAAAACAGATTTAATTTTTGTTTAAAACATTACGCCTAGAATGCATTGTGCTTTCCTCAGATGCCGCAAAGGATATCTCACAAGATATTTCTCTAGCTCTTGGTACCACATCCATGCTTGTACAATCTGGCAATACAATTTAAAATTCAAGATAACTGCATTATTGCCAACCCAATCGAATGCTTTGATCAGCCTTTCTACCCTTGAGGGTTTCTCAATAAGACATTTCATTGTAACACCAACGTTTTTTAAGTATAGTTTTTACATCAATTTTAAGATTCTGCAGACATTCTTCCGTCACATTATCACTAGATAACTTGTACATAGAGTTACTTTTGCTGAGTACACATTTTCTATATAAACCAATCCTTTTACATTCCATATATTAAATACTTATGTTTAACTTCACTTGTGGGCTCATCAAACCTTTCCATTAATTCGGTATTCGAGAATAGTTGCCTCACATTCAAGTTCATTTAATTGTAATTCGCAGCTTGCTCAATATCCCAAAGCCCTCCCTTTGGGTTCTTCATTAATTGCTACACTTTTCAGTTCATTCAGCATTACCATATTCCCAGCTGTAGCCCTAAGAGCACCCCGGTATGAGTGTTACCTCTATTACACTCACTGGTACTCGGCCGCTCCTCCAGGCTTCCTCTCTCTTCTTTCTTCCAACGTCCTTCAGCTCGGCGTACACTTCTCGGGAGCCTGGCGAGCAGTGCTCGCCTTCTTCGAATCTCGCTGCGGTTTGCTGGTAGCTCTGCTCTTCACTCGTGGACGCTGGCAATGGCCTGCAGTATTTGGGAGTCTTCTGTGCTCCCACACCTCCTCGACAGCTCCATCCTCTGCAGGATTCAGCTTCTCTCCTGCCGGTTCCTCACCTGCCAATCTATCCCAGGCTGGTTAATCTCCTGTTGGGTTCTGTCCTGATGGATTCTCGCTGCTTGCAGCGGTTCCTCCTTTTTTGCACCTGTGACCTCTTAACAGGTTGCAGATGTAAGTCCTTGATTTCATATATGTCTGACCACAATTACTTATATGCTCTGGACAGGCTTGACCCTCGCAATAGTCTTCAAGTCTTTTCCTAGTCTCAGTACCAGAGTGGTGAACTTGAATGTTAATCTAAACAACTTCCTCATCCCAGTACTAGATTGGTGTGACTGAGTGGAAGTAAGAGGAAATGACTGGCAATAACCTATGAAGGTAGGGGGGGTAGGATTTATTCTTACAAGAGAAATGGGGATACCATGTCTCAACCAGCAGACCCACCCTCATACACATCTGAGAACTGCACTCATGAACAAGTGCTTCTTAAACACTTTATTTGGCTCTGCCAATCAGCAGATCCATTCTTACACTTACTTTAGTACCACATTCATGAACTGGAGGTTCTTTCTTGAGCTCTAATACAGAGCTATGACACTCCTGCATGTTTTGGGACTCTCCCAGTTGACCATGTTTAAATGTTTTCCTCCCTCTTTCAAGTCACTTAAAAGGGGGGCTGGATGGTACCAGAGTGGGTTCCTCTATATGGCACTCTCCACTGCAATGGCAGATACCACTGCCAGCTCTCCCCCAAATGACAGATGCCAGACAATGCAGGCAAAAGGTTGTCTTGCCTCATCAGTTGGTCTATTCTCGCCTGCCCAAATGGTATAAAACCCACAACTCTACTATCGTCATCTGGATGCTGTGGTGCTGCTGATGGCAAAGTGGCCCTGCTTCTGGGTGAAGCAACATGTTCAGACTGAGCCTAGGTAAGCACAGATGGTATGGCCAGGTTGTTTGTGTTGGGCCAGAGCATTGACCAGATGATGGTTGCTTGCAATGGTACGCCAGGCAACACACTGTATTTATTGACACTTCACATAGCTGCAACTGTTAAAGGGAACAGCACTAGAGGGGCCAGGGGCAGGTGATGTGCTCCCTCTGTATATCATTTTGTCCCACTCTTAAAATGCTTCAGCATCTGTTGTGTGGCAAAGGAGTATCAGTGCAGTCACCCAAATTAACTGTTTTTTGGCAGAGGAGATATATTACCACACATTTGAAAGGTGTTCAGCCTATCAGGTGGCTGGAAATGTGGGCGAAATCTGCCAGTGTCATGTCTGTGTTCTGTCAATCGACATAGGCCCTTCCTGGTTGCCACCTTTTTTGTTTAGGTGCCTCTGCACCTTGGCCCCCTGTGCCCTTACCAGCCAGCCACCCAATCCTCCCCCTTTGGTCGCACGTCATTCTCCAACGGCCACTTACTATACTTACCTGCTGGGCCTCCTGGCACTGTTGCTCCATGCCACCTCAGTCATCATAGAAATAGAAAAGGGACTTACCCCCTTTTTATTTTCATGGCAGCCATCTTGTGGTTTTTATTACAGGTTATTGGGCTCATGCAATATGCACCAAGTGCATCTCCCTTGAAGGAAAACAAAAACGAAAAATACTATTCACACCCTGGACAGAGCCCCAGGATGCGAATAATAATCAACCTTTTGTCAGGTGGTGTACTGAGCTGGAAACGGCTCTGATCTCTTGCCTAGGGCATTCATTTGCTCAGGCCTACTTAAGCTCTAGCTGGCAGGCTGTTACCAACCGAGTACACTCCCTTGATGTGGGGGTGATTGCTATATTCCTACCCTTTACAGTCTTTACTTCTGGCAAGCTGAATTAGTCTATGGGTTGGGATGTCTGCAAACCTATCTGAAACTTTTGAAGGGAAGCCTACACCTGCTTCCTCGCCTCTTCAATGATTTGCAATGATTCAGTGGCCAGATCCTCCTCCCGGATCTGCTTGGTGACCATCTCTGCCTTACTCACCTTGTGCTCTTCTGTCTTCTGCAGCACCACTACCTGTTTCCTCTCCAACCTATCATCCTACACATGTATTGATATATTCTCTTGCTGAAAAGCCACCACCTCCTAAACAACTGAAAGTTCAACACACTGGTACATTTTCTTTAGGTATTCTTGGGATGTATTGGCAGCTTCCACAACCAGCTTCTCAATTACCATGGCTGGCACACTCTGCACGTGCAGCTTGCCAACTCATTCTGCCACTTCAGGTCCATCCAACACATCGGTCCCTAGGAGAGCTCCCATCCTGACATGGCAAAGTCTGAAAGATCGGCCTCCTCCTCCTCCCTCTTCTCATACATTGCCCCCTACTGAAGGTTCAGCCTATTCAACCTCAACCTCCTCAGAGACATAACTAGCTACCACATCCTCTGACCAGGTGCAGTCCAGCTCCTCATCTTTGCCCTGACTCACGCTGCTGGTTACCAATCACATCGTAAACTGATCACTAAAACAGACAACTGGATCCATGCTCACATATTGTATTGTGTTCTCAAAACAAAAGGTGCTAGGAATATGTTTGTTAAAAAATGTTTTTAGGTGATAGTAAAGTGAGAGGAAACCGACATAGCTTAGTTTTTTGTGCTTTTTGGGTGGTGCAAAGAGAAAAGGTAGCAGATGAAAATAAAACCACATGCAGCACCCTGGACCCGGCTACCTGCAGCCTATTAATGACCTGTAATTGCCCCTTTCAGTAGCCCCTTAAAAAAACTCATAGCTCATTACCTTAGCAAAATGTGCTCACTTAAAATAAAGCTCCCATTTTAAATGTTTGCCATGATGTTACAAATGAAACAAGTATTGGCAATGATGAGAGTTTAGGCTTTTGTATAGGCATTCGGAAAGGCACTTGCCAGGCACAACCATGGTGGTACTGTCTATTGATGGTAGTAGGTGCAAAATGGTGCAAGTACATGCCCATCTAATAGCAGTGCCTGGCAAAAGCCTAATGCTTACATACAAGCCAAAACTGTTGGATGTATCAATGTTTGTGTTTGTTTTTTTTTTAACAGGACTTCATCTCTGTCACTTTTTGTCTGGGCAAACTCCTGGAAAAGCTGTCCATCTACCAGCTTACTCTCCACACTCAATCTGTTGGTTGTCTCCAGGACCATCAGTCTGGCTTCGGAGCAGCCGGAGGCATGGAAACTGCTCTCCTGAATACCTGTAAATATCTGCTCTCTAATCTTGACTCCAGCCTATCTTCTGTCCTCATCCTCATTGACCTTTCCTCTGCTTATGACACGGTAAATCACGCCATCCTGATCAATCGACTCTGTGAGAATCTGGGCATCACGGATCTGGCCCTGGAGTGGTTAACCTCTTTGCTCATGGACCAACCCTCCCAGGTCCAAGTCGGATCCTTTCTCTCCACCACCTCTCTCTTCACACATGGTGCTGCCCAGGTCTCTATCCTCTCATACTGGGTCTTCAATGTTTACTTGACCTGGCCCACCTCATCTCTACCTTCTCCTCTAACTTCCAGTGCTATGTGGATAACACTCAGCTCTCTTTCAGGCTCCCCTCTTCTCTCGCTCATTATTTACTGTCTATCCGTGATTCCAGTAAGATGTAGATCCTTCTCATTTGGACCCCTGCTCCCGCTTTCCCTCTCTGTCTGGCTGCCCTCCTTGGGTCTTCTTCCTTAGCCTTCTTCTGAGGTACAAATACTTGGTGTCATCTTCAACTCCACTCTCTCCTTCTCTCCTCACATCACTGACCTTCCCAAGAAGGCTGACTACAATCTGCACCTCCTCAGAGGTATTGTTCCTTTTCTCACTTTCCCCCATAGGCGCACTGTCTCCAGAGTGCTGGTTCTCTCTACGCTGAACTACTGCACCAGCCTCTTTCTCAAACTGCCCTCCTCTATTCTCCGCCATCTGCAACTAATCCAGAACAGGACTGCAAGACTTATCCTTCGTCTCAAGCCCAGGGACCATATCTCTCCAGCCCTGTAATCTCTCCACTGGGCCCCAGTGGCTGCAAAGATCATGTTCAAGAGGTTCCATGTGTTAAAATCGCGGCAAAAATGACTGTGGACACAAAATATTGTGGCAAAAAAGCTGTGTTTTTTCCGCCGCAATACATGTAAAGGATGCAGGTGACAGCCCTGCATACCCCAGACCTATTATACCGTTTAAGGAGAGCGGGGGACACCATTCAACCCCTGCACCCCTGAAATGGGGTAATGGGGTACACCTTTAAAGGGTCAACCACAGCATTTTTGCCACAATTTTTTGTACAGGTGACATATTTTGCAGCAATTTTATCACTGCATACCGTTCAAAACCCTCTGCATTATCCACAAGGCTTTCTGGGGCCGTGGTACGCACTACATCTAACTCTCTTTTCCAAAATATCTTCCTTCTCAAGCCCTTCACTCTGGTACTTCCAACTCCCTAAGGGTCAGGCGCTTTTCCAGGCAGAGAGAGAGGGTAGATCTCTCTCCTCTGCAGGTGCCTACATCTGCCCTCCCTGCCCCTCTCAAATTCGAGTCGGACCACCTGAAGTTCCAGAAGCAGCTCAAGACCTTCCTTTTCACCCCTGCTTTCTCTCTCTCCCTCCCCTGCTGACCTTCTTGTCTGCTGCACTGACTGGTTGCTTGGTACCCTCAGTCTCACTGGGTACCAGCCTCCTCCATGATCAGTCTCCCCTGCGCTGCCTGCAGGCCTACTGCACACTTACGGGCTGTAACTGTAACCTCTACTGTCCCCTGTCTCCCTGCACTTCCCCTGAGCCATCTGCCCTGGCTGCACTTACTCAGATCAATGGTGCCCTGATTGCACTTCTCCCTCCCTCCACCTGGAACTTCCCTCCCTTCCCCCTGCGCTTTGCGTCATTGCACTTGTGCGATCTTAATGACACAAGGCCTAGCAACATCTTGTCTTGTCCTCTCTCTGTCTGGTCTCTTGTCACGCCTGGAAACACTTGCGTACAGGGGCGTTATAAATTACATGCCTAGTGCTTATAAATAAAGTGAATGAAGCCATACCTATTTAAGACATTTTTATTTCACTAGTAGCGTATTTACAACTCCAACTAATTCATTAACTCTCAGAAGACTGCTTTGAAAAACAATCACGTGCACAGACTTCAAGTGCAAGGTTTGATGGCAAGCCTTGATTAAAGAAAGCTCAAAGAGTTCCCCGGAGGTGTTTTCGGGGAGCTGGGAGGGGTGGCAACAGGGTTGGAATGACCCTAGGGATTAGCATTACCATGGGCAGTCAATATGTGGATGAATATCCAAACAACACTTGCAAGCTTTGTGTCCCTTCTCATATGCCATTCCTCCCTATCAGATGCAATAGCTTTGGCTTATAGGTGGTGCTAAAATTCCACCTAATAGTTCAAACTAAAAATGGTTACTTTACATGGATAGGCAAATGCTCTTAACATCTTGCACAACATGGGGAACCTTTTCTGGCAAAAGTAATCTTTACCCAAGTAATGAACTAACAAGAAGATATTTCTTTCCGGCTTTTAATAGCCTTTTAGTTTTAAATTCAGGATGTGTACAATAAAGCAATAGAAGTATTCTTGTTTATTTTTTTTCCTTAACATGTGTTTCTGAGGATGTGCATATTGTAATGTTGCCATAATTTGAGATATGTGTATTTTGTAAGTAAGCTATCAGAGCTCTGAAGTTTCCCATGGCCAAGTGTGAGAAGGCCATACAAACATTTTTTCTTCCCTTTGGATTGCAGGACCTGGAGTTTTTTCTCTCCCATTTGAAATTGAGGGAAAACTAAAAGTCCCAGAATTACAGGAAATTCAGTACTGGATGACATTCCATGGGAAAGTTGAGAGATCTGTTCTATAAGACTTTATTGGAGGCCGTGCTAAATATTTGTGTAAAGTGGATCTTGTACAATCTAGTGTTCAAGGGACTCATTCCGAGATTGGAGGTAGTCATAGCGCCATGGCTGCCTCCAATAGGGCTCAATGGGAATGGGGAAGGCGCTAATTACGGGCCTGCTCATGGCAGGCCCGTTATTAGCCCCTTGGTCCCTTAGCAGGACCCGTAAAGGACGTGTGGTCCGACGAAACGTCCCTTACTGTTCCCGCTAAGGGAGCTCGGAATTGGGCGGTAAGGGATTACCAGCACCGGTCTCTTTACTGGTGCCGGTAATCCCTTACTGGCCAACTCATAATGACCCCCCCCAAGAGTCTAACTGTGCATGGGTTAAAACCTTGGCTTCACTGTTTAACCAAAGTGTGTGATCCTGAGCACATCATTTATAGGCCGATTCATGGAATAATTAGCGCGGCGCAAGTGGGCAAAAACGTGCGAATCGCAGTGGAATAGCGAAAATCGCAGTGCAAGTGCGAAAATCGCACGAAAAGCAGCGCACATCGATTCATGGAAGGCCGTGTGCGAGAAAACCATCGGATGTGCGATAAAAAAGTGCGCGGCGCACGTTGGCGCACAGGCCATCTAACTGCGTGCGCCAGGTCACAGCGAAAATCGCACAGGCCACAGCGAAAATCGCACATAGCGCGGCGCACGCAACAAAAGTAGGCGGAACACGGGGCGTAACACTCGGAATGGGGAACAACTTGCCCAAACGTGGGCGTCACGGGGGAAGTACAGGGTACAAGTGCGCGGAACGCCCACACGCTCGCCTACAACACGTATTCATGGAATCGAATAGGGCAAAAAAGCGCACGCTCAAACCAGCGCACAGGCACAAACACGACCGCCACAAGAAAGCAGGCGGTAGCGTCTCTGCGCCTGTAAGAAATGTGCGCCAAAAGGTGCGCTAACAAAAAGCACCTATATACAGCCATGATGAATGTCCCATACTGTGGCCCTCTAGGACAAATGACGTGCAAAGGGGTACCGACAAACACGGACACCCGCTGATCAAAATAACGTGTGCGTGTATTTCGGGGTGCGCGGAAGTTTCACACGCGATTTTGGCAGGGTACGTGTATTTCAGGGTGCGCGGAAGTTCCACACGCGATTGCCTCGAGCAGGGTACGTGTATTTCAGGGGTGCGCGGGAAGTTCCACACGCGATTTCAGCAGGGGTACGTGTATTTCAGGGGTGCGCGGGAAGTTCCACACGCGATTTCAGCAGGGTACGTGTATTTCAGGGTTCTGGGGAGTACTACACGTGAATTGGCCGTGTGGGTCCTCCCAGGTGTACGCTCTACAACCCTCCACGGCCCCTGCAGGCAGCCCACACCACGGGGACTACCCTGCACCCCTGCTCATGTCCCGCAGGCAGCCCATCCACCATGGGCATGCCCCCCAGCCAACCCACATGTCACCTTGCACTACTGCACACCAACTCATGTCTCCCCACCCCCACCCCCCAGCACCAGGGGCAGCCTCCACCAGGCCCACTCATGTCTCCCACCACCCCCACCCCCCAGCAGTGCAGGGCACCCTCCACCAGGCCCCCACTCATGTCTCCCACCACCCCCACCCCCCAGCAGTGCAGGGGCACCTCCACCAGGCCCCACTCATGTCTCCCACCACCCCACCCCCAGCAGTGCAGGGGCAGCCTCCACCAGGCCCCCACTCATGTCTCCCACCACCCCCACCCCCAGCAGTGCAGGGGCACCCTCCACCAGGCCCCACTCATGTCTCCCACCACCCCACCCCAGCCACCAGGGGCACCCTCCACCAGGCCCCACTCATGTCTCCCACCACCCCACCCCCCAGCATCCAGGGGCACCCTCCACCAGGCCCCCACTCATGTCTCCCACCACCCCCACCCCCCAGCATGCAGGGCACCCTCCACCAGGCCCCCACTCATGTCTCCCACACCCCCACCCCCCAGCATCCAGGGCACCCTCCACCAGGCCCCCACTCATGTCTCCCACCCCCACCCCCAGCCACCAGGGGCACCTCCACCAGGCCCCACTCATGTCTCCCACCACCCCCACCCCCCAGCAGTGCAGGGCACCCTCCACCAGGCCCCCACTCATGTCTCCCACCACCCCCACCCCCCAGCAGTGCAGGGGCACCCTCCACCAGGCCCCCACTCATGTCTCCCACCACCCCCACCCCCCAGCACCAGGGGCACCCTCCACCAGGCCCCCACTCATGTCTCCCACCACCCCCACCCCCCAGCACCAGGGGCAGCCTCCACCAGGCCCCCACTCATGTCTCCCACCACCCCACCCCCAGCCACCAGGGGCACCCTCCACCAGGCCCCCACTCATGTCTCCCACCACCCCACCCCCAGCAGTGCAGGGCACCCTCCACCAGGCCCCCACTCATGTCTCCCACCACCCCCACCCCCCAGCAGTGCAGGGCACCCTCCACCAGGCCCCCACTCATGTCTCCCACCACCCCCACCCCCAGCATCCAGGGCACCCTCCACCAGGCCCCCACTCATGTCTCCCACACCCCACCCCCCAGCAGTGCAGGGCACCCTCCACCAGGCCCCCACTCATGTCTCCCACCACCCCCACCCCCAGCCACCAGGGCACCCTCCACCAGGCCCCACTCATGTCTCCCACCACCCCCACCCCCCAGCAGTGCAGGGGCACCCTCCACCAGGCCCACCCATGCCAACTCATGTCCCCACCCCCACCCCCCAGCACTGTGGGCACCTGCCAGCAGGCCCCCACCCATGTCCAACTCATGTTCCCACCACCCCCACCCCCAGCATGCAGGGCACCCTCCACCAGGCCCCCACTCATGTCTCCCACCACCCCCACCCCCAGCAGTGCAGGGGCAGCCTCCACCAGGCCCCCACTCATGTCTCCCACCACCCCCACCCCCAGCAGTGCAGGGGCACCCTCCACCAGGCCCCACTCATGTCTCCCACACCCCCACCCCCAGCAGTGCAGGCACCTCCACCAGGCCCCCACCCATGTCTCCCACCACCCCCACCCCCCAGCACTGCGGGGCACCTGCCACCAGGCCCCCACCCATGTCCAACTCATGTCCCACCACCCCCACCCCCCAGCAGTGCGGGGCAGCCTCCACCAGGCCCCACTCATGTCTCCCACCACCCCACCCCCCAGCACTGCAGGGGCACCTGCCAGCAGGCCCCCACCATGTCCAACTCATGTCCCCGCACCCCCACCCCCCAGCAGTGCAGG
Source organism: Ambystoma mexicanum (assembly GCA_002915635.3). Lineage (NCBI taxonomy): Eukaryota > Metazoa > Chordata > Amphibia > Caudata > Ambystomatidae > Ambystoma > Ambystoma mexicanum. The sequence continues at coordinate 969,713,806 of CM030325.1, forward strand.
GGCAGCCCCCACCAGGCCCCCACTCATGTCTCCCACCACCCCACCCCCCCAGCCACCATGGCACCCTCCACCAGGCCCCCACTCATGTCTCCACCACCCCACCCCCCAGCAGTGCAGGGGCACCCTCCACCAGGCCCCACTCATGTCTCCACCACCCCACCCCCCAGCACTGTGGGGCACCTGCCAGCAGCCCCCACCCATGTCCATCCAACCCCCCACCCCCAGCACTGTGGGGCACCTCCACCAGGCCCCCACACTCATGTTCCCTATCACCCCCACCCCCAGCCACTGCAGGGGCACCCCTCCACCAGGCCCCCACTCATGTCTCCCACCCACCCCCACCCCCAGCCAGCTGGGGCACCTGCCAGCAGGCCCCCACCCATGTCCCCACCACCCCCACCCCCCAGCCAGATGTGGGGCACCCTCCACCAGGCCCCAACTCATGTCCCCTATCACCCCACACCCCAGTGCAGGGGCACCCTCCACCAGGCCCCCACTCATGTCTCCCACCACCCCCACCCCCAGCACTGCAGGGGCACCTCCACCAGCCCCCACCCATGTCTCCCACCACCCCC
>CM030325.1:969714400-969789378 GCA_002915635.3 Ambystoma mexicanum
TCTTCTGTAGCTGCTAGGGTTCCCAGCTGAGCAGAGCATTCCCCACACTTGTGGTTCCTCCAGGTATGGCCTCTCTCTCCTTCCTGATTTCCCACTACAGTTTTAACAGGCTTTTGCCCAATCAGCTCTCGAGAACGACCAGACTGTTCATTCATGTTCACATGAGTGCTCTCTATGCTTGCAAATGGCTTCCTTATCCCAGTACTGATCTTTAGATCTCCCAATGAGTAAGCCCTCGGTGAAAGGGCGAGTCGTCTCTGTTGTGCTGCTGCAATTGTGCTGTGGATTAACGATAACGACAACATTTACGCTGTGAAAATCCTTAGAACATATACTTGGAACACCTACTGAGATTAAGACTGCGAGGTGCGTGTGCCTTTAAGGGGGAGTCAGCTGACTCCTGCAGCCGCCCTTATCAAGGCCGCCTCAACGCCCTTGCGGCGTAAGCCCTCGGTGAAAGGGCGAGTCGTCTCTGTTGTGCTGCTGCAATTGTGCTGTGGATTAACGATAACGACAACATTACGCTGTGAAATCCTAAGAACATCTACTTGGAACACCTACTGAGATTAAGACTGCGAGGTGCGTGTGCCTTTAAGGGGGAGTCAGCTGACTCCTGCAGCCGCCCTTATCAAGGCCGCCTCAACGCCCTTGCGGCGTAAGCCCTCGGTGAAAGGGCGAGTCGTCTCTGTTGTGCTGCTGCAATTGTGCTGTGGATTAACGATAACGACAACATTTACGCTGTGAAAATCCTTAGAACATATACTTGGAACACCTACTGAGATTAAGACTGCGAGGTGCGTGTGCCTTTAAGGGGAGTCAGCTGACTCCTGCAGCCGCCTTATCAAGGCCGCCTCAACGCCCTTGCGGCGTAAGCCCTCGGTGAAAGGGCGAGTCGTCTCTGTTGTGCTGCTGCAATTGTGCTGTGGATTAAGATAACGACAACATTTACGCTGTGAAAATCCTTAGAACATCTACTTGGAACACCTACTGAGATTAAGACTGCGAGGTGCGTGTGCCTTTAAGGGGGAGTCAGCTGACTCCTGCAGCCGCCCTATCAAGGCCGCCTCAACGGCCTTGCGGCGTAAGCCCTCGGTGAAAGGGCGAGTCGTCTCTGTTGTGCTGTTGTGCGTGGAGTGCGGCCAGGCCAGGGCTGCCGGCTGCAGGGAAGTGAGTCTGATTTGGTCGCAGCCCGCACCCGTCAATCCTGCGAAAGTTGCTAGAATGAGTCGCAGAACTGAAATATCTGGGAAAAGTCCACTTAAATGGCCGAAAACCCGAGCCCAACGCAAAAACTGGACTATGTTGTCGCCTTCACGAGAAGACACAGAAGAACTGGCGCAGCTGGTTGACGTACTTGCAGATCAGGTAAGCTATCCAATAAGCACACCACCACCAAGTAGCCCGTTACAAATATATGGTTGTGACACATACGTGATGGATGACGAAAGTCCAAGTGTTACGTTGCCAAAAGGAATCCAGAAAACTCAAAGGTAAATGCTATCCCGGTGACGTCAGCCCCGTCACTATTCACAATTCTGCCCCATGCCCACACACACTGGTGAATGGTGAGAACTTAACTATTGCTAACGTGACTCAAACAGGAGAAGTCGATTATGACATATCTTACCCTCTTTGTGAGCAAGGGTCCACTCGATCCTTCTGTCACGCTGGGTCTGTTGTAACTGGAAATACTCAAACAATGGAGGGGAAATGTGGAAATAGTGGCTACTGCAGCCAACTGACTCTTACTGGTAGTCCAAGTAGTGACGAGCATGGCAAAATTGCTATCCTTGGACAACGCAAGGTCCCAGCGTTAAAGACACTAGCTTGGTCCTGCTACAAAACCTTAACAGAGATGAGTGGTATACAACAGGAAGATCCTGTTAACCAAACACAACGACAAGATCTTGGCACACAATCTATGCACGTGATACAGCCAGACTCTCTCAGTATCACCTTATCTGCAGGACCGTTAAAGACCAGATCAGTCTACTATAGCACAATGGAAAGCCAAAGTGATAAAGCACATTCAAAACGGACACTCAACGACGACGCTTTAGTTTACTTAGATGAGGAGGTGTTTTTACCGTATTCAAATGTTCCAAGTACAGACACATCAGTGCCAAATAAGACGACAAATGTTGACGTCCACAGGCTCTTGACTACACCTCGAAAGCAGGACGTAATTGAAAATCGTCGCAATTCACTTGATGTAGTAAACAAACTTCTGTCTGACCTAACTCGGATTAATAAAGCACGTGCTCTGAAGTTCGACACAAACATGACGTCAACAATTACATCACAACTTACAGGAAACTCACACTTGGACAACTCTATATGTGAAGAACGGTCGTTATTCACCACTATTCAACGAATGGCGCTTACAAAACGAAGAAGAAAAGAAGTAAGCAGTACAGAAAGCCTACGATGTTCCCAAAGAAAAAAATCGAAATGGGACAGTACTGTGAAGTGGTCATCGCCCTTCGCGGAAAGATTACCAAGGAACAGCAATTTAAACATTAACCTGGACACACAAGATTCGACTTCCTCCCCTGTATCCACTGACTCTTCAGTGGACGAACCTTATTTAGAGGAACGACCTCAGGCAAAGGGTCGCAGAACTAAATTGACCACGCGTGAAAGGCGAGTCCGAGATCATAACAGGGTTCCCCCTGTAAAAAATACCAATTGGCTAAGTGATATTCAAGCAACCATTCTATCGTCCATGGCCATTTCCTTGGCCCCTTCACAAAGCTATATGAACATTTAAATGAAAACACTAAAGATCTCTCAACATTGGTCGCTATTTGAATACAAAAATAGTAGCCGTGGAATCAAATTGCGACCTGACAAAAGTTGCTCAACATGACCTAGCCCTTAAGCAAGATCACATGATGACTGCAATAACGGCTCAACTAAAAAACAATAACATGGACAAAAAACTCCTGGCAGAAGTGGCAAGGGAGGCGTTGAGTATCTTCAAACACAAACACACTACAGAGGTAGTGACGCAATCACGCTGCACAGGCAGTGCGTTTGCCCCACTGAGCCGATGGATTTAGAGGCTTCAAGTAATTAGACATCTTAATAACCACGACGAACAACCCATTACAGTACTTGACTACATGAGTGACAAAGATATGAATAAAACAAAGGCTACGACAACACCTGCGAGAAAGTAGCCAAATCACTGGAAGCCAAAGCCAGAGTACTGAATACAAAGACGCTAAATCCCAAAAGCCTACCGAAATCAGCTCGTTTGAGGAAGCACTGAGCGCTAGTAAGGCCGCGGACAATCCGGCTCTCGTAAACCCCCAGATTGCCTCAACGTCAGATGATCAACATGTGGGTAGTCAACCACTTGACGAGAGTGTGCAAAGAAAGACACGGCAGGGGCTTCTATCCGAGCCGCTCTTACATCACTTGCTGAGCCAAGGACACTGGCTATAGATGTATCTAGCTCTGGTCAAGCAGCCACTAACTCAGACACAGAGGACCCCACTGTATTTGACATCTTTAAGAATTTACAGGGGCAGAGACGTCAAACCCTGGCACCTTTGGCTGTCAACAAACAGACGACAAAGAAAACAAAGAACCAATCTTCGAAAAAAACCAAACAGACCAATAACTCAAGAAAATTCTTGCGCAATTTGAAAACTGTAAACGTCACTGTGAACACAAATGACTGGAATGAGCGACCGCTTGCCTCATTGCAGAAAAAAAACCTGAGAATAATGTGGAGTCAACCGAAGAGCAGGCGGCTGAGCAACCCGAACAGATAAACTTGTCAACATATGACGACGACGCACTGTCCCAGGCTATCGAACTGTTGGAGACTGCAAAGTCTAACGCAGAAATGGCAGAAGAAGAGTGTTTTTCAGATGACGGGAAGATCAAACAAGAGGAAGCGAAACACCAAAATAATCAGCGCATCTGTATAATTACTGAAGAAGCAGACATCAGCGCTGTAATGGCAGTGGCTCATTCACCTAGATTTCTAACAATGGAGGAAAAACGAAACAGGCTATCTAAATTCAGTACTGTACTAAACGCCACGAAAACTTCGCCACTTCTCTCGTCGAATAATCTGACTAATGGAGAGCATGCTGAATGTGTAGTGATCTCAGGAAATGCTATGAAGCTGCCTCATGAGAAATTACACATTGCCACCAACTCTCCTAAATTGACACCAAGCAGGAACACGAAGAGATATGTGGGTCCGCGAAAGAACGGGCAGAAAGTATCAGTGGACAAAACAGAACGGTTCAGTCTTCACAAAGTGACTTTGGAAGAAATCGAACATGTGGACAACTTGATTCTAAACCGTCACAAGTGCTGTATTGTTCCAACTAATTCCTAGCCTAAGAACGATTCATTCTGACGATTTAAAAATCGTGGAATTTTGCGACGAAAAAAGGAACGACAAAGTGACTCTACATATGCAGTCAAAAATAATCTCCGAGATCATACTAGAAGCTAGTTCCATTTTACTATCACTGGGGTTTGACATTTATAGGACCTGTGAGCAAGGATGAAGAAATGCCACAACCACAGTTGACTGTCCAAAGGTCTGCGTGTAACAAATCTACTCCTGAAATAATAAATGGTAAAGATAATTGCAAAGACGCACAGATAAATACCCCTAAGATTAACGACAAGGAAGAAGAACGTCTTAAGCAAGGTCGCCAAATACAAATAACAATTGATGGGTCATCTATTGCTACGGGTGGCTCGGAGGTCAATCCAAAAAAGACCAACGAGAGGAACGAATGGGCTTGGATGGCGGCTGCCTTAAGCGGTAAGTCAAATCTATAATGCCAGGTGTCCGATAAAAAAGAGTTAATTAAACTGGATCTTGGAATACAAGAGGTTTTAGTCACCTCTTTCACACACCCTGGACACAAGACCTGGACCTGATCTGTTTACAGGAAACGTGGCTATCAGACACCCCCACCTTGCAAGACTTTGAAACTGTACTTAATCCCGCAATAAAACAAGCCAAAGGAAGACCAATGGCTGGTTTATTGATTGCGGCAAGAAAAGCGACGGGCCTGCGAATTGTCTCGGCAACTAATGTCACCATTCATTCAGACAGCTAAGGTTTCACTCCTAAACGGCACTAATAAAGAATCAGATGTTTTGAACATCATTAATATCTATTGGAATCATACCATGACAGGAACGCTACACTTCATTGATCAAATAACAACTCTAATAGACATTCCTCTTTGAAGTCACCGAAACTCCAAATCTGATCATTAGCGGAGACTTTAACATAAACTGCTTAAAGCTGAAGATCTGAAAGACGAAGGGAAAGTAGTAACCAATGTCTGCAAAAAAATAGCGACAAAATGGCGTCAGGAAATGGAAGCTAGAAGCATGTTTATGCTGAATGGAAACGTGACAGGTGACATCCCAGCGAGCGCAACATGAGCAGACTAAATCAACATCTGTTTTGGACTACATGTTTGTGTCAGAGGCCCTTCACCTACGAACAACTAGGTTTGAAGTTAAACCGATGGCCTATAGTGACCATGAGATGGTGGTAATGAATCTAAACGTATCACGATGACACTGCCTGATTATTGGCCATGGCCTGTATCAGTTCGCTCGTGCAGAATACGGCTTGAACTTGCAGACGCAGAGGTAAACAAAATTGTGTCCAATTTAAACTTAGCAGTCAATGAGGTCGAATACTGTCATCTACTGACCGACTTCACAGAACATAAACAAGGTCTGAAGAATAAAAAATTTAAACACAGACATAGCTTTGACCTAAAGATGCAACAGCGCAAAAGACTGATGCGTTACGATCTGCGAAACATAGTGGCCGTGGATAAAGACGCAATGGCCTTAAAGAAAAAAACAATCAAACAAACTTATAAGAACTGGTGCAAGTTTTACAAAGCAACTATGTTTCAGAATGACTCGGAGGCTATGATGACAAACCTACGGAACAAAAATTCTGCGAACTTTTGGAAAACTATAAACAACAAATTTGCTCCGCAGGTCTCTATGCAGGCAAACCTTATCTCAGAAGAAACTTGGATTTCCTTCTATACCAACATGTTTAGTGCGAATGGGCCTGTGAAAGATGATGACCACTCAGATCTAGTGATCTGGGACTTAAAGTTTGATCGCCACGACATTCTAACCACAATAAAGCGAGCTAACGGATCGAGAGCAGCAGGCCCTGGTGGCCTCACGAACTATGCCATCAAGCGCAATCCAGAGGCTTGGTCCGACTTCTGCAAAGAGTAGCTGACAAGCGACTATCTCCAACATCGTGGAAAAGTGCCATAGTGGTGCCAATATTCAAAAAAGGCAACAGAGCCAACCCTGGGGACTATAGACCTATCGCCTTGTTAGACGTAATTGGTAAAATCTACGCGACACAACTACAACAGATGCTGGTAAGGTGGGCAGGCGAAAGCAACCATATCGATTACAGACAAGCTGGGTTTGTGAGGGCATCGGGTGTGGTCTAAACTTGCTAATATTGAATCTGTTTAAGATGGAAACAATAAGACTAAACAAAAAATACATCTAGCCCTCATAGACTTTTCCCATGCTTTGACAGCATCGATAGGGGAATTCTATGGAAAAACTAAGAGCTTGGAATTGTCCTCAAAGTTTGGTCGAAGCAATCAAGGAATTGCACTCTAACACAAACATCAGAATACGTCTGGACCGGCAGGGGACCCTATCAAAGCCCATAAAAACCTTTAAAGGCGTTAAACAAGGTTGTCCTCTGGCCGCAATAATTTTAATTGTTTTTGTCCGACGTAGGAGAAGCCTTTAGTGAAATCTCCTCTTTTCCACCAAAGATGAACGGCACTCATGTAAGTTGGCTTGTATACACGGACGATCTTATACTCTTAGACATGACTTATATCGGTCTTCAACGAAAACTGGATGCCTTGGAAATATATGTGCGTCGAAACGGACTGGTGATTAACAAGCAAAAGTGTGAGACAATAACACTCCAAAATTTAAGAACTCAAGAAAAATCAAAGGAAACAAAATTGGTATATTGAAAAGACGAAGTTAAATACTGTCTGTGACACACGATATCTGGGCATGAGAATAAGTTCCAAACTAGATGATGCACCTGGGCAGATGCAGCAAAATCAAAATGCAGACAATTAGCATGCCAAGCAGCAATCATTAATAGACAGTTGGAAAATTTTCGTTAAAACCGACAATTGACTTCTATCGACAAAAAGCTATTCCAGCGATAATTTATGGGGCCGAAAACGCTCTAGGATGCTCCCACAAGCTCTGGAATACTCTAGAAAACATTTTTTGGGTAAGAGTGCTACACTTACCCCCGTGGCACGCCAACAGTCTGTATTAGATATGAACTGGGGCTAATATCTATCCACGCCAGGGTGAGTTGGAACATTCTATGCTTTTTAGGAAATGCTCAGTAAATAACCTGTGCTGCAGTACGAAATATTAAAAACAAAACAGATCTCGTTGTACCACCTTAGTACTGTGGAAAAAGTACTGTACTGAGATACTAGAACTGTATGACATTAAGCTAGCAACGTTATTGGAAAACCCGATGCTAGCGGAAAAAAAAAGTATGGAGCACGGACTGGCACCTAACATGTGAACAAAGACGGAATATCAGAATGATGGCTGATTTCCCAGGAGAGGCCAGAGCGCATGGGAATTTGCAAGCTTATTTGATGCAATTTCCTAATGCGTTAGCCAGATCTACCTATCTAAGATTTAGATTAAACTTAATGGACACTAAAGAACGCCGCTATGTATACAACTCTACTACAGAGCTATTGTGTCGCTTTTGCAAAACCGGAAACGAGACGTTGAACATCTTACGCTTCTGTCTAACTTACGCACACTAAGAACTCGCATGTTGGTCCGGTGTTCGCAAAAGTACAGACACGTGTGCGGATGATTGGTGGAAAGGATGTTCGAAGGATCTAACCGTCCACTGATGTTTCTCTAATAACATTTCTCGACGAACTGAATAAACGTCTAAAAGCAGACTTGGAAACAGCAGTCTCGAATCCCATATTCAATGACACTCCAAGGAGGTATCACTTTCACTTCTGCGTAATGATGATAACTCGCAACAGTAAAAGGACTAATCAAAGGAGATTGTAGATATATGGAGTGGGTTCAAATCGAGGTCAGCTGTTGCTTGAGTGTCGCTTCTTTGGTCTCTCTGGTTTGTTGTTCTCTTTTTAAAGGTTTGTATAAACCGTATAAAAAAAATAAAATAAAAAAAAGATCTCCCAATGAGTCAATTGGTCACTCCCTTGTATCAGTACTTAAGGGATGCACGCTCCTTAAGCATGAAAGACCAAAGAAATAGCCAGGCTTAGTACCACAAAGGAAATATGCCAATCACGGGTTGAAAAGATACAAGTATCTTTTAATTCTGTACAGTCAAAGCAAAACAGATAGCTATCTGGCTCCCAACACCTCACAGTGTCTACCAGCAGACACAGTAGGGGTGAGAGTGCTGGACACCTAAACACATAACATATATACCATTTTTTAAACATTGTCCAGCCTCTCTCCAACGAATAAGTCATAGCTAGAGTTTGCGCCCGTACATATGACAAATATTACAATATTGTACAAGGAATTAAACAAGTTTGCATGTCCATGAAGTTACAATGATGCTGTTGGTTCTCTGATCCACGGTAAGCCTTGTTCCAAGAATCGCTACAATGCAGTTCAGCCAGACACACGATCTGAGTTGTTTCCATTGTCTCATGTTTATATAAGGATGAGGCTTGTGAGCAGACAACACTTGGATGCAGTTTTGAGTTACAAGGTTTCTACATTGGTCAAACAGTCTGCTCTCGGTCAGCCTAAACATTAACAGAACTCAAAGGTCATTCAGCTGGCTGCAAGTTGAAAACACAGTCCACCATTTTAGAACAAGAAACAAGAGTTGAAATCAAAATGGCGGATGATTCTTAAAATGGCGGAAGTTGATCAAAAATCAGAACATTACAAACGCGGTTTTCTGTGAACGCGAATGGCTTAGGCAATATTCATACAAGGCGATTATATGTGATTAAGTTTAACAAACCCTCTTTTGGCCTAAGCCAAGAGCATTACTCAACATTCGCTTACTCAAACCCCACACCTCAATGTCCGTACATCCTGAATCACATTCTTCAGAAATATCAATCGCCATGAGTTCCTTGATAGTGATATCTTTCATTACAAAGCATTAGCAGTTTCCTTTGGCGCATGTACCTTTGGTCCTAATGACCTTTAGTTTGCGCACAACATCTCCTAACATCGAACATATGGCAGGAAGACATTGTACACAACAACAAACAAAACAATAGAACACCAAGAACTATCACTAAGACTGAAAAGAGCTTCCAGCCCCATGAACGTAGAAAGTCCCAAAACCAAGCACTAAGAACCCAGTTCCCTCGGGAAATGTACTTCCATACTCAAGTATGCAGATTTTGTATTGCCTTGAATATAGTAGGGAGGAGTCAGGTACGAAAACACAGCAAGCAGATCCCACCAATTTACATACTCCACCACGCTCAGCCAGGATGACGTCTAACACCATCCGGTTCTGTAGAGCCACTAATCTAATTGCTTTCTGTTCAACGTCATATTTGTAAGTATATGGTGGTTCTGTTGATGTTCTCTCCAATACTCTTGCTAGTCTCCTAATATCCTCAGATTTCATATCTGTCCCCAAAATGGCACAAAGGATTTCTACATCACCCATAACCTGTGAAGGAGTATCACCATTCTCGTCCCGCCTTGGACGAGCTCTAGAGACTTCAGAGGGCTGGCTACATATACCCCTGTAACAAGATACCCAAATAACAAGTACCCTGCCAATCTCTAGGTAACCAAGGATAAGCTTCATTGCCACAGACAAAATAAACAGGATCACCTACATACAAAGGTCTGTCCTCACTAGTTAGATTTGCAATGTTGGTACAACCCTCAAAAGTACCCATTGGCTGAGAACCATCCCTTTGTATGCAGAAGGAAACAGAGTTGGGGCTATGATTGATAGTGTAAGAAGGAGGCATGGCATCCCGGTTGCCTATGGGAGCCATCTTGAAAGAAATAACAATTGAAAAGTCTAGAAAGTCTATCAGAAGGCTAATAGAACACAAGCTAATAGAAGCAACATTGAGTTTGCTCCTATTTGCAAAAAGGGAACATCCCAGAGGCGTCAGGACTCGTCTTTCAAATTCATTCAAATTAGTCCCATCGAAGTTCCCAGAAATACTGTCATTCCAACGACCAAAGAATAGTGCCCTTAGTGAGGGTAGCATGCAGTAGTCAAAGGAAGAGGATGAATATAACAGCCAACCCTTTCCCCGTGCTGTGGCAAATGCGAACATATCCAGCAATTTGTTCTATTCAGAATCGCATGGGTCGCATTCATGATTAACAGAAGTGTATTATTGTGGTACTCTGTCTGTGTTGGGAATCCCTAGAAGGTAGAGTGTGCAGATGCACGAAAGGTGAAGACATAGTGGAACATTTTGGTAAGTAACAAAGTCTCAAGTGAACGCACCCCCTCAATGTACCAAAACCCAAGAGCAAATACACACTGTTAGACCAGTTAACATTATCACAAGAAAACAATGAGTCCTCAAGGACCATGATTTTTAATGTTCAAAGTGTTGTTAGCCACAAGACCGATAGCTTGCTCATACGAGTAGAGTTAGAGAAGGGCAAGTTCCTCAAATTCATTTAGAAAAGTCTCTCCGTCAGACTCCTTAAAAGTTGTCGGTGATCTCCTGACACCTGTTTATCTTGAAGGTAACTTTGCCAGGTCCGCCACTTACTTATGTTTCAGTGAGAGAGTGGCAAGGGCACTAGCTCAACAGTGATTTCTTGTGGGCACAGCCATGCTGTGCTGTAAGTCTAGTGCCCGTGGACGCAGATCATACCTCAAGACCCAGGTACGTGCTGATCTGCGAACAAAGTGTTGTTACTTCCTGAGGAGAGTGGTGAAACAGAGAAAGATTGCTCATGTGCAGAAGATCGAGGAATACTCAAAGACAAAGCAGCTGTTCCCCGGCCCACAGGCTCAGGAAGAATCTCCAGGACACCCTTGGTGTCAGTCAGAACGGGCTGCGTGAGACAAAGTGAACAATTCTTTCTCTTTCTTCGTCGTGTGGCAGACGAAAGGTATCTTCTTAACGTGTGTCGCGTGTATCCAGTATCCTTCTGTCTACTCGTACATGGTCTGTGTGCCAATAGGACTTGAAGGTCCTCTCCCACGGTGCAAGACAGGATGCTCTTTCAAATGCTTTTAGTGAGCACCCAGTCGCAGGGGTCAAAGTCGATGACCTGGCCCTTGTATTTTACTGGAGGGCTTCTCGCACCTGTTGATAAATCAATACAAGTTTGAAATTAACTGGTCACAGTACTCAGAAAGGAGCAAATGCTCCACGTCTTCATTTGCTGGGCTTGGGCATGTTCCAAATATTGGCTGGTCTCCCCCATTACTATTTCATAGGGGAGAGTCCAGTTCTGTTTGTGGGTTCATCCGCATGGGCAATAAGCTACCGGTAAGGCATCTGGCCAATTTCAAATTGCTACTGCACAGATCCTACCACCTTATTCTTTAAGATACCATTATGGCATTCTACAGACCAGCACTCTGAGCATGTCTGGCCGAATGGAACCATTTATCGATCTGTAATCCTGCGCATACTTGCAGAATAACAGCAGCGATTATTGCTGTGGCATCTTTTACAGGGAATGCTTTAACGCACTTGCCTAAAGGCACACATGAATACCAGAAGAAGTATGTAGATTTTGGCAACGCTCATTTCGATTAAAAAATTAATAACTCAAAGGGACAGAGGGGGTCCAAACACCCCTCAGGTTGAATAAACCTTCCCACATTAGTTGTAGCATACCATTCCCATTTTGGACCAAAACTTCTAGCATATTTAGAGTTTACATTTACCCAGACAGTTCTAGCAGTTACACATTTTCTACCACATATAGAGTAGGACCACTGAGCCATCGTAACCATAATGGTGACATAGGCATGGGTAGCATCCATTGTTTTAACTTGTTTATCCAACATCCTTCATCATCTAAATTGCTAAACCCTCAGCCCATTGCTTAAGCTCTTCTGAGTGGCATTTAGCTGAATAATTTTTTTATTGAATAATCCTCATCTATATACACGTGTGGTGGCTTCTTTTGGTTACATATATCTCTGATACAAATAGTGGCAGTCTGTTTGGGCTATCATGTAAGCAAAAGTGTTCCTCTCTCCACATCAATCTGTTACTTTCCGGGTGTGCGCACTTCATAATTGCTAGCTGAGTAGGAACGCTAAGTGCTGAGAGTAGCTGAACTATCAAAGTACCATCTTGAATCTCTAGATCCGTGTTAGGTCAAGAAACCTCTATCTGTCATATGCTGAAGTGTGAACCACCCCAAAGTCATACTGGCTGTCGTAAATAATACTATAAGCACATGGAAAACAAAGCTCGAGTCAAGCGAACCGCGCCTGTGCGATTACAAAATCTTGGTTCCAAACAATAGCAATGTCATGATTGCCATAACACAGGGATTATCCGATCTAAAATGTAACAGGACCATCCGCAAAAACACTCCCTTGGAACGCAATGGCAATTAAATCAATCCTGGCCTGGTTCTGCCTTGGTAAGAGAACGTGACATCTGTCCACGCAAGCAACGCGGAAGAGGCAATACTTGGGCATAAGCCAAACAACCAGAATAGGATAAAGCTTGCAAAATCGCTGTATCTTTAACGCACCTTACCAAATCATAAGCCGCAACCAATTCCATGGTAAGGCAAAAAATACCTTCCTTTGAGCGCAACAGTGTACATTAAGAGAATTCGGAACACGTCTACAGTACAAAAGCAGCCTATCAAAGCCAGACCTCTTCTTATTACAGACAATGCTAAAGATGCTACACAGGGCATCTCTGTTCCCTCCTTTGACAGAATACCAAATAGTCGACCTCCGTCACGATATGAAAACTTTTTCAAATGACGCTTTAAATATCAGCTCTGCTAGATGATAACAGCAACACAGTGTCCTCCTTGCAAGCAATTCTGAGTCTTCAGCTAAAAGGAAAGTGTCAACAAAACTGCAACAATGTACAAGGGATGCAGCTCAATTTAATCAAGCGCCCAAAAGCCTACGCAATACCAGACCCAATACCTGGGCATAATCAGGAATAAACAACCCCCCACGTAAACGCAACAATATCTACGCAACTATGTACAGGAACAAAAAAGCATCGTAAACCAACAACATAAAGTGAGACAATCCGAACCTCTTAATCAGTAGCATACATCAGGCACAATTGGAATAATAAATGGAAGGAATCAACATTATCCCTTTTTGTACACTGGTAAAATTGGACTATTGCACAAACTCCACAAATTCCTCAATCACTCGCAGACAAATCAAAACATACTTTAAGGTGCCACGGCCAACTGGAATCTTATATGAAATGTCAACTAACACCTGCAAACAACCTACCCAGTTCAATGCAAAACCAGAACATTAACTCACTCCCGTAAAATCGGGCTATTGCGCAAACTTCCAGCAATTTCCTCAATCACTCCGCGATGAACAAAATCAGAAACTATACTTTTTAAAGGTTGCTCACCGTCAACTGGAATCTTATATTGTGGAAAATGTTGCAACTTAACACCTGGTTTCAAGACAACCTTACCAGGTTCAATTTGCAAAATGCCAACATCATTATCGTCAACTGCCCATAAACATGCCAGAACTTTATCCAATTCAGTCGGTAAAGGCCTAGTCAGAAATTGTGAAGCAGAAGATTGCTGAGGTGAAATCGTCAAATGTAATCCATCCGGAAAACAATGAATTACCGCATTTAATTCCTTCAACAGATTCAACCCCAACAAATTCTCACCACAATTCGTCGTCAAAAGAAGTGGACATTTATCCGTGAATGGCACCAGTGAAAATCGGTACTGGCTGAGAAACCGGACTAACCACTGGCGTGCCAGAAAACCCTACAGAAATGTTATTCTGCCCTGACAGTAGAATATCTGGAACCCGTGAATGATCTATGGAACACTTCTGTGCTCCTGTATCTAACAAAAATAGATGGTTCCTATCCCCACTTTCATTTCTACGTAGGGCCCTTTCTGATCTACGGGAATAGGCACAGGTTCCAGACTCTGCTTCGGGCTGTCCTAACAGAACAATATATCATCGAATACAAGATCATGAGAAAGATAGGCAGTCGAAGGATTATCAAAAATATTCCTATCATCAACACTATGGCCCTCATTCCAACCCAGGTGGTAAGTTCCCTACTTTACCACCATGGTGTAAACTCTGTTTACACCATCGTGGATGGCGGATTTACCGCCCCATTCCAAGGTGAGTGGGGCGGTAAATCCCCAATCCCCATTTACCCTTCCCCATTCCCATTTTTGCCCCATAGGGCATAATGGGAGTGGGGAAGGCGCTAATTACGACACGGTAAATTACGGTGCCGTAATTAGCGCCAAGGACACTTAGTGCCTTGGTACTTAACGCCTGCTAAAAGCAGGCGTTTAGGTGGAAATCAGGCGTTAAGGGTTAACGGCGCCGACAGCGCCATTAACCTTAACGCCTGGGTTGGAATGAGGGCCTATGTCAGTGACTATCTTGTCAGAATGACTGTGGATTCTGAGCGAACTGACTTCTACCAGGACCCCGTACCTCAGAGCGGCCTCTGGATCGTCCATCCATTGTACCATATGTGTTATTCGATCTCTGCTGAAGGATTGGGCATTGGCTCGCCAATTACTTCTTGTCTGAATAAAGCACATTGGTTCATGTGTACAAGACCCATCTGCGCATTACCTGTGGAGCAAACTGACCTCTAAACTGTGTACTCCCACTTCTGGTTCCTCTATCTGTTCCAACAATACTTTGGTTTTCAAGTCCCCCTTCTCCCTTCTTCTTTTCTATCCTCTCTTTTTCACTATTGACTCTATTTTCGTAATACTGAGCCATATGCAATACTTTGAACTGTGATTTAGCTTGCAGGCGCTTTTGGAAGTCATAATTTGTGATTGGATATCAGGCAACAATCCACACACAAATATGTCCAAAACAACCTTTTCCCTTACTCAGTGCTTAAATCCTGACTACTAAAACCTGAAAATACTTGTTCGAACCGATTAAAAATTCGGTAGCACCTTCAGATTTCCCATTGGAATACAAGCAGTGAGTTTGTCCCAAACTATCCTTCTCTCTGGAACTAGAGTCTTTAATTTAATTACTATTCTGTCTGGCAGTGTCAGTATCACCTGTGGTGGTCTCTCGCCAGCTTTCCTTTCTCTGTCTAACCCTACTAAGTTAACCCACGTGTCACCCAGCCTGCCTGATTACCTACAGTTCTAATCTGTTTCCATAAATCAGCAGGTAGGATCACAGGGAACAAGAAGTCTATATCACCCAGAGTGAAAACTGATGAATGCAAGACAAATTCTATTTCTTTATAAAATCCTGTAGGATTGTTCCTAATATCTGGAATCGGCTGTCTAATGGTATTCACTTCCTGTCCGGAAAATGGGTGATAAACAAATTCCGAAACATAATGACCTTCAATAGTGGTAGCTGGTCTGCCTGCTGCGGCATCAGCTGGAATTTCCACTTTAGGAACAAATGTCAGAGGAACCTCTCGCATTGGCAATTGAGAAGTAAGCAACTCTGATCGTTTGTTAAGAAATAAAGCTAAATCGAGCAACAAAGTAGTCAAAGCAGTGTCAGGTGAAAATGCTCTCTTATAAATAATCATCAAATCTGCGGGGCAAAAAATCTTTTTCTTCATACATTCATCCTGCAGGTATTCTACCATTACCTGTAACACTTTATTTTGCATTTCTGGAGTATACTGACTAAACGTATCATATACTTCCAGGGAGATATCGAAACATCTGAAATCCATCTAAGCGCATTCCTTGTGCAAATTCACATCTCTTCACTCGTTGATTTACAAGAAGGACAAAACCGTTTCTCCACATACATAGCGTCCAATCTATCACATCTGTTTCATCATTCTGTAACTGATCTAACTCTCTCTTTAACTCAAAACCCTCTCGATATGCTCATGTACTTTCTCTGCAGCACCGTTAATTGGGCTAAGACATTCAAATCCCTTAACCCTTGTGGGACATCCATGTCTGTCAAATCATTCCACATTTCAACCAAGTGCATTCCCATCCCCTACTATACAAATATTCTGTGTGGGAATACTTTCTTGGTAAGAAATTTTAGCTAAGACAGCTGATTTTTCAGCTTCTTCTATACATTTCTTAGCCCATACATTCAATTCCCTCTTTCTAGCTTAGAAACTGTACTACGAGTCACTAGTTTTGATTCAGCACTCGCCCCTTCAATTGTTCAAGTGGAGCAGCACCACTTGGGAAAGAGAGTTCAGACAAATCTTGTACAACAGGTAGTGGAGACACTACGATGGCGGAAAAGATGGAATTATGGGAACAGAAAATATTGGTAAGGGTGTAGATGCAGAAGGGGGAGCAACAACAGGCAAAGAAGCAACTATTGGAGGCAGAGGGACAACTGGAGGAACAGGAATAACAGCGGGAGGAAGTGCAACAACGGGAAGAGGTTAGGCAGCAGGAAGAGGCACATAGGGAGGTAGTGCAGTGGCAACAGTCCTACGCTCATTTAAAAGTTGATCAATTCATTTGTCTGAGGCATGAAAATCCTTAGACAGATATATTTTCTGTATACCAAGTTGGAAAGCCTTATCCATGTTTCTAACAGACTCCAACTGTTTCTGTTGGTCATACAATAATGCTTTCTCTAAATTAGACTTGTGACGACATGCATGTTTCTCTTTACTCTTAAATTGCTGCATAGCTTCGTGTTTCCAATTCTGAATTCCATCAAATGCTGCAAGCCTAGCCTTTTTCTTTAATAATATAGAATCCAAATACTCTATACGAGCAATTTCAAAAGTACCATGAACTGGCCACTGAAATTCGGAAGCATTTCTAGTTTGTCTGTGCCAAATATTGTTGAATACTATACTACCAATGCCGTACTTACCGTACATAGTACATGCCGGCAACCCCGCCTGTGGCGCCGGTCGGCCAAATTCCAAAGATTGTCTGTCTCTGTGGAATAAACCCCTGAAACAGGCAGACAATTTCCCAGGCATATCAGATCACTGGTGTTACCAGCATCGTTTGAACTTGTGAGTGCAAAACTGCAACCAAATATCAGGATACTTAGGAATCGGGTCACCACTCACCCGATTAGGAAGCACTAAGGAGGTCCGATTGGATTACAAAGGACCCTCGTGGTTGGCGATTTCGGTAAAACAGCCTGCCTCGATATGAGGCCCTCTCGAACTGCGTGCTCAATGTTCAGGGATCGGAGCATGCAGTACTGTTGTGGTGTTGCGCCTCATACAAAGGGGCCCCTTTTTCTCACTCTCCGATCCCGGTCTGATAGCCGCGTCTTCTCTTCAGCGAGGTGACATCAATATTGAGGGTCCCTATTCGGGCGCCATCTGAAAGACCAAAGAAATATCGAGGCTTAGTACCACAAAAGAAATACGCCAATCACGGGTTGAAAAGATACACAGATAGCTTTTTTCTGTACAGTCAAAGCAAAACAGATAGCTTTCTGGCTCAAACACACTTGCCGTGTCTATCAGCAGACACAGTGAGGGGTGAGAATGCTGGAAACCTAAACTTAGACATATTTATACAATTTTTTGAAACATTGTCCAGCATAGGTAAACCCTGTTTTGGCGCCACCGGTTCGGCGCAGGCCGATTCACTGTGGCCAGTTCGGCGTGGCCAGTTCGGCGATGGGATGTTTTGGTGCTGGGATGTTTTGGCGCACTGTGGGATTCTCTCCAGTGCTCCAGTGCGCACTCAGGGGCTCTCTTTCCCCATCTAGATCAGGCGGTGGGTCACTGCAGGTTGAGTGCCAGGGTCTGACACAGACAGCTGAGTGGGCTAAGGCAACCGGCACCACATAATACAAGGCGTCATTGAGCCGACGCGAACAATAAATGCTGTGCAAACTTAGGGGATAATATGGACACACCCGTATGTGTGCACTGAAACATGTGTGCGTTCAGAGGACTGTTCTGGGACGGTCGATTGTTTGGGAGTGGTTTCTCTGTATTTTGTGGAGAAAAGGAGCCTCGTGTCATTATCTTATGTAGCACATGTGTAGGTCATATGAGCGTTAAGGTGGAACAGCTTCAGGGACAGTGCAAACACATAGCCCTGCAATAATGCTGCAACGTGGGCTAGGCTCTCTACAGGTGCGATGCTTGCAGACTCGCTCCGCTTTTGAGTCCTGGAAACCTTGATAGCCGCTCTCCCTGAGGTCTCCATATCAGAGCATGACATTTCTGTGAGGCCAGTTTAAACCGGCTGCGCCAAATCGGCCCGCGCTGAACCGGCCGCGCTGAAAGGTCCTGCTCCGGTCCAGCCTCTCTCCAAGCTAATAAGTCACTAGCTAGAGTTTGTGCCCAGTTCATATGACAAATATTACAATATTGTACAAGGGATTAAACAAGTCTGCATGTCCACGAAGTTACAATGGTGCTGTTGGTTCTCAAAGCCACTGTAAGCCTTGTTCCAAGAATTGCTAAAATGCAGTACAGCCAGACCACACAATCTCCATTTGTTTTCCATTGTTTCTTTGTTTATATAAGGATGAGGTTTGTGAGTGCAGACAACACTTGGATGGCAGTTATTTCGAGTTACAAGGTTTCTTTACATTCGTCAAACAGTCTGCTCTCGGTCAGCCTAAACATTAACAGAACTCAAAGGTCGTTCAGCTTGGCTGCAAGTTGAAAACACAGTCCACCATTTTAGAACATAGAAACAAGAGTTGAAATCAAAATGGCGGAAGATTCTTAAAATGGCGGCGACATCGATCAAAAAGCGAAACATTTCAGATGCGGTTTTCTGTGTAACGCGAAAGGGCTTAGGCCAATATTCATAATAAGGCGGTAATATGCGAATACGGTTTAACTCGCAGTCCATACTCTTCCTCTTCCCAGTACTTTATATATTGGTGGTATGACAAAAAAAAGATAGGAACTCAAGGGAAAGTGTTGAATGAAGGGGGTAGGAAGGTGTGTTAGGGTTAAGTGAGCTATGCGGATACCATGTTATCCCTAGGTCATCACTTATCTCATAAAAGGCTTCCCTCCCATGATATTCACCTGCTGAGTACCACCCCCAGGGGGCCTATCGGGCAGCGGTCTCACCTCCCTGCCCTCATGGGAAAGGGCTCCCCCTAGGGAGAAGTGACTAAATCTGAGAATTCATCACAGATGTCATAACACTAACATTATAGAAGTGCTACTCATCTCTCCAACCTTTACACTGTCCTTACCCCTTATCCTAATCCAATCCAATCAGAAAAGGAATTCCAAGTATAGTCTGACCTAAAACATAACCCTACATCTAGCACTAATATTTCATTAACTCTACCTCTAACTTTAATCTTAACTTTAGTGTCCTCTCCCGTTCTTGTTGTAACCTTTTCACATTGATTCTAAAAATGTCCCTATATTAATTCAAACTCTAAACCTAACCCTAAATGTAACCCTAAACAAACCCTACATCACCACTAATCATAAGCCTAGCTATAGATTTAATATTGACCCTATCCATATTCACTATTCTTGCAATTTACTAATACTAACTCTGACTGTAACCTTAACTTGCACGTTCATCTAAAATCTAACCATCCTCTGAATGGTAAATACCAATACCAGCCCTTCACGAATGAGAGTGAGACGACCAAACCACTAAACATAAACTATAACCTGAATCCAAAGACTCCCCATATTTTCAGAGCAAGCCTATCTCTTCCATTCAAATGTTGTAAGCTCTTGTTTGTGTTGCAGCATTATTCTAGTGGTAAAGATCTGCAGAGGAAGTGGTAGCATTGAGTGGATTAATCAGCAATGATATGATATGATGAGTCATTTATAACACACCTGTACACAAGTGTTTCTAGGTGCGACAAGACAAGGGAGGGAGACAGAGGGAGGACAAACAAACAATCTTACTAGGCCTTGTGTCATTCAGATCATGCAAGTGCAGGGGAAGAGGGTGAGGAGAAGTGCAAGGGTTAGGTGGAAGGGCAGTCAGGGCATCATTGCTCTGAGTAAGTGCAGCCAAAGAGCCAGCTCGGGGAAAGTGCAGGAGGAAAGGGACTGTAGGTTACAGATACAGTCCCTAGTGTGCGGTACTCCGACGGCAGTGCATGTGCTACTGGTGACGGGGGAGCCTGTTAAACATTAGGTTCAGAGGGTAGTCAGGCCAACCAGTCGGTGCAGCTGACAGGTAGGTGTAACGCTCACCTGATTCCCGCAGAGGCGCCGGTCTTGACTGGGTGAATGCCGTATCTTCAAAGGTGATGTGTAACACACGGTTGGCTCTTTGGGCTGGACCTCTGTGCACTGGATGTCTGACTCGAAGAGTAATATGTCTGCAGATAGAAAATATGGGATTAATGAACTGGGGTTATTGGGTGCCTCTCTCCTCTTCCTTTCTCTTCTCCTGTAGAACCCAAAGGTTAACACCCTCACCTTAGGTAAGTGAACGCCGAGCTCTCCATCTGCCTCGGGGCAGGGTGCCGTAACCAGTTTCTTCACTGGATAAGGGTGCAGGCCTCTTGACCTCAGAGGACTGCTGTCCGTCGTTAACTGCACGAACGGTAAGTTCTGGGCACTTCAAATGTCTTAAAAGTCTTTTGTAATGATATCTCTTGTTTTGCAGGGTTCCGGCGATGGCGGATGGCGGGCTGAATGAGAGTTGAGGATCGAACCCGCGTGAGGAATAGAAGCGCCTGGAAGCACGTAAGTAAGCGCTTGTAGCCTGCTTCACGATGCGCACTAACTGTCCCTTTTATCTTGTAGGTACAAGTTCGGAGCTTTAGAGAAGCTGAAGGGTGCTGGAATACCCACTGGATTCGGCGTGGGAAGGAGTAATGGCACGTGAGTAATAAAGTTGCCCAATGTCTTTAAACGCACCTTCTTTTGTCTTTCAGATGCCGGATGCAGCGCCGAAGGCCTCCGGAGCGTGCGAAGAGCTGGTAAGCTTTTGTCTTTCAGATGCCGGAATGCAGTGCGAAGACCTCCGGAGCATGCGAAGAGTAGGTAAGCCGTTGTCTTTCAGATGACTCCATTGGTAGGAGTTGGTGGTTTGGAAAATACTCGAGCATCAAACTTGGAACGATCGGCCTTCCTGTTCTGCAGTCTGTGGTCAATTTGAACGACTAAGTCAATATAGTCCGAACAGTCTTGCGGGGGATTCACTACTTGGGCTAACACATCTTTGAGCTCTCCACGTAGACCTCTATAAAACAGCGTAATCCTTTTTGTCCTCAGGCCATTCGAGTTTCCACTATCAGTCTTTTGAAAGACGCAATATAAGCCAAAAGGTCTTGATTACCCTGTCGCAATGAAAGGAGCTTATTGTCCAAGGCCTGCCCCTGTGAATGTCTTGCAAACAGTTTTTCCATACTGAGCTGAAAAGCTTGAAAATCATGGAGAACCGGATCATCTTGATTAACTAGAGGGATCGACCAGTCTGCCGCATTGCCACTAAGGTACGAAAGCACGAAAGCTACCTTAGCTTGATCAGTTGGAAAGGCTGCTGGCCGGCATAAGAAGTGCAACCGGCACTGATTAATAAATACTGCAAACCTCTTTGGGTCACCAGAAAATCGTTCGGGCGGAGCCAGAGGTACATTCCCAGGTAGGTTGATCTGCACTGGGTTCGTAGAGGATGTTGAAGGAAGATTTGCCCCTGATGCGGGTAACGGAGTTTTTCTGGCTTGTGACTGTAGCAATTGTCTAGTGCGATCGTCTGTTCGCTCCTTGGAAATAATCAGTTCCCTTCTTAGAGCATTCGTTTCCTGACGGGCTGCATGCACTTCTGCTCTTAGTTCCCCAAGTAACTGGGCTAGCTGGTCGGTATTCGAGGTTTCCATAGCGCCTGGGTGGGAGTTTTGCGGTAGGCTTTGCGTTCTGTAACGCTCACCTGATTCCCGCAGAGGCGCCGGTCTTGACTGGGTGAATGCCGTATCTTCAAAGGTGATGTGTAACACACGGTTGGCTCTTTGGGCTGGACCTCTGTGCACTGTATATGTCTGACTCGAAGAGTAATATGTCTGCAGATAGAAAATATGGGATTAATGAACTAGAGTTATTGGGTGCCTCTCTCCTCTTCCCTTTCTCTTCTCCTGTAGAACCCCAAAGGTTAACACCCTCACCTTAGGTAAGTGAACGCCGAGCTCTCCATCTGCCTCGGGGCAGGGTGCCGTAACCAGTTTCTTCACTGGATAAGGGTGCAGGCCTCTTGACCTCAGAGGACTGCTGTCTGTCGTTAACTGCACGAACGGTAAGTTCTGGGCACTTCAAATGTCTTAAAAGTCTTTTGTAATGATATCTCTTGTTTTGCAGGGTTCCGGCGATGGCGGATGGTGGGCTGATGAGAGTTGAGGATCGAACCCGCGTGAGGAATAGATGCGCCTGGAAGCACGTAAGTAAGCGCTTGTAGCCTGCTTCACGATGCGCACTAACTGTCCCTTTTATCTTGCAGGTACAAGTTGGGAGCTTTAGAGAAGCTGAAGGGTTCTGGAATACCCACTGGATTCGGCGTGGGAAGGAGTAATGGCACGTGAGTAATAAAGTTGCCCAATGTCTTTAAACGCACCTTCTTTTGTCTTTCAGATGCCGGATGCAGCGCCGAAGGCCTCCGGAGCGTGCGAAGAGCTGGTAAGCTTTTGTCTTTCAGATGCCGGAATGCAGTGCGAAGACCTCCGGAGCATGCGAAGAGTAGGTAAGCCTTTGTCTTTCAGATGCCGGAATGCAGTGCGAGGCGTTGCTGACAGCCGATGGACCAGGTAAGAGATGCGCTGCCACTGAAGACCGTAGTGCTAACCTGTTCTTTCTTTGTCTTTACAGGTGCTGCTGAAGACTGGATTCCAGGATGGTAAGCCTTTGTTCCCTTAGGCCCAGGATCAGAAGCAGAAGACACGATGACCGTTCTGCTGCAGAGAATGCAGAATAACGCAAAGCAAGATTCATCCATCGGGTGTGGTTTAAATAGCCTCCTGTAGTGCTTAGGTGTCTCCTTCCACAGCCACGCCTAGGTAAGAAAAGAGTTCCTGCTTTCCAGAAGAGTTCCAGTGTTCTGAACCTAGGGAGTGGCTCCTGCCCCACCCAACAGGAAAAGTAGTCCCAAACAGAAGAGGATCAGGGGTTCAACTGGCAGGTAAGTAAGCAGCATGGTCTGCTGCAGGTAAGTCCACCAAAGCATTATGAGCCCGGCGCTTCCAGCGCTGGGACTGGGCATCTTTATGAGCCTGGTGCCACTGGCGCCAGGACAGGGTCCAAAAGGTCCCAATTGGGACTGGCTGGCACTGGGAACCGGGGTTATGGGTCTGCTTCCAAGGGAGTCGGGCAAGTCCTGATCTTTTGGAAGCAGAGATCATGACAGTAGGTAAGCATGGGAGAGAGAGAAACCACAAGTGAAATGGACGTTCTTGAACTGCTTCCGGAACCTGAGGTCATCGTGCTCAAGTTTGCGAGGAGCAGGATGGCCATTCCAGAAGGCAGGTACCTGCGGAGGAGAGAGAACTAACTACCACCCTTTGCCTGGTTTTAAAGATGATCCTTGAAGAGTAGGGTCTTTAGGACCTTCCTAAAGTGTAGGATGGTAACACTCTCCAATGACAAATTGCATATTGGTAAAAAGCCTGTTTCCTGTTTTTCCAACTTTGTTCTTTGTTTCTTGTCCTGTGACGTTGTGGCTTCTGGTGGTGTGGAGGCCCCTGAAGCCGAAGGATCTGTAGCTCTAATAATATCAAATAAAAACATGTCTTCTGCCATGCTTGTTTCTTAGCAACCCATCAGGAAAAATTGTGGGATGCGAATGGAGCCAGGGGAGAGAGAACACAATAGGGCTTCAGTCGCTGGGTAAAGCATGTATTGAGCTCCCAGTTTCTGTACATGTAACAAGTGGTTACTTGGATATGATACTAATCAGATTTCAAAGTTCAGAGAAGAGGGTTTGTCTCCCTACACCATTGGGGGCAACTTTGACACAAATAGTAAGCATTCAGACGTGCCTTTGGCTCACCCGCCAATCAATGCCCTGACTTTCATCATGACACAGACCTTATCCTGTAACTATAATCAGGCCAGCCAATTTCTGTATAATTTATCCCATTAGTCCCTTAAGAATCAAGGATATCTCTCTCATCTCTCTGTCCCTTTTAGCCTTTTTTCCAATCTTCAGAAGGGGTTCATTCTTAAAGATCCAAGCCAATTGCAGCTGAAGTAAAGAATATTGCGCTACTGAAAAGATTCAGGATATGCCTGCACATGGCTGATCTAGGTGTTCATGGGAGTGAAAAGGAACCTTTTGGCTTTATCAAAGTTGGATTGTATGCTTTTGTGGGTGTGAGTTGGAGGGGTGGTGGTAGGATGAGCTCACAAAATGTACACATGCTACCGGATTGCACCTCCTCATCTCCCACCACGGAAACACCTGCCTGCCAACAATACATTTCATGACCAGTAAGCTTCTACCCCTTTACCATCCTTGCCTCACACAGCCACATCCTAAGCCTGGAACAAAATGATGAAAGGCCTGCACCCTCTATGCATTTCTAACTTGGAAAAGCAGAACCACACCCATTGCTGAGGCATTTTCCATAGATTCACAAAGGAGCAGCACGCCATGAAGCCTAGAAACTGACCCTGTGCTCCAGAGCTTTGGCCTGGCTTCTGTGGTATAGGCTATACATACTGTGAGATGGAGACCTCACTCCATCCCTGATTATCACATCCTAGAAGCACAGGGAAATGATGCAGTGTATTCTTGGTCGTGTATCAGCTCTTGTGTTGTCCCTTGGAGTCATTTTAGCTCAGGGATATCACAGTACATGTATCATTTATGGAGCAGGACAGGGAACTTCTGTATGCAGACACCTTTAGAGAACAGGGTAAAATATTATTGTAGAGGAGCAGTTTCATGGAAACCTGAGATGTGCCATGCCTGACACCAGCAGTTGTGACCATACCACGGCAAATATTTGAAAGAAGGTATCCACTGGGGAAACCCTATCAAATGTATCCCCAAAGAGTCGACAATCTGATGGACGAACTACCGGAAGCAGTATGAAAAAGAGTGAAAGAGGAGCTGGTGACATCATGAAAGACAAGCAACGTTCATATGCAAAAAGAAAATTGCACGTGTGAGAAGCACTGCAGAAAACTCAAGCCGTTCAATCTGTACAGATGCTGTAACGCAAGTAGATCAAGTAAACTTGCTTGCTATAAGTAGTGAATGGACTGCAGGCAGAGCCGCCATTGTATAGAAGCTGGACGTCAGTGTCATGAATTTATCAAGCCAGGACCCATGGAGAGAAAGGGCGAGAGCTGTGTCAAAGCAAAAAGAAGCTGAGTTTTGGGGACACGAATGGCAAGGCTGTTTGGCCTGGTGTCAAAGTTAAAGCAGCCAAGACTGGTTATCTATTCTTGTAGGCAGTGAGCGTACAAAGCTGAATCATCCCTTGTTAAGGTGCTAAGAAAGAACACCAAGCGTGTCAAGTTTTATTCATTTAAGACATTTAAATGCTATGAAATGGACCAAATCGTGGTCTCCAGTCAAGTGAGCCAATGATGGTAATAGAGTTTAGCATGGAGTTCTATAACAACAATAGTGAAAGCCTGTTCTCAAATATATTCCGAGAGACAAAGAACTTTGCAAGGACAATTTCAAAGACAATCTTCATGGCAGAAGGCATGAGTGATGAGGGATTATGGAATAATTGGGTGGGGAGGTACAGTCAAGTCCACCTCCTGGCACCTGGATCTGAGCTTACGTGCTGCTAAGTGAGCCGAATGTTCCAGATATGGCAAGAGCGTGCCAACCAATTATAGAGGGCCGTATAAGGAAGTGCCTTATGTTTGAAAGCCAATGATATACTGTGTACTTAATAGTGTTGAAGATGACATTTTTAAAGGTAGGCATACATTGCATTCCTGACAGTAGATAAGCAATCACAATCCCACCCCTTATAGAAGTTCGAGCGAGCATCCATTGATGTCCGGTGTAACTCCCTGTTTTAGATAATTGTTAATAAAACAGCAACCTTTACCATCTTCCTGAGTTGGTTTGAATATTTTGTGTCAGAGGTATTCTGCATCCCCATCCATTGCATGCAAGATACCCAAAGGGCCATACACTCACGTGGTAGCAGTGCGTGTGGTTAAAAGATCCAAACTAGTTTGTATCCAGAGTTTCGGAAGATTGGGTATCCACCGCCATTAGCCGGAAGAACTTGGGGTTTACTGTGGAGAGCGGCCGGTAGAAATGTACTTACAAGAAGAACCAAGAACGTGGCCAGGTCCCCCTTTGATGATCTCCGTGCCCGGTTTCTGCAGGCGCTCTGCGGATGGAAGGCGGAGTGGTCAGATTGGAGGAGGAGATGATACCAAAGGCCTCGAGTTGATTAACAAACAAATGGTGAATAGACTAAGGGGAATGGCAAATTAAGGGGACGGGGATGTGATATTTTTTGAGTAACAGCAAATATTGTGTGATGAAAAGAGATAGCGCATAGAGTCGTAGCTCAAGGGAGTTCAAAAGAATACGTCTCTAACGACAATGGGAGTAGAGTGAAATATATAACACATGAACAGGTTCTTGTAAGGTGACATATTACACCCTGTACAGGGTACGAGTAAAGGTGAGAGAGAAAAAGGTAATCACATTGTTTATTGGTGTGTAAAGTCAACTAGTTTCTATGTTATTTGTTGAGTAAAAATATCGAAGAGCGAAAGAAGTTGTGAAATAATTGAGAAAAGTGGAGGAGAAATAGTGATCAGACCTAGCAAAGTGGTTGGTACCAATACAAAGGTAGACATAGTTAATAGAAAAATGGGAGGCTTGAGCGGCAATTGATGGTGTGTGCTCATATTTGTTGTTTTATAGGCATTGAAAAAAGTGGTGATTTAAGCAAAAGTATAAAGGTTATTTTATAAGTCTAGTACAGAAAAGTATTGACAGTCAATTGAGACTTGTCATTTTGGGATATACTCCTCTGATGCACTTATTTAAGACATTACCAAAGCACATGCCCAAGCTCAAACAGTGTAGTGTGGAATGGGTGAAAAGCACTGCAGATAAAATGTTCATGCCGTGGCCATAAAGGGGATCATTGTCAAAAGCATTATTGCAATACATGGCTACATACTTGCACGTTGCATCCATGGGGAAGAAATTAGAGAAAAGATTAGCCATCCTAGAGCTCTGGAAAATGTACCAGGAAGAAAGGGAAGATCTGCCACTTGAGGAGTGGATACTTAATCAAGGAGGAAGGTGTAGAGCCATCAGCTCCCCTTACCTCGCTCAAAGTGAAAGGTGCTAGTGCAGAAGAAAAAAGGTTGTACCCATTATAGGAGTTGAAAGTGGCAATGGGGTATAATAATCTAATATACAAACCTCCAGTATAGCAGTGATGATAGTCCAGAGGAGAATAAGTGACAAGAACAGATGTATAAGATCAAACAAAACAAAGAAGAAAAGAGTGAGCTATCAAATATTTCAACAAAAATATACAGGGAGATTAAGAGATGGAAAGGAGAGAAGCAGAAAGCTGAGGAGATAGTGCTTGTGCAGAACAATTAATGGGCGGACAGATATTACTTAAAATAGATGGGAATAGCATTGAGGAAGTTAGGAAAAGATAGCATAAGGACGAACATATAGAAAAGACAAGGAATGAGAGAAGAGATTGAAAGAAGATGAGCAGAAAAGGAAGAGAAGGGAGCGACAAGAACATATGTAACAGGAAGAGCAAGAGAAAAAAGAAGAACGTGCAGAAGAGAACAGGAAGTGTGATAATAGACAGAGAACAATACAAGACAGGGGTAGAAGAGAGAGGAAGACAGAAGAGGCGGAAGCTCAAAAATGAAGGTACAAAAGAATACAGAGACAAGGGGAAAGAAGAGGAAAGAAGGGAAGGAGTAAGGAGAGAAGAACAAAGGCAAGTGGAAGAAAACATTAGAAGGGATGCGAGAAAGCAAAGAGAACTAGATGAAGAAATAGACCAAAGAAGGAGAGAGCAGGGTCTTGATACCAGTCTCATTCGAAAGGAACCAGTAGGGCCAAGCCCAGAAATACGATGGGAAAGGGTGGAAGAGTGCCTCCAAATAAAATAAGCTACGCCGTAGTATTGGAAGAAGACAACTTTGATGCAGCGAGCATCAGAGACAGAATTGATAAGGCCTTCAAGAATTAAAGGAAGGTAGCAACTATGAAAGTTGAGGGAGGAGGGATCAATCCCTAGCATGTCAATCAAAAAGCAAAGTGGAAAATCTGTTCAGTCACATACGTAGAATGTTGTCCTTAAGCAGACTGATCTTAGACAAATGTGAACGGGTTGATAGTCACACTAGTTGGGGACAAGACATATCAGACAAGGAACGAGAATCCTTCCTTGGGTTAGGAGGAGGGAGCATGTGCACCCCTGAAGGAAGGCTGCAAATATATAAAGAAGTAAGCTGGTCAGATCTGGAACAACCTAAGGATAGGACGCCAAATCCCATAGCATATCCAGAGTGTCCCCGAGGACGATTGTATAGTGAGAAGGGAGCATTGCCACCATATGGAGCAGGTTAAGGTCACTACAACAGGGAGACGGACAGGGACGATAGTCCCTGCCATGGATAGATTAACGATGGTAGCCGACTGTGGGTTGGGCTTTACACAGTTTCCCTTATTGGAAAAAGGTGGCACAAGACCACAGTATATTCCGTGGACAATGATAATCTAAGGTGCAAGCTCCTGAGTTTGACTTTGGGCACTGGGAAATGGATATATGAGTTAGAAAAAATGACAGGAGGAAACACTCTGGCCCTAGGACACATAAAAGGTCGCCTGGCAACTATTCTTCAGGGCTGATGACATATGGAGGGGAGCAGGGTATTCAAGTGTGACATCACACAACACAGTGCATGATGGTGCACTATTTAATAATTGCAGAGCAGATGTTTGGAGGGCTCTCAGGGTACAGTGTCCCCATACATCAGACATGGGTGTAATTATGACATGTAAGATGAAACAAGATGAAGACCCTATTGCTTATATTCAGGATATTCAAGAGAAATGGCAACTTGAAACCCGCGGGCCAGTGCAGAGGCAGATGAAGAAACAAGTGGGAATGGAAGTGAAACTGTGGGCCGAGATACAGCTGACAATAGTGCATCACTGTCGGTTGTTACAAGAAAAAAATAAGAAGAACGATAAGACTAGGAAAATCGAGGAAGCCAAATAAGTTCAGAAAGAATGACAACATTTGCCATAGAAAAGGGCTGTATTGACAAGCGGAGAAGGCTTGGGAATGCAGGAAGCAGTGGGTTCATCGCAGGCGACTAATCAGCACCCGATGGACCAAGGTGGATATGGGTTTGTGTCACGAGGCAGAGGTATGGGATAAAGAGGAAGAGGAAGAGGATTGCAAAATAATCAAGATGGGTTTCAGAATGCACAGAATGAGAATCAGTGTACCCACAGAGGGTGTAACCAAGGGGGACTTGTCAGAAGGACACTCCTAGTATGTTGGACATGTGGGATGACAGGGCACATAGCACACATATGTTGGAGCCAAGGGAATGTACATAATGACCAATTTTCAAAAGGGGGCAGCTTATCCTCCACAATATAGCGCACAAACTAGGGAAGGGTTTGTCAAGATCAGACAATGTATCAGACACAAGCCCTGTGAGTGCAGCAGGTACAGCAGCAAGAATGAGTGCAAATGAATCCACCACAAGTGCAGTCACAACAAGCCCCCATGCAGACACAGTAGTATGCAAACACAGGACATGTGTTGACACCAGAATAAGGAGGTGTCCTTTCACAGGGATGGGATGAACCTGTACATTCAACAGAACAGCTCACAGGGTGACATGATGTGTTCAGTAGTATCTGTGACACCAGACCCCAATAGGAACCAAGGGTCGACGTGAAGATAGGAGGCAATTATTTCTCTTTTTTAGTCGACACTGGAGCTACTCATTCATGTATAAAAGAGGGAAAATATCCAATGTCAGGAATTGTCATGAATGCTCAAGGGTTCTTTGAAGCTACGAGTCGATTACCTTTTAATGATGAATTGCCAGTCTCTATAGGAGAGTGTGACATGACTGTTCCTTTGTTATATGCGCAGAAGACACAGGTTAACATTTTGGTAAGGGATTTATTTAATGACAAAACGTATACATGACAATTTCATTTACTGATCAAGGAATAGTTTGTTCCATTCCAGGAATACACTATTTAAATGTGGGAAAATGTATACTGGCACTCACAGGGCAAGTGGCTCTGCGAGGTGTTCCTGTAGATCCAGACATGTTTCTGTATGGGGTGAGCATTCTACTGATATAGATACCTGGCTTAGTGGGAAAGATTGTGAGGATATCTGATGAATATTTGTTTCGACCACAAATACCTATGGACGAAGAGGGGGGACAGACTTTCTCAATAGAATTAGAAGCAGCCATAGTACGAAGGGAAATGGCAATGCTCAAAGGAATAGATGATGAAGGAAGACCATGGAGGACAGTAATAGCTGTCGCAGAAGGGTTCCAATTGACTGACAACACTCATGACGACATGTTCAGGGAAGACCGAACAGATGATAAAGTGGTGTTCTTTATGAGCATCACATATTGGATACGTATAGAGAAGAGAGAAGTCCCTGAGCAAATGACGATAATGCGACAGCCTGCAGCATTTTTTCAGGAAGTCTTGGAGAAGCTGTCAAGCGTCCTTTGGACCACAGGCCCTTCTATTGTAGATTTATTAAATGGGTCAGGGGAAGTCAAAATAAAGCTTAAAATGGGAGTGATTTTACCTCAAACAAAACAGTACCCCATGTCTCGAGAGGCTGATGAAGGTATATTTCTGACCATTTCAGCACTGATGAAACAAGGGATTCTGATGCCTTCAGAATCATTGTGTAACACTGTGGTTTATCCGATCAAAAAATCTAAAGGAGGGTTGTGGAGATTTATACAAGCTATGAAACCAGTTAATCATATTGTAGATGCAGAGTTTCCGCTAGTTCCTAACCCTGCGACGATACAATGCAGTAACTCGGTGGAAGATCGATATTCTACATTGATTTGAAGAATGCGTTTTTCTCGTTGCACTAGGACTCACAAGACTTGTCTTCCTTTATGTTCCGCCTAACTTGACTGAAAAATACCTGTTTGCCCCATGGGTACTGTGTGTCCCCATTGATCTTTAACAGAGTCCCACAGATGGATTTAGGCAATATTTATCTAAAGAGTGTGGTGATACAATACATAGATGACATTTTGATTTGTAGCACCATGGAAGATGAGTGCAGAAAAGATTCTATTCAGTTCATGAATTTTCTAGCAGACAAGGGATATAAGGTAGACAAGGAGAAGTTACAATACTACCAAGAAGAGTGTTTTACATAGGCAGTTGATTTCACATGAAGTAAAGAAGATGACACCTGAAGAGCTGAGGCGATTATGAAAGCCGAATACAGTGAAGCAGATGCATCAGTTTTTGGGGTTATGCAACTATGTTAGAGCCCGGGTGTTTGATTACAGTACATACACAAGAGCCCTTTTTCCAAGCCTTATAGAAAAGCACAAGTGGACAAAGTAAAAATAGAATGGACTGAGGAAATGGAGGAAGGGTTTGAGGTGCTGAAAAAAGCTACTTGCACAGCCTTGTTTTAGGAATTCCCAATTATGCTGAGGAATGTTACTTGTTTTCGTATACAAATGGGACAGTCATGACAGCAGAGCTTACACAGAGGACTACATTGGGGTACAAGTCTTTAGCGTTTAACAGTTGGATTTTCGACCCAGTTATGAGAGGACACTTTCATTGCAAACAGTCATTGGCAGCTGCCTCCGTTCGCAATTGAGAAGTCTACAAGTATGTTTTTGGGCTGCTCTATGACTCTCTTTGTTGAGAAATTCAAAAGCACATTGACATCCCAAAGAACTTTCGCTTATGATGTAATCATTTTGAACCCAACTATTAGAATTGTAAGATGTACAGAAGGTGATCAGGTGCATGACTATGCTAATTATGTTGAATTTTATGATGATATACCCCATGTAAAGAAAATTGCATTGGCAGGAGGTGAAATTCTCTTTAATGATGGTTCTTCGAAAATTGATCAGACTAGTGGGGAAAGGCATTCAGGCGCAGTGGTAGTGAGCCACAGATAAATGGAGAATTTGAAGTTGTAGCAAGTACAATGCTACCGTCTCAGTTTTCAGCGCAAGCAGCACAATTATTAGAAGTTCAGGAAGTGACGCTGTACAGTGATTCCGCCTATGTGACGTCAACCGTACACGCAGGGTTAGCACGTTGGAAAAGGAGGGACTACCTCCGTGCGGACAACACTGCAGTGCAGCACGCATCCTTATTGGACAGGCTATTAAGGCAGTACAACTCCCAGTAGCCAGAGCGGTTGTTAAATGCGCAGCACACACTAAGCAAACAGATTTTATCTCTTGCAGGAACAAAATCACAGACGAAGAAGCCAAAAGGGTTGCAAATTCCCCAGATATTTTAAGTTTTGATACTGAGAATATTAAAGAAAAACTAGTTGTTGCCATGTTAGTGCAAGAAGGGTTTAATAAATTGCTGATAACACAACTAATGTAGATTCAAGGGTGTGTGCCACAGGAAGAGCAGAAATTATGGAACCAAAGGGGTTGTTCTTTATCCCTCACAGAAGCATTATGGTGACAAGCTAGCACTGGAAATCTGGTGATGCCAGTAGCGTTATTAAAGGTTGCGCTTGAACAGCTGCATTTCCCCGCGCATGTAATGAGGTAGAGTCTTTCTGCAACCCTTGCGGAAGACTGGTCCATTCCGAATTTATTTTAGCAAATTGCACTATTTATGGTAACCTGCATCATGTGTTAAAAGGTTGCTGCTGAGGATATACTGAGAACAATTTGAGGGGTGCTACCTCAACTGAATGGTCCATTTCAGCATTTACATATGTCTGTAACGCTCACCTTGCATCCACAGGGGCGCCTCTCGACTGGTCTGGGACGCTTCTGCGTTCACTGCACCTTCCCCAGGTTTCGTTCTGCCAGGAATCAGTTCTAGAAGACAGGAGGTGGATTTTAGCGACTTCTCCTTCCCTCGAGAGACCCACCTCCCTGCGTTCCCCTGGCAGTTTCCTCTTGGGACTTCTCTCCCCTTGATTTTTGGAATGTTGCGCTCTGCATCCTGCTGTGCTGGGCAGGGGTGCGTCATTGTTGTGTTGGCTTGATCCGCCGAGTTACTTCACTGGCGATAGCCTGGAGTCCAGACCGGCTGCGACTCCACCTTTCAGGTAAGTCTCTTAGTGTTTTTTGAGTAGTGTCTATATTGATGAATGCTCCAATAACCTTCTTCTCTTGTCTTGCAGGGGCTGATGGAGCGAGCCGAGGCTGATGGCTGAGCTCAAGAAGGTAAGGATGTGCTAGATGCAGCGCTGAAAACGTCCTTCCAAGTCGACTGACCTGTGCTGTTGTTCTTTGCAGGTCTCAGAGGATTCCTGGAAGCGGCGATGTATTGGGACCAAACGCCGAGGGTGATGTTCGAATGGCGGAGGCCTTCCAGGAGAGCTGGTAAGTAGCTTCTGATTCTTGCCTCTATGTTCCTAGGGATGTAACGTAAGAACAATGGAGAAGTTCCTGAAGGCTCTGACTGGATGGAGGAGATGGAGCTGAACAGGTAAGGATAGCAGTGTTCTTTAAAGTTTCTTGCCCGTGTAGGCCAGGATGCAGAGCAGGACCCGGTGAACGTCACGCTGCAAGAGCAGAATAACACCAAGCGCATGCTTCGGGTTGGCCGTGGTTTAAATACCCGGCAGGTATCCCAGGTGCCTTTCGGGCAGACTCCGCCCTGATGCTAGACTGCTTGTTGCAGTTCCCTGACGATCCTTGTGGGGGCAGCCATGTTCACCCATTGTCTATTGGAACCCATACTTGCCAAGTGAGCATGATGCCAACAACGCCAAGATTGCGTCCAAGGCACCGGCAATGGGCTGAAGTGAGCCTTTCTAGCCTTGTTAAAGTACTGAGGCAGGGGCCATGGGGTTAAGGTTGTGACAATGTCAATATGATGCAGGTGTGTAATGGATATAGGTATCTATTAGTGGTGGTGTGCCCCTTCTCTAGTTGGATCAAGGAAGGTCTGTGTACACTCCCTGAAGCCACTTTCGCAGCAAAAATGTTAGTGCACAAAGCCGTCCCGAGAGGGGGTGTGTGTGATGTGCTGAGATCTGATAATGGGCCACATTTTGTTAATGAGGTATTTCAACAAAAAGGGCTTCTATTGAATATAAAGAACACGTTTTCTTCTGCTTATCACCCGCAAGTGAACAGGATTTGTGAGAGACTCAGGAGACTCCTTAAAGAAATGTTTGCCAAGATTAAATCTACATTGAAAAGGGATGGCTATAATGCCTACCCCTAGGGTTATATGCCCTTCGGGATCAGCCATGATCAGACCATCACCTCACCCCTCACGAACCGGTGACAGGGTGATGTATGCAAACACCCCTCACTCCCCACCTAGAAGCAGAAGTGATGCCCAGAGTGTAGCTAAAACTGTAGGCGATGAATTGCATGACTTTTTGACATGTATGACCTCTAGCATCTCTCTCATTTCAGATCAAGTCAGACACAAGGGGGATTGATCTCAGAAGACAGTAGAAGACAATTCAACAACCAACCCAACTGAACTTCTATCTCTACCTCAGTTATATGTTGGAGACCTAGTGCTGATCAAGAATTTTACTAGAAAGTGGCATGAGCCTCGTTTTGATGGTCCCTTTTCC
Source organism: Ambystoma mexicanum (assembly GCA_002915635.3). Taxonomy (NCBI): domain Eukaryota; kingdom Metazoa; phylum Chordata; class Amphibia; order Caudata; family Ambystomatidae; genus Ambystoma; species Ambystoma mexicanum. The sequence goes on from CM030325.1 coordinate 969,749,325, forward strand.
GTCGAGAATATAACCCTTCGCTGTGAAGGTCCAAGGAAGGCAAACTTGTCTTCACTTAGGGGATGTGAAATCCTATAAAGGTGAGACCCACCCTCCCACCATTGTAGATCCAGAAGCAAGGCAAGAACAAGAATTTCAGCGTGTGTAGACTCGATTGATGACGAAGAAGAAGGACGATAAATCAACAACCAGTGGATGATGCAGATTTAGCTTGGACTACAATTCATGGGACACTCCTTATAGATACTTTCGCACGAGTGCTTAGGCTTGCTGAGAATTTTAGTAAGCCAAAAATGAACATTATAAACATATTGACATAACAAAGTCATGCCTAAATGTCAGTTCTTGATCAGAAATTTCAAACGAGATCAGTATCCAGATTCATTTTGTAGAGCATACTTGTTCTAAGCAGTTAGACATATAGCACTTACTGATAGTGATGTGCAGCGGCTTGTGCTTGCTGTTTTTGTATTTATACTTCAAGGCTTATCCTGCTCTTGTCAGAAGAGACATTGATATTCACACTGTTTTACAGGATCCCAAGAATGGCCCTGTGATCAGAAGACTCCTCATTGCAATAATGAAGCACATTTTACAGTTGCAAGTGTTAAGAAATGTGATGATTGTATTAAAAATGAGAAATGTAGAAGCTGCACAGTTCTAGAGAATGAACAAGTGCAACAAGTACCAGGATAGCGTGAACGTGGAAGCCTATGTTTTTATGCATAATATATGCCTGTACGATTAGTCTTTTTGTCTTTCTGTTCCTCATGTTTCACACAAACCGCACGCACTTCACTAGACTGCAACAACAAACAAAACACACATAGCCTTACACAACAGCACACAATGCATACCGACCGTATACCACATCAAGAAGCTCAGCGAATGGGGTTACCGAACTGGAGCTGCCAACAGCACATCATAGCTCTCTTGCTCTTTCTCCAAACATTGTCCTACTAACGTACCCCAACAAACCCACGTTGTTCAGATCCGCCAGAGTGTCAGGGGACCACTCCGGTGGTGATAGTGCTTGGTATAAATATCCTTTAACATTAACATAACATTAACTCTCTATCATGTTGGAACTCCTGCTGAGACAAAGGCCCATATGGCTCTCCCTACTGGGAGAACTGCTTTTGATTTGCCTCATGATTAGTACATCAACTTTGCATATGGAAGATATAAAAGAAATGCAGAGGAAGATAATGAGGGAGTAAATACCTGTCTAGACAATGCAGCACACTTTGGTAATAACATGTGGTATCAGTACATGAGAAAGGTGGGAGAGGGAACATCCAGGGAGAGTTGCTATGTCTGCGCTCTCATAGCCTATGCCATGAATACAGTGCAAACCTTAATTTCCAAAGAAGACCTAGGACACGATGCCAGATGCCTCATTCATCTTGCAGTATGTATGACCAGAGGACAGTTTAAGGAAAGTTGCAGATCAAAATGGTTGTTTCTATATCAAGATGATTATATCAAGGCCACACAGATAGAAAAGGAATCCAGATGGAAGAGTAAGATGTGTGTTTATCCTGCAGCAGGAAGGGAAGAGGTGGTCTTTGAAGAGATGAATACAATGAATTACCCTGATGTGAGAGCAATAGCTGGATAGCCTGGATGGTGGGGGTGAACTTAAGTTTTAGTCTATGGACAAGTGAAATCCAAGCAGGGATGGGAAGAAGGATTGATGTCCAGTGCAGTACATCTACTGAAGCCAGAATATGTACAAGAGGTAGAGCGAGTAAACAATGTCTGTTTGAAGTAATGGGCTAAGCATACCAAACTACTGAAATGGGTAGAAGATAAATCAGGTGCAATGGTTGTGATTCCATTGGCGAATGTCACATTGTGCTTCAGAAGACATGGAAAGAATCACGTACATGGCCCAGCTGTGTACATGCCTTTCTTAAATTACTGTCAATTCTTCAACTTGCCCATCTACATTCACTGATTTGGAATCTTAACCCAAAAGCATTTGATTTCACCCACTTGAAAGCCATACATAGAACCTCCAATGTGATCACATCATGAAAAGAGAAACATCTTGACAGCCACCCCTCAGGTTAAATCTGAAACACAGACCACAGCAAATGAGGAACAGCTCAACAGCATTCACATTTGGATAAACACCACGCTGGTGAGTGTATCATCGATACATGCATCCAGAAATATCGCAAACAAAGACGCATGACTGGTTTACCCCCATCATGAATTGCATGAAAAAGGAACATTGGGAACTCTCGAAAAGGAGCAACCTTCCAACAGACAAACTGGAAGACATCCAACAACTATAGTACTATAGAACAAAAACTATAAAAGCATACAAATACCCCATTGTATTGAATCAGCATAGCACAAATCATGTCTTTGAAATCTTCCAAATATCCAATATTTCAGCAGCCTTTGACACTGCCCCTAACACCTACTCAAGAACTCTGTGACTCCGTCATGACACACTTTGCAACAAAATTCAAGAGATTCAAAACCACATGGACAGGAAAGAACAAATCCAGTCTTACCTAACTATGGAAACAATTCTGGCATAACCTCCCACCCCACTATATTCTGTTTTCTGGCCATCCAACTTAAGGAGTTTCCCGAGGGTAAATTATATTCCCCCAATGTCTACCAAATGACAACAAAGCAAAGGTGACTAATAACTGATTTCCTATTAGTTATCATCACCCCAATAAACAGGTGATAGACCACCATGTTAGCACTTAAAACAGTATTCGGTAAACCTCTCCTTAAAAACTCACAGTTGATCCAAACAACTCAGCTAAGTACAACATAATCTGTAATACACATTTCATTAGCAAAATCTTTAAAAATGAAACTAAGTGCAATAGGTTGAGATCCGCAACCTACTACCTAGACATACTATGCCCCAGGACAATGAGAGGAACAGACTCCACACTTGACTTGATACTGTATATGATGTAGAACAATGTAAGCAACCTCATAGAGTGCACTCATCTGACTCGCCATTTCAATGCCACGTGACATGCAGAGTACCCCACAGACCCATCCTCTTGTCTCTTTCTCATTGACATATAAATTACCAAATCCTGGGTCTCATCAGAAACACTTGCTTCACGTGATGCAACCATGCAGATGACATGCTAGACATCTACAAATTCACAACATCTCTCAACACATTTCCTGCAGATGTGCAGCCTTGGATGACCTCAAACAGATGTTAGCTTAATCCAAACAAACCAAACTCTGATATATAGTGCAACACCCCCTAATCCCATAGCCATCCACCATACATCTGCAATGGGCTTTGTCAAATACCCTCTTTGACTCTAATGATCCCCAGAATCACAATAGACACTAGATCCTTTGGTTAAGGCCTGCATACAGAGCTGGTTCTTCCAGTTATGTAGTTAACAATGCACCATGTCCTGTCTGACCTTCAAACTCAGGACCGTGGAAGATATTTCACAAGTATTCTCAAGATTTGACTATTCTAATAGCCTTTAACTTTGACTTTCAGAATACCTAGTCCACAAACTACAAAAACTACAAAACACTGCGGTCATATTACTCATAAGGTTGAAAGGTTTCAAACACATTACCACTCTGCTGGCTCCAAAACAAAAAGAGAATCCACTTCCAAAGCTCTATGCATTGCTCATCACTCTGTCCATGGTATTTGTATTTTATTGTTTTTGTTTTATAGCACCTTACGCCAAAATGCTTAAAGGAATAGTTCACCCAAAATGTTTTATTGCCCAAAAAGATGCAACTTTCCAACAAAAACAAACTGTGGATAAGCTGGACATTAACACAACTGAAATGGAAACAAATGAATGCTACCACAAACATAACAAATCACCTATTCACACCACAAGGTGATGCTTATTTTTTCACTATAAGGGGGCACTGATATTCTCTTCTACCCCAACATTCACATCCGTCTCATCTTTGCCCCTCTTCTCTTCAACTAGCCTACTCCCACTTTACCCTTAATTGACAAATTGCCCAGAGGTGGCTCCCACCATCTTAGCCAATACCACTTGAACATTTATTGCGAGATAACTAAGCTCTTGTGGGGTGAAAAGACAGCCCCAGAGTGACAGAGATGGAGAGGCAATGTTAAGCCCTATTGTGAGAGTGAAAATGGCTGATGTGGAGATCCATTGAAATATAAAAGCCAGTACAAAACAGTGTATTCCGATATAAGGCCTAGTGAATTAACACACATGGGCCTATTTCAACTTTAGTAAAAAAACAAAGACACCAAGTTGAAGCAGAGTGTGACTTACTACTGAATTATTGTAACTTTGTCCAATGGAGGCAAACAAAAAGAAACATGTGGTGCGATAGCTGCTGACTTTTTGTAAACTGGGAAAAGGCACTTTTGACAGATGTAAAAATGAAGCAGTGTATGTGGAAAGAAAAGATACATTTAAAACACTGCACTTTTGGAAGATAAAAAGTACGAATGATGACTGACATTTAAGAAATAAAGTCAATTGACAGATTGCGTTTATCAGGAATAAAGAGACTTAATTTCCATCATATAAAATGATAGCCTGTAAAGTGAAAGGCCTATTTCGTTTTTGTAGAAGTGAAAACTGGTGTCCTATGTTAACTGTGGACTATCTGTGTGCATAAGATTAATAATGAATCTAACTTGTTTGTAATATAGTAGAAAAGAATGGTTGTATTTATGAACAGCAGGCTTAGGTGTAATATAAACTGTTACATGTTAAACAAACTGTGTCAATGTAAAATGTTATTCATTTAGAGTTATGTATGCAGCTTGTTTTTCCCCATTGAACTGAAAGGTCTGTGCATCTGAAACTCTGACCTCGAGACATTTGGCTGAGGACCTCTAGGATAAGGTCTAATTTTCAATTTAAATGCTAAGATATACAGAGAATTAGATCAGAATTATCGGATTTGCAGATAACATAGCCACATAAGTGACCTTTAAGGTCAGGTCTCCCCATTACCTCTGCATTAGCTTCTAACAAAAACCTTTGAAGCTAAATAGTGGAGGGCATGATCACATGGGCCAGCCAGATGTCATGATCAGGTCATAGAAGAGAAATGAAACCTAATAATTAGTGGGGGCTATGTGAAAAATGAGGGACCCATGTGATGCCTTTCCATTGATTAATATTGGGCCACCTTTTCTTTAAGTGAAATAGAATTGTTTGTCCCAGTGAGCTCACACTGGACTCAGAATAAAGGGGATAAAAAGCCTGTTGGGACCATATTAAAATGAATTTTGTGTGATGGGTACAACTTGAGTTATGAGTAAAATTATGATTGTGGCCTTCTCATAATTCTGAGGGACTAGAAAGTTGTTGTGATGATAGGTTATGGAAGTAAGGTTTGAATCAGGCAAGGGCAGATTTATGACTATTTTGGCTCAGGATCATATCACGAAAAACAGTAGCTCCGCCCAGGAAAGGGTGTGCCGAAATAAATTTAGTATTTTCTGACTTGCCATAAAATATAGAACTGAAATATATATATATGTGCCGGCAATTATCTGAAAAATTAGGGTAGCTGTCATGTTGTTAGATTTTCAGAAACCAAAAGTGTAAACTACCTGTCATTTTGAAATTATGTATTTCCACCCTCCCCCAGCTTCCATAACCCATACCTCCAAACTTCTGGTCCTATCAGCAGCCAGTGGTCGTCTTAGTGGGAAATGAAGGGAAAGAACTAGCCAATCCATATTGTCGGAATTATGATAATATGTGCGTGTCATCAGTACGATATCTTGGCAATTTCTAATCTAAGAGGCAACATGCAAGAAAACAACTAGGGAGAGATACCAGGAGAGCTGCCTAATCCACCGGGACACTATCTTGCCAGGGGAGCAAAGCTAAACCAAGGCCTACCTAGAAGGGGGGAGAAAATGAGACCCAAGGACTTTGCTTGGAAATCTGGCAGCCCTATCTGAGAGAGGCCTGTGGCTGGAGAGACCTGGCTGGTGGATAGAGGCTTGAGGTGTGAGCTGAGAGGGGCCTAGGATCTGGCGGCCTCCTGAGCTAAGAACAGAGATGTCCCATGTAAGTAAATATATCCCAAATTGTGTGGGGAGCTCCAAGGCTTAATTACCCTCCCTTAGTGTGTGAAGGATGGGCAAACCTGGGAACACCCTGTCCATACTGAACTATAAAGTTAAGCCAATGAAGCCTCTATAGAACAACACTTTATCCAGTTACCTTAAATCATGTTGGAACCTGTTTAACCCTTAACTTTGCATTGGTGCATGCTCGATTAGTGGGAGGGGGATGGGAGGTTGAAAGCTTGTATTCCCTTAGCACAATTAACTGAAAATATAATTTAATTAATTCCCATAGGGTCATTTATAACAGGGTGATGTTTTTGACAAAATTCGAACTTGACAAAGGATTATCCCAGTGCACTGTAAATTACTCTAGTCTGTAATGTAATTGGATAGCCCTGCTGTTCAATGGAACGTGATAGTGTCCCCAAAACAAAAATCCCAACACTTTGCATTCCGTTTGAAAGCAAATTGTGGAAAATGAATTTTCCCTTTCAGTCCAAACAAAAATCTCAAAATCTTGCATTTTCATTGTAGGAGTGATGCAACACAAAATTCCCCATTTATTCTCTTGCATCCCAAATCAGAATTCCCAAACATGGCATTTTACCTAAATAAAAAGCCCAAAAAGATTTCCCATTGTCTTCCCACACCCACAACCTTGCTTTCAGATCAGTGGGGTCATATCTAATTTGTGCCTGGAGGGTGGGGGTTGCTGGGAGAAAGGAGTATTGTACCAAACTAAGCAATCACTGGGGATCATTACGAGTCAGACGGTAGGGGATACCGGGCACCGGTAAGGAGACCGGTGCCGGTAATCCCCTACCGCCTGATTCCGAGGTCCCCTAACGGGAACCGCAAGGGACGTGTGGTCAGACCACACGTCCCTTACGAGTCCCGTTAGGGGACCAGGCCGTTAATTAAGGCCTGCCATTAGCAGGCCCGTAAATAGCACCTTTCCCATCCCCATTGAGCCCTATTGGGCTCAATGGGAATGGGGAATGGTTGGTGCAATGGGGATTTACCAGTCCCACCAGGGTCGGACTAGACCGGTAAGTCCCCACTGCACCACACCGGACTCAGTCCCGTTATTGGAGGCAGTCATAGAGCAAATAGCGCCATGACTACCTCCAATCTTGTAATGACCCCACTGTGTGTTGTTTTTCCAGTTGGTTAATTTGCAAGAGATCTGGCGTAAACTGTTGACTGCCAACTTCAACACTTTACCTGTGTCTTATAGTAACAGAGATTCCTTTAAACCTATGTTAGTCAATTGGTGCAAGACATTTGAATTGGTGATATTTTGTAGCACCACAGCGTTGGTGATAGATGTTTTTGTGATTGCCTATGATTCTTTGCAAAAACTTAAATAAATATTTATTCTTATATACACCGGCCATGTCTCATAACTTTCCTAGCTGATTGATGGTAAAGAGGGTATTTTGAAGTAGGGTAAGATAGAAGTGCAGCCTCTCTAAAGTTGAATCTGTTAAGCATTGTGTAGCGTGCCACCTTGCTGGGGGACGGGGTGGACTCCCAGAGTTTAGTTGAGAGTGACCGTGTAATAAACTGGGACACTGTCCTCTATAGTCCTATCTCAATCCCCCAAATTAGTAGTTAACTTTACCTAACCAACGCTTAGCCTTTTGGTCTTGGGTTGTCACATTCAGATAATATTGTCAGGAGTGGCTTTGTCAGTCCCACAGAATCTTACCATCACATATGTACTTCCAATGTGCACCCCTTAACAAGATACATTTCTCATTTGTCTATCCTGTAAGACCACTAACAGCCACCCCATCCTTTTTTCTTAGCGAGCAAAGAGGTAGATGGTTGCTGTTCAAGAGCACTTTACCCTAATTTAAAGTATGCTCAGTAAAATGTGTTGTGGATAATATGGCTACTGCACTAACTGTACTACTGTGTCCATGACAATAACGTGCTGTATTTTTTCTCAACACCAAACACGCTGGACAATGTAAACAATGATGGAACTCTAACCAGAAAGCAGCTTGTTGGACACATTGTAAGCAAGCCACTGGATGCCACTGAGTAAGGGAAAGAGCAGGTACCAGTTACCAGAACAACCTGCCCACTAAGTAGAGTTGGAGAAGAATTTCCGTTAGTGCAGGAGGAAACAGTGGGTGGGGGACTTTTTTGTTTCAGCAAAAGAGCTTGGTACCTACAAGGCTATCCCTGTTTGCAATGCTCCTGACTGCTTGGAATGTATGATAAACTATGCATCCAGAAGTTGCATTGGCACCATATAAGTAGCTTTGTGTCTCTTTGGGATACAGGTCGCTCATATCAAGCAGCATGGTGAATCTGCAGGGGTGCTGCTAGGGGTCACTCTCCTGACATCCACTGGATCATGGAGGATGAATAGGAGCAGGAGGAACTCTTCCATCCCACTCTCAATGTCTTCACCCCTAGCTCTCTAGCATCTCAGCACTCCTAAAGATAACGGCAAACATTCCTCAGACTGCATGCTCCTCCACATGTATGTCCATCATCCTGACAGTGCTCCTCACCACATTCACTCCCACACTTGACACCCTTCCTACTCTAGAATGGCATCAATGCAATATCACATATGGCCACTGCCCTTGGCAGCATTACCCATGACAGCATTCCCAACGCACCACCATTCCCATGTGATCTGGACAAAGGCATAGCAGTAAATCTGTTCCTTCATTACACACCATCTTGTCCAGGTTGATGCCTCCAATAGCACACGTCCATCATCCTGCCCCATGGTTGCAAGGAAAAAGAGCATTGGTGTTTTTATATTTGCTGACTACTTTTTAATAGCCATTACTACTACAGATGATAAGCAGGTAACTGTGTGCAGCTACAAACACTGTCTAGGTGAGATGGTCTGCATTCTATTTTAACATCTGATTAGGTTCAACCAGTATCAGCAATGGTTAAAATAGTTAACTCTGATGGCTCAGACACAGGTCATACCTGTTTCTTAATTGGTGGGCCATGGTTCTGTCATTTTTCCACTCGTGTTTTAAAGGTAATCACTTACAGCACTGAAATTGAAGGGAAAAAAAGACAGACACTCTGGCCATCCCAGTGCCAGCTTTTAGTGTCACCCCTGATTTCCACCAAGTCCACCAAGTCTTACCCTCATGTACTTCTCTCAACACATGTTCCTTCAATTTTCAATGGCTCACCAACATTTCCCTGCAACATAAACAGCATTACCTCAACCAACCACCCCACCGACTGAAACCTGGGTACGTCAGTGCTGATGTAATTCAGTTTGTTAACATACGTACTGCCAAATATATGTCAACAAATGTAAACAAACTCTCTTAGTCATTTTGTACACATTTGTAATTTCACACCGAGGCCCAACCATGTTAGCATTTAAGGTGTGTTTCTCTGCAAGCAATGTTCAGCTTTTACAAATGGCATGCAAAAGTAAAAAGTAATGACAGGCAAACTCACATTGAATCTTTATTTTTACTATCTATTCTTTAAAAGATATAAATGCCAAGTGTAAATAATGCCTTGCTGATGTCATTTCCAATGGATTCATATGTAATCCGCCTGCATTTGGCAGGTGCTAAAAACAGGCGGATACCATTGGAATCCATTATTTTCTACACTATGCAGGCATAAAAGTGTACGCCCTTTGAAGCAGTAGGTGAAAGGACCGGATGAGATCGAAATGTTGTTTTATGCTCCTCCTTCTCCAAATGCCCCACGGTGTAAAAGTAATGGTGAAATGGCTAACACTGTGCTTTTTCACCTAATTGTTGCACTACTGGAATTGTAAAAGGATCCCTTGTGTGATTTCTCTCTGTCTGAGGTCAGATCAGAGGAAAAAAAAAAAATGTTTGAAGATTGAGATCAAATGTGGCTCGCAAAATCATTGACAATGTACACAATGTACACACACACTACTAAGAAGTGGACTGCCCTGATGAAGAATCCTCGCTACATAGAGTATTACACTACAATGCTGTAGTCACGTTATGTTATGCTATATAGCACTAAGTTCGCAAAGGTATTGAAGCACTATAACAGAAGGTTCATATCCAGGCAATGAGGTTAACACAGAAGTAGCTTACAGTCAAGGATTATGGGCCGCCGACACATGTTTGCAAAAGGGGAGTTCGCAGTTGTTTCCTGAACTGATTTATTTCTACTTGATTTCTCAGGGCATGAGGAAAGATTATGTAATTATGAGAACTGTGGAACACAGAGGTACTGCCGCCTACTAATTTAAGGTTGAACGTTGGGATTACCAGCAGATGTGCTTTTGAGGATCTCAACGTTTTTGGGATAATATGGTATGACAATCACATTAAACGTGCTATCTTAATGTTTATAGTTGCATGCACTGGGAGGTAATGTTATCTGCATAGTATTGAGGTGATATGAATACAAGCAGTTGTATCGACTGTGGATTGTCCGATTAGATGTTGCAAGCCCCTGCAGTCCAGTTATTTTATTTTGTGAGAAGCTATTTTACAGGCTGCTGTAGTTGGCTACCAGTGCACCTGTACTAACAATTGCAATGGTTCCAAGATGCTGTTCAGACAAGTGGGAGTTAGACTTTTTAAAGAGACGAGTAGTAATTTCTTTTGTAAGTAGCAATGCTAATGTGTGGGGACATAGCCATAATTGGGTAAAAAAAAAAGACCCTTAGGAATTTCAAACAATTAGATACATTATCGCGCCACAGCTATACAATTAAAATCATAAAAATCAACGCTCAAAGGCAAAAAACATAAAAGAGCCTCAGCGATTACATTCTTGGGAGGACTGACTGACAGGTGGAATCAGAAGCTTGGCTGGGCTGCCTAAAATAGAACTTCCATGTCTGTAATTATTGTTTGAGGACAGTGTTGCTGAAGACCATATGAATGGCATAACCCCATGGACATCCACTAAAAAATGAGCAGACATTTAAAATATATATCAAGGAGAATTTAGGAGATCACTGGTCCTTCAGGGAACTCGCAAAGCATTGGATTGCATGCTGAGGTAAAATTGTTGAACCCGAGACATATTTATCTATTCAAAATGTAGGTGGTGAATCGCATTAAAACAGTGTCATAAACCCTGATCACCAATTAAAGTCTTATATAAATGATTTGGCGATGTAGGGTTGCACAAGCCACTGACAGGTTGGGCATCTTTTGTTCCAGAACACATTTTCTTGAGCATCCATCAGGGCCAACTCAGTGCCTCAGGGAAGTTGAAACACGTTCTGTTTATCACCTAGGCCGTTATGAACCTCAACACATCCCGGACATTGCGTGATAAGCACTTTTTCTAAAATCTTAAGTGGGAAAGATGCTCCGAGATTCTCGCCGCTGTAAGGTTCCCTCATGACGTTTGTACCCCTTCCTCAGTGGCAGAATAATGGCGTTGCACCTCAAAAATGGAGACAGGTCATTGGCAGAACAAAATGTGTGCATCCACTGTGAGAAGCACTAACATGTGTCAAAACAAGATTTGCACGAGTAACATTGGGTAGTGCACGCTGTTGGCAGCTGTGAGAAGGCCACAGCAAAGGCCGAGCAATATTGCATATGGGTAAAATCCCCTTAACAGCATCAGTGATCAGAACGAGGGTTCTCGTTAACTTTCATGTAGAAGGGCCCTATGTGATTGCTTACAGAGTATATGCTGGGAGCATTGATGTGGGAGGCGTCTGGTTTCAAACTCATACAAGGCAGGATAACTGCATAGGATAAGACAACATAGTATATTGTTGCTGAAGTACAGTATGTATATTGCAGCAGACCAAGCAGAGATCACCCACAGTATGACCCCAAGTAGCCAATCACATACCAGGATGAAAAATCATCAGGGGCAACACACTAGAATATGATCCCCATGACTGAAGATCAATTGCAAGAGAGGGAACCCGACACAAAAGCTTTCTAGACATTGATGGTCCAGTTAATCTGCAAGTCCACTGTGCATTTCTGTTTCTAATCATCTGTGAACAACAAATGCACAACACACCCACTGCAAAGTGGTCATGTACCCACACCATGGCCAGGGGAATTGAGTGCTGTATTTGGTGCACCACATTTGTATATCTCAAGCAAAGTTCACAGTAAGCAATATGTGCACCCATCAATGCACAACATTCCATAGAATGAATTACCTAATGTTGTATTGGGAAATGCAAGAGTGGACAGCCTTTGTAGTGGTTCCTATCTGCTTTGTTCCTGCTCTTGTGTCCTCTCCCCTAATAAAGTCAGTACACCAAGAGGGGGACAAGCATATATTTTATTGACAGAAGAAGTTTCATATATGACTTCGTTCTCACATGAAATGGCTGTTTAGAGGGGTTGCCTTGAGTTGTTGGAGGATAGATTTTTGAACGACCACCGAAAGCAGGCTTCAGTGCATTACTGAAGGCACTGCGTAATGTTTTATTTCTTTGGAAAAACGTGAGGACATGTTCACAGTTTGACTACACGACATTACTTGTTCAGCCGATATTAAAGGCAAAGCAGTGGCTAGACGCAGTGCATGAATAAGGGACATGCGGATCCATACTCACATGTTCATCGGTAGTACCCAAATTGATCGTTTATAAACGATCGTATGGTAAATCTGTCCGAATTCGGCCAGTACCATATGATCATTGGTAAACGATCAGTTTGGTTAATCACTACCAAACATGGAGAGCGGGGGCTTTAGGGGTGTCCACCGCTCCCCATGTGTGGTAGTGTTGCCGTTTGAGGGCAGCAGGGGGTGTCCCCTGCTTCTGGGGGAAAAAAAAAAGAAGAAAAGAAAAACTGACCCTGCAGCATCGGATCCGACCCGCATAGGAGGGACGGATCCGAAGCTGCAGGCTCAGAAACATAGTGGACTTCAAAAGGGTAAGTAGGGGTGACTGGGGGAGTGTTTTGGGGGTGGTGGGAGGTCCAAATTTGGCCACTGCAAAATTGTCTTCACGGCCGAATTAACCACGGTCAATTCAGCTGTGAACAATTGTACACATCCGTTCATCGCAGGGTTATCATATTCACTGACCAATGAAAACACCTATTCATCATGACCAATTGCTAGCCCAAAACATGTGTATTCCATCCCACAAGTCAACCTTGTACTTGGCTTTGTGAAAAACACTTCTAAAACACTAGGGTTGCCCCAGATCATTTATCAGATGTAGGTCTGATGATTCTTGCCAGGTCATGACCCAACTGAGCCCCAGGGCCCTCCATAAAACCCCAGTGGATTAGTATCTTTGGATGTTACCTATAATTATTCAATGTGTGTGTCTGTCCTACTTGGTAGAACACCTTGTACCTATTTTCCCAGCATCACCCAAACAATGTTAGCTCTTTAAGGTAAGCTTTGTCCCTTATCCTTTGAAAGATGAAGATGCCGCTGGAGATGCCTGATAGACAAGGACTTTCATTGCAAGTTTTTCTTTTCTTCTGCATTTTGCTAGATACCTGTCCTCTATTTTGAGATACCATCCTGTTCAATAATTAAAGCACAACAGATGCATCATCATTGAACCTCATGCCTGTGAAATTCTCGCCTGTCTGGATTCTGTGTTTTGCATGTACCGCCAACTTTATGTATTTATTTATGTTATTTCTATAGCGCTAGAGACAGTGACTGAGGCATGAGAGCGCTAGGACAGGACAAAACAGACAATTAAACAGGGCCGTTGACCAGGATTAAGATAACAGGGAACAAGCTAATGCAAATAAGAGAGTCTTCAACTTGCTTTTGAAGTTTGAGAGGCTGGAGCATAGCCTCAAATCAGGTGGGAGGGAGTTCCATAGGCGAGGAGAAAAGCAAGGGAAACAACCCTCCTTGACTTGAGACAATTTTGACTTGGGTGTCTGGATCAGGCAGAAGTTATTGGATCTCAGAACATGTCTGACTGGAAGCCATTTGAGCTGCTATGAAGGGCTCTAACCATATAGGCAGGAGTGTGTGCTGCCAAAGGTGTGAAACATAACTCTTTTTACTATGGGTAGCCAATGCAGTGATCTTCATGCTGTCGATACGTGATCAAATCTACGAAGACCTACTACTACCCTTACAGCATTGTTTTGGACAACTCGGAGGCAGTTCATTTCTGCTTTTCCTGCTCCCAGGAGGATGCTAGCACAGTAATCCAAGCGGGTTCCATTAATTGCCCTGGCTAGCATGGCGTAGTTTGAGGCATAAAGAAAGGGTCTAATCTGTGCCAAAAGTTTAATATAGTAAGATGAATTTGCTAGCAGACTGCTGACATGAGTCCTCATTGAGAGTTCTTGATCCAAGGTGACTCCCAGAGTTTTTACTTTCATAAGGGTTGGAAGAAGACAGTCAGCGATTTGGATGGACGAGTGAGATTTGTCAAGATGGCAGAACTTGGCCCCTGTGCCCACAATAAAGACCTTGATTTTGGAATTATTTAGGGCTAGTCCATTAAGCAGCATCCAATGATGTATTTTACTATAAGTGGCGTTGATGACTTCAGTGGCTTTAGCGTCCTCACCTGAGAGTGGAAACAGGCACAGAGTATCATCTGCACAGTTTGCATGACATGTTCCATCAGTGTCGGGTAGGTCAAACAGCATGATCATGAAGACACTGAAATGGGTGGGGGATAGACAAGATCCCTGGGGTACGCCACAGTTCAAAGCAACACCTTCTGCCATTGCCTCCTCGTGGAAGACCGTGGCCGTTTCATCCGATAGGAACGTAAGGACCCAGCTGACTGCTTCTCATGTTGAAATCATGGGTCTTATGTGAGAGCCTAGGGCATCCCAAAAACACACCATAACTGTACATCAACACGAAACATACAAACTGCATAAGTAAGGCTCCTTCATCTCACATGCAATTACCCACCCCAACACAGCCCAGCTGATCACTTGCAATTGCATACAGCATCATGTGCCAGTCGACATATTCTCGGAAACAGTGGATTGATTATTCCCCCAATCAAAGAAATCCATAAAAAGGCAGAAATAAAATGACCTACTGTACATTAATTGCCAGCATCAAAGTAAAGTGTGACTTAGGTTAGGGTGCAGCATTTTAAACCCAGAAAATACTGAAAACAGAATATGACTTATTTTGTTTATTATTATGTGTTTATTGTGTTTCAGTACAAAACTTTACACAAAACATTCAATAACTATAATTATAATATTACATAATATATAAAAATAGCAAATCATATCATATATCATATAAAATATTTCGTGTTATTGCATCAAATTGCCCACACAACAAAACATACATAAAATCACTGAAGAAGAAAGAAGAAAAGTCCGACAGATATTAAACATCACTTATTTGATAGAATATTACTTTCACTTCCATTGTTCAAATATCATCAGCCATTTAGCATCAAAGCTCAGTGCATCCAGTGCGCTTGTACTCAACTTTCCCATCTAGTGTAATCCCACTATCTCAAGCATGTTAGAGAGCTACTGTCGCTCCACAAGCATTTCTTATCTAGCACCTTGAAGCTATCAACCCTATTCTGTATACATCTGTCTGCAGCTTTTTGTTGCATTACTTCATCAATGACTGCAATCCTCCATCTCCTTTTTGAATAAATGATTTCTCAGCGGTTTCTAAAATGGCAGGAAACTATTCCCATCAATGCTCTTGTTGTGGAGCTTGACACAGCTAAGATGCATTTTGCCCTGCATGCCAGATGCCATCTTGGTGAAGGCATTCATTGCCTACACCAGTGGACAGTAGACAATGGAACATGTTGGGTCTGGCTAAACATTGAACATGTGCAGTGCTCCACATGTGCAGTTCTGTTTGTGTCGACCATCACACTCTGGAGGTAGTGGAGAGATGTAGTTAGTTTTATATTTGATGTATTGACAGTGGAGAGAAAGAAATCTAAGTGTGGGGGTGGGAGGCTTGACTAGATACAGGGTGTCATATCTGAGCAAAGGCCACATTGCTTGTCTGCTAGAATTACAAATCGCTATGACAAATAGAACAACATGCTAAAATGTTAACATTCCCACGCAAGACAAGTGTGAGCTCTTTTGAGCAGAAGCCTCCTGGTAACAATGAGGTCCTTCCAGAGGGAGGTGTGATAGAAACTGAGCATGCACTGTGCGGATGTCACCGAGCTATGGGCAGGAGGGGCTGTTAGCAGTGACATCTAAAACAAAATGTGTGATTGGCAGAAACAGATTCCGTTCAGGTTACTGGCATCCCTACGCCAGCCACCAGTGGCCACCGGGTGCAGTTTCTGGAAAATGCTGATCAAGATTTTACATCATATGTATTTATTTATTTATTTATGTATTTATCTGAATGTATGAAGTGCTCCCACCAAAGTGATGCACATGCAATTAAAGAAAGCAATTACACATAATGGTAGATTGAAATGGCACAACGAGAATCAGAAATGAACCAGGAGAAGAAGAATATGTGTGGTCTTAAGAATGAACCCAAAAGTGGCAAGAGGTTGAGCTGAGCATAAAGAAAGTAGAGGGGCTTTCCAGAACTCCATGCCAAGCACAGAACATGAGCAAAAAGGTGGTTGAGCATATGGGGGACAAGGAACAGTTTAGGGCTAATTTCGATAATGGCGGAGCATAAAGGGTAACAAGAGAAGATAACTAAAGAGGAGCAGTAACACATGTAAAAGCAATGAGCTGGGAAGAAAATGAAGATAGGCCAGTGAAGAGTAGCAAGGGAAAGAGAGATGTGAGAGCCTTGTGGGACATGCAATAGTAAGTGTGTAGCATGCATGCATATCCACGGTGGCACCGAGAGGAAGTTAGGAGAACGTGGGCCCTACTACACGCTGCAAGAAAGCCACCCTCTCTAAGTAGGATTAGGGGATACTCCGCCCGACAATATGGAAGAAAATGGTCTATTCTTTATATATGTAAGTGTTTTCAATTCAGCACTCCAACTACGTCAATGCCTAGTCTGGGATGCCCAATGGAAGCCCTCATTTATATATTTTTATGACAAGTTCATAAATCTGGATGATGAACCCTTATAGAACGCCCCTCTCTTTGAATCCCCTTGACCTCACTGAGCCAAGAAGTAGGTTTGTTTTGCAAATTAAAAGATTTATTTGAAAAATTAAACAATATATATATATGAAGATAACAGTGATCAACAATGGATAATATTACACTAGCACAATTCTTTAATTACTTAGGAGTTGGTATAGAAAGGATACAGTATCAGAGAATACTTTTATGGTTTCAAGGAAAAGCAATGATGGAAGAATGCAGCACAGAAATAAACTGATATGGTTTTAACAATAGATAAGATGATCAATTTTTTCTTTATGACAACTCACTCCCCCCCTATGCAATATGAAGAGATGGAAATGAGGGCACACAGGTTTTCAGGAATACAATCAAAAGCAGTTCAGTTCCCCCCTAGCAAGCTTAGAGCAACCGGTATGCTTTTTAACAGTCAAAAATACTTTTACATGTGATTTGCAATTAAGTGAAAAATGTGCTAAAAATGATTTTAATTTCCTATAGGAGATTGAGGGTAGGTGATAGCTAATTTGAATTAGTTCAGGTCAACACTAGCAATGATTCAGGAATGATTATCAGAGTGAAAATGAATTTCAGCAGTGGGAAGCAAGAAGCAGCTATTTTACAAGTGGTGAAATTGAGCCAGTTTGCAATTTGCGGCACGTTTTCCGAGTGTGTCGATCGCAATTACGGAAAAACTATAAGGAAATTTCTATGCAGTTCTGGACGGGTGGATACTCACTCCTAATTTTGGACTGGAATAGGCCGCCACTGGTTCTGCTCACAGAGTGGCCTCTGGTTTGGGTCTGGCACTGCACAGCGGTCTGGTCTCGTCTCGTCTTGGCATAGCGGTCTTGTCTGGGTCTCTGGTTCCGGCAAAAGTTCTTGGCAAAGAAGCAGAAACAGCAAAGCCTGACTGTTTTATTCTGATGTGCCCCTAGGAAGTCTGGGGTAAAATCAGTTTGAAAGATTGGAAGGACAGCTGAGAAGATTTCAGCTTGCAGTAGACACTCTGCTTCAAAGTTCTGGAACCTGGAGTCTGGTTTTCTTCTGCAGAGCGTCCCGCCAATGTTCAGGTGATGAGTGAATCTGGAAGTCCCCCACTAAGGCTTGCCATCCTTACTATAGCAGACATTCCATCACCAAAATGGGTGTGTGCGTGGGCATAACTAAGCCTGCCCCTCACAACTTATCATTGGCCAAATTCTCCTCTCTCCCTTGATTGGGGGAAGGAAATGGAGTGTATCGTGATGAGGTATGTTTATGGGTCAGAGAATCCTCCCTTGTCACTTTGCACACAATCTATTTTTTATTCAAATGCATATTTATCTATGTACATTTTTTCTAATATTATATGTCCAGTTAACATATTTTCTGTAGCACCAAACCATCCGATCCCTGCCTTTGTAAGATGTTGTGTCCACTTCTGACAGGATTCTGCCCTTTTCACCCAGAACACAATATCTAAATTTTTCCAGCATTTACACAAATGTGCACAAGGAATATGGGCATCAGATGATGAAGTGTCAGATGTTTAACATACAGACATTTGGAGTAATACCCTATTTTCTGCTACTACCCCCTAGAACATACCACAGAGTCCTAGCACCTCTTAAAATGTGCACAGAAAAATCACAGGAATAATGATATTATTGATATAATGTTGACAATTGTGTACTATGAATTATCCATCTTTTTAAAATTATGCTCTGGTCCAGATGGGTGCGGTTAAGTCCCAAAGCACATGGGGGAATGTATGGTTTGTCCACTTCCTCTAAGCTCAGCTGGCTCACAGAGGCAGTGCCCCTCCCAGTTCCTTCCAAGATGAAGCCATTTACGACCTCCTGATTTAGAAATTGCTTTGAGCCAAGGGAAGTTCATTGTTCTGTTTCCCTGCAGTCCCAGGTACCCCTCCCCTGATTCAATCAGAGAGGTGTAATCTCTTTTGGTGGGGGCAGCAGAAGGCAGCCAGGCCTGGGAAGCAGTTGCTGGCAAGTTTCAACTCCTGTCGGGGGTAGTTGCCGGGCAGAATTCAATCTCTTTAAGCCAGGCTTCAGCCAAATGTCACTTTTGTTCCAATTGTTCTTCATTCAAATCAAACTTACAATTTTTACACAGGCAGCTAGAACGCTGATTCTAAGTTCAAAACTATGACATTTAAACAGTTGCAACCTATGTGACACTCAAAAGTAGGTCACTCATTTATTTTAAACATTTCGATTTTAGTGGCTTTAAATCCAATTTCACTTGAGCTGCTGACATCCAC
The DNA here is from genome assembly GCA_002915635.3 of Ambystoma mexicanum. Classification (NCBI taxonomy): domain Eukaryota; kingdom Metazoa; phylum Chordata; class Amphibia; order Caudata; family Ambystomatidae; genus Ambystoma; species Ambystoma mexicanum. Next base: position 969,768,607 of record CM030325.1, read on the forward strand.
AGCTCAGCCAGTTTTGTTATGAACATTATTTTAGGCTCCTCATCTTTCCAGATTTTGTATGCACACAAGACTTCACTCTAGCAAACGTCTGCTGGTGTTCAGTAAGATTTCTGAATATCTTGCAATGTTTGAAATAGACATTTTGAGCTTGCATTCAGAGAAACAAAGGTGATTTCAATGCGCTTTTTGAGCTAACAGGCCCTGCTGTTTTTCCTTTGGCACCACGTTTCACTCATGGCGCTTCTGGCCCACATACTCGCACTGGTGGGTGTCAGGTCAGGCGACCATTTTGGTGTGTGCAAAAACTGTGCGGTTTTCCTGGATTCTGGCGCAAATGTGGGCTTTTCAGCCATCTTGGATTTTCTAAGCCCACAGCACCAAATGTTGCAGCATAATCACTCGAACATGGGTCAATACACCTGACATATAAAATGCTGAATTGTAAAGAACACCTGTCCCCATTTAGGGATTAAAATGTGATTAAATATAACTTTTAATTTTGTTAATAGGAATATCAAACTGGTAGGTGTACAACACCTCCTTTTTTCAAATAGATGCAGCCTGAGGCTATAAACCACGCCCCGGACCACACCCTGTGCTTAGCGTTTCTTCTTCTACCTGCAAGAGCAGTGTAATGCTTACCACTCCTGCTTCCACGTGCACAGAGATGGTAATTTACTGGTGCATGCACAAACTCATCTGCAGCCATACCTACCTGAAGACTTCATCATACGAACTCCGTAACAGCCTCAGTCTTGATACTTACTTGGAATCATTGGCAATCGAGGTCCGCAGCAATCCCAGCTCCTGAAACAGTACGAGTCTGAAGTTTAATTACAATGGGCCTCATTAGGACCCTGGCGGAGAGGGTATTACGCCAGCGTAGTGCATGGCGTACCTCTCCGCCATACTACGAGTTCCCGTAGCGCCATGGAGGTTTTCTCCGCCTGGTTTACCAGCCGGAGAAAACCATGGCGCTACGGGACCTCGTTGTTAATTACGCCACCGTATTTTACGGTGGCGTAATTAACTCCTTCCCCACTCCCATTATACCCTATGGGGCAAAAATGGGAATGGGGAAGGCAGAATGGGGATTGGGGATTTACCGCTCCGCCGAGGTCGGAATGGGGCGGTAAATCCGCCAACCCCCATGGCGCTATCGGCGGCTTTCCGCCATGCTTCGCGGTGCATTTAGCACCGCGAAATCCGCCTGGGTCGTAATGAGGCCCAATGTCCACCCGAGTTTCCCATTAAGAATGTATTTACCTGAACAAGCGGTCAGCCGGCTAGCGTCCTGCTGGGTTGCCGCTCCAGTCATCCTTCGCGCACCGGCCAATCCGGAACAGCATTTAGTGAGATCCGCACCTGTGGAAGGGAAGAGATAAAGAGACTTGTTAAAACATACCGTGCCACCAGACAAGAACGAACAATACAAAACAAGCCGCGCACTGCGCCACAAGCTGCTTCAACTCTAGGAATACAAAGCAGCGCTCTGCCTCTACTCCTTAAGCATCCTGTGCATAGCAGCAGGCCTGGACCACTGCTCACAGTGAAGCAACTAGAGTCGGAAGCATACCTGGCACCTTCAGCCTCCTTTTTTAAACAAGGTGAGCACAACCGCCTGCGCAACCAGCCAGCATACCTAAGGGAGACATAAGGGGCAGGTGGGGGGAAAGGCGGTAGACACAGAGTGAATATCTGTACTTACTTGCCCTAGGTCTCCATCCAGATCCCTTGAACATCTTACCAGAGGCTAAGAGTTCTACTGGGCCCATCCCAAACACACCGTTCATTGACCTTTAGCTCTTCAGTGGACCAGGTTATCCAGTGGGGCAATGCGTCGGAGCAGTCTGGACCCGGAACTCCTGCAGGGCACCAGAGGTAAGCATTACAATAGGGCACATGAAATGAAAGCAAAGGGGAGAGGTAGGGTGGCGAGACCATGAATACTTTTGTAGACAATATTAAGAAAGTGAAAAAGTATGTGATTCTTGAAACAAAGTCATTAAAGTGAACGCAGGGAGAAAGAGACAGACGTGTGAGGTGAGAGCTGCCAGAGAGTGGGAATGGCCAAGTAAAAGTTAGAAAGTAAAGGGTAATAATTTAAGAGAGAAAACGGTTAATAAGGGAGGAACAGTAGTATAGTCGTGACACTGCTAGGGTGGAGATAAGATGTTTTATAGCACGAGAAGTCAAGTAGAGTCAAACTTTGCACTTATTGTAGAGCTGAAATCTGCAAGTATGCGGAAACATGAGGAGCAAACAGCCAATAGTGTCAAAAAATATAAGTTATATGCAGTAGAGATAAAAGAGTGAGAAGAGGAAGGAAGGATATGTAAGGAGGAGGTCAAGGATGAGGAACAGAGGAGGAAGAATACAAAAAGAGAATTTCACTTTTTGAAGAACTAGGCGAGCATCCAAGAGTGCACAGGAGACAGGACAAAATAGTTGAGTGAAGAGATTCAGAAAATGAGAAGGAAACAACAATTTGAAAGTCGTCCGTGTAAAAATGTGATGACAAGTCAAATCTAGAGATTAAAGAAGGTAGATGAGTAATGTAGAGCGAAAAGAGACGAGGATCAACATATTGGCCCTCATTACGATACTGGTGCTAAACCATGATGCTATTAGCACCATGGTTGGTGCCTGTATCGTAACAAGTCTGCCAATGTTCAATGGGGAAGTACCACCCAATTCCAAGGTTGGCAGGGCGGTAATTCCTCATTGAACATTGGCCCTTCCCCATTCCCATTTTTGCCCCATAGAGCTCAATGGGACTGGGGAAGGCGGTAAGTACGGTAGCGCAAATTGCAGTACCGTACTTACATCGACAGTCCCTTTGCGGGTCCCAACTTTAACTGCTGGTCTAGACCAGCCGTTCAGGTCGGGTCCCGCAAAGGGACCTCGTAGTAAGGCGCTAAGTGTTTAACGGCGCCGCAGCCTTTTACGGCACTGTTAAACACTTAGCGCCAGGGTCCTAATGACGGCCATTGTCATTGAGGGACACCGTTGAAAAGAGGAAAGGTAGGAGATTTGTCAGACCAAGAAAATGAAAAATAGCCGGAAAACCAGGGTCAAACAGTACCAGGAAAGCCAAATGAGGAACGGGTAGAAAGAAGAGTAGGCTTATAATCTGCAAGAAAGCAAACTGCTTGTTAAATGATTGACCACCTAAAAAATGTAAATGCAAGATTATTTATTAGTCCATAGGAAATATCATTATTTTGCCATCTTTAATCTACAAATGTCATCCCTCGAGTAAGTTGTCAATTTTTACTTGGACATTGTGTCATGCACATAGTAGGGCATAAGAGTAATAAGGTGATTTTGGAGCAGGTTGAACTGAGAAGCTTGACTTCTATGAAGGCTGCTCTCTGCTCAGTTGGTGATTTATTGTAAAACTGGCCTAGTGTATACTGGTTCGTCTCAGAGTAGGTCATTCACAGGTCATTAGTAGCATAGGCCACTAACCTGGCTGTACATACTTTTTGGTATGAACATGTGATTAGGGCTCAAGGTGTATAGGAGGGTGTGTGTCAGGCAGTGTTTTAGGGAGTAGGCTTTGCATTGGGGATCTTGCTTTAACTTCTGAAATGGCATACAAATATTAAAATCTATCATATTCGCACCAACAGCGTGGTTTCGTTGGTCAGCCATCCTCCACCCCCGAGTCTCCTCTGCCGTCATGGACTGGAAATCTAAGAATTTCAATCCTGTTTCTGCTAATGATGACATAGTGACTAAACTGAGCCTTAATTGGCTGAAATGGAATCTCGAAGTGCCTGATGTGGGATACCACCCGATTGGCTAGAAGAAAGGGCATTCAGACCAATCAATATGTGTGTTTGTGGAATGTTCCTGCTTTCTCATTTGCCAAAATATCTTCATGCTTTGATGAGATTGGACCTAAATGCTGCCAAATCTGAAAGATGGATGAGGCAATAACCATAATTCTGCGACACGTGGGAATGACTCATGGGGTGGACCATGCACCCAAACTGCCATACAATCCAGATTACTGAACATGTTTTTTTTTTTTTTTTTTGGCTCATTCTTATCTAAGCCCCAGGTACCAATGTGTACATTACGTAGATAGGGAGTCCACACTTGATGCAAAATACAGCTCAATGTGATGGAACACCCCTACTTTAGGCCTCCATAGGGGAACTGGTCTGCAATGTTCTCATTTAGAAATAGGCACGAAGAAGACCCTCAGAATGGAGGCAGCCCTAAATGGTCAGCACCTAGACACTTCCAAGTGGGTGCCACTGCTGAGCTGTTCTGTGTTGCAACTCAGTGGGTTGTGTGAGACTCTTCCATGCAGTACATTGAGTTTAGGGGTTATGTGTTGTTTAATGCAAGTGGTGTGCTTTGCAATTTGCAGGGATTACAGTATGCAACATTTCCAAACACAAATGAGTTCTTTAAGTCGAATTCCTAGATTAGTCAGCTAGGTGTGGAAGCCTCATTCGTCGTCCACACACTGATCACTGTGCTCAAAATGTATCTCTAATTATAACATGTCTTTAGATTGTCTGAAGTGTGATTCTGGCTGAGATTTAGAAGATGGCACATCTATTTATTAGGCAGATTAATTAGCAGAAATGACACTTGATGAAAGGGTGATTCAGGTCCACTCAACTCAGTGCCCAGAGCAACTTTCGGTGCTCTTGGAGGTGGCATATGGTTTCTGAAGAAGCACCAGCATTTTATACTATTCAAGGTCAGTGGCTGCAGGTAAATATTCTCATTGTGGCATTTACTACTCCCCTGAAGTAGCTCAAGCATCTGAGCACAGAGAGGGAGCCAGGGCATTACGGGGGTTATCTCCCTGAGGATTATGTTTTAATAATTGATTGAATGTATGCATTATACAATATATACACTGAGAAGAATGGGGCACAGAGCCATACAGCATACAACTGGGTCTCTAGGATAACATAGGTAAAAATCAAATAGCCACCAGGTGATCAACTCTAAACAAGAGTATTTAAAAAAAATGTTAATGATTCCTGTATCCACAATGTATGCCTCATTGCCTCTGTAAATTACTTTCATAATGCTGCACGCACAATGAATGCAGCTTTGCCATTGCATGGTGACTTGATGTTGCACACAAAATATATCTCCGAAATGCCATTTTAAATCACTTTCATGAAGCTGATTCAACAAATATGCATGCACTTCCACAGCAAACCACTTTTTTGAAGCTGGTTTAACATGTGCCAGCATTGCAACTATATAACACCTCCATGATACTGCACCCATAGTACATGCCTGTGTTCAGACTGTAATTACTTTGATGTACTTCCAGTATCAACATTGTAAATCAATTTAATGAATTTAATGAAACTTTCTGCACAATATTATATATATTATATATATATAATAGTATATATATAATATAATATATACCGTTACATCTTATATGCATTATTACCTTGCGATATTTAGCATTTTGGGATAAACCTCAGATATGATTACAGGCCTTTTTTTGATGATATTAATCATTTTGACAGGTATATGCTATGATAGGTTATTTATAAGGCGCTTAATACCCAGAGAAGCATAGACCTAGGGATTGAACCTGTGTTGCTCCGGGTCGTCTTGATTCCAAGGCGAGCATGTTGCCCCAGAGCTATCCTCCCAAGACGATATCTCTGCTTAAAGGAGAATAATTTCTGTGATTCAGTAATTTCTCTTATATTGCTTAACTTTTCAAGGTAAGCTGTTACCATTTTCTTACGCATAGTTTTGTTTATTTTGGCCGGTTCATATATAGATACGAATTGTATAACATTCTTAAGTTTCTTTAGAGGATAACTAAGCTCTGGAGTCGATTCGGCATTAGTTATTCTATAAATAGCAATTAAAGTCTTGTGCATCAGTGAAGCTCTGATTTTCGTCCATATACTATGGTGCAATATTAAGGAAATAACGTATCTCTTCATACGGTCTCCTCGATAAGGCAAAACCATTTCTTTATGGACAGAGTTTGTTGGGACTGTGAAAAGGAGCTCTAGCATTTTACGGCAGACTTCTTTTCTTGCCTCTGCAAACATGTTGGACTCACAAACTTGCAAACACCAGCACCATACACTCTAAATATAAAGTCAATTGATTGAGTTTTATACAAATTCCAGAAATACAAATTCCCTCCAATTGCCTGAAACATCTGGTATTCAAGCATTGTATCGTGGTACTTCCCATTTAATGTATCATGGAATGCCACACCCAGATATTGATATTGATATTGATATTTTATTTCTATCGCTCTCGTACAAAAGTGTTTCAGAGCGCAACAAGGCAAGGGAGGGGAACAGGGGAGAACAAAACAGCGATCTTACTAGGCGCACTGACATTGAAAACGCGCAAATGTATGGGAGAGGGGGAGGGGAAAAGTGCATGGAAGGAGGGAGAGGTGGAAAGTGTGAAGCAGAGGAGAAACAGATAAATAATAATAAATAAATAAATAATAAAGGCAACAAACAGTGGTAGTGCAGCCAGCAATTTGCAAGTGTTAGGTTTAAGGCAGCAGACAGGGTAGGTCTGATAAGTGAAGGAAGAAAAATGGGGGGTGTATGGGTACAGATACAGACCCCAGTGCAAGGGATGGCCCGGAGGCAGTGCAGGAGGGTGGCAGGGTGAGAAGGTGTCTGGGCCCGGAGGACAGAGTGTGGCCAGGTGCACAGTGCCAAGAGAGAACAGATCAACTGGGGAGAGGGGGAGCGAAGGCGGAAGCAAAGAGGAAGGTCCTGAGGTGCTTCCGTTACCAGATGTGGTTCTCCTCAAGTTTTAGAGTGGCAGGGAGGCTGTACCAGAGGGAGGCCCCAGCCGAAGACAGAGATCTACCCCCAGCTCGTTTCTTAGAAAAGCGACTGACCCTGGGGGAGTTAGAGATAGAGGAGCGAAGAGCTCGAGAGGGGAGGTGTTTGCGGAGGGACAGCTGAAGGCTATATAATTATAAGAAGTTGCCGTGCGATTAACTTATTTTCTTTCCAAGTGTAAATATGGAATTTGTTTTACTCCCATTCCTTGTAAGAGCTACAACTACTGACTTATCCACACACACTTTGAATCCAAATATAGACAATATATCCAGTGTAGCCGTTAATTTATTACCATAGGGCATTCAGTGTACTGGCTAACAAAACTGCGTCATCTGTTCATGCCATGTCGAATTATGCCATTTTCAACACAAGGAGCTGGAAAAAGATTAAGAGAATGAGGCGAGGACACAACCATGTCTTGATAAATGGGTGTCCCCTACTCACAACAGAAACCTTGGCGTTTGACAGAAATGTAATTGAAGACATAGAGCAATTGGAAGCCAAAAGGATCCCCACCCATTCAAATTTAAGTGCAAAAGAACAGGCCATTTTATAGAAATGAGGTGTCAATAAAGACCAGATAATCCCTTTGCAGACAAAGGATTGGGCCATTGTGGTCATGAACAGAACTGATTATACCCAGGATTGTTTGCATCTGTTGTCTTATGAAATCAGCCTTCGAAAACTGGATGGGGACCCTAAGAAATCTCTTTTGGGTGTTATCAAGACCATGGTGAATAGAGCATCAGCGGCCTGAAGGAGAGGGCAGGAGCCTTCTCTTCCTGACACCCGCGTCAATGCAGGCAAAGAAGCAGCCTAACATCAGGACACATATCTCTGGGTGAGAGTGGGAGCTCCGACGATAGTCGGGAGCCTCCCCTTCATTTCCTGTTTGTGTTTTTATTTTTTCACCTTACTTGCCCCCAAGTAAGGTGAGGGGCAAGGTGAGCTGCCTATTGTGTACTTGCCTACTCTGCCTGCCCTAAGCAGCATATCATGCACTAGCCCACTTTGCCCACTGTATGCCCATCCGACAGAGCCCACTGTTTAGCTTTGCAGACCTACAAGATTGCATAATGCTAATGTTAGCTACTACAAGATTGCCTAATGTTAATGTGTTAAAGTTTAAGTGCATTGAAGCGTCCCAGCTTCTGACCCGACACACGGTCTGTGTCCCAGCCATCCTTACCACCAAGCGCCATTGCCCACATCGTGCTCAATTGCCATTCCGAACGACATCATCTTCCGAGGCTTTTTCGAAATCCGGCACCGCAGCACCTGATTGACTGCCCGACACTACTTCCTGCCCCAAGCAGAACCGGGAGGCTTAAGCAGGCCTTTGGGAAGGGCTGCGGTAAAAGGGCCTGTCTGTGCCTGTCCGTGTCGGGCCCGCTGGCACCCTGCCCTACCGAGGCACAACACTATATAAGTAAGCTTTGTTGTCACAGCTACACTCCAAGACTCTTGCCATCTGTACCTCATTGACTACTCACCGCAGCTCCTTAAACACTAACGTTCCTTTTTCATAGTACTCTCCATTCACCCTTCCTCAATTAACTGTATTGACCAAGTTTGTGAACTTACGATCACATAATCGCTTGCCATATAATGCTTGGTACTGGACTGTGTAACCTTGCATTGCTTTGGATTCTATGATCTACTATCTCACCGCTTATTGCTGATCTCACGCGATACTTGCATCTGCTCTACAGCAACTGGCGTGCCTTATCCCCACAACCTCAACCTGTTGTTATTTAAACATCTAAGTACTGTACTATATATGCCAGAATGATCGTATTGTCATCCATTACTTGTAAATAGCCTGCAGCACCTCCTCCACCAACTCACTAGGTGTGCCCCCATCTCGCTGTTTGTACTAGACTATGCTACCTCGCCTGCCCTGAGTTGCCTATTGTGTACTGGACTACCTTGCCTGCTCTGAGCTGCTTCTTGTGTACTGGCCTACCTTGCCTGCCCTGAGCTGCATATTGTGTACTGGCCTACCATGCCTGCCCTGAGCTGCCTATTGTGTGTCAGCCTACTTTTCCTGCCCTGAGCTGCATGTTGTGTACTGGCCTACCTCGCCTTCCTTGTGTTGCCTATTATGTACTGGTCTACCTTGCCTGCCCTGAGATGCATATTGTGTACTGGCCTACCTTGCCTACCCTGAGCTGCCTATCGTGTATCAGCCCACTTTGCCTGCCCTGAGCTGCATATTGTGTACTGGCCTACCTTGCCTGCCCTGAGCTGCCTATTGTGTGTCAGCCTACTTTGCCTGCCCTGAGCTGCATATTGTGTACTGGCCTACCTTGCCTGCCCTGAGCTGCATATTGTGTCTGGCCTACTTCGCCTGCCTTGAGCTTGCCTATTGTGTACTGGCCTACCTTGCCTGCCCTGAGATGCATATTGTGTACTGCCTACCTTGCCTGACCTGAGTTGCCTATTGTGTATCAGCCCACTTTGCCTGCCCTGAGCAGCATATTGTGTACTGGCCTACCTTGCCTGCCCTGGAGCTGCCTATTGTGTATCTTACCTACTCTGGCTGCCCTAAGCCCAGCATATTCCATGCCCACTATCCCACTTATGCCTACTGTATGTCCATCCGACAGCAGCCTATTGTGTTTATTACTACTCTGCCTGCCTAAGCAGCTATCATCACTAGCAATTTCGCCTTACTGGTATTGCCCATCCGACAGAGCCCTGTTTAGCTGAGCAGCATATTGTGTACTGGCCTACCTTGCCTGCCCGGAGCTGCCTATTGTGTACTTACCTACTCTGCCTGCCCTAAGCAGCATATCATGCACTAGCCAACTTTGCCTACTGTATGCCATCCGACAGAGCCCACTGTTTAGCTTTGCAGACCTACAAGATTGCATAATGCTAATGTTAGCTACTACAAGATTGCCTAATTGTTAATGTTAGCTATTGCGAGCATGCCTATCTGCAATAACCAACTATTAGACGTGTGCACCCACTGAAAACAGCCTACTGCCAGTCGCTGAGCTGCTCTCATAACTTAGTAAACCTTGGTACCAGCCTATGCCCCTGGCCTTACCTGAGATACAATATTCTGCTCTCCACTACGACTGTTACTACTATAATGCTAGAAACCATGAGCTCCATAACCTATTAAGATTACCTAGACATTACTGTGGCCCCCCGCCAGACATAGATAATCATCCTTAGGATAGAATGATCTCCACCATCATCTATCTGACCACTCTCTGGTCCACAATGATAACAGTAAACCACCCACCGTAATTTATGCCCACTGTAACATCGAACTCTGACGAGCGCCGACCGACCACCACCCCAGACACTGACCTTCAGTCTATAAAGTTACCGATCCCCTACCACTCTCTAACTAACATCCTGTGTGACACCTTAAGCAGATATGCCAAATTACGATCAAGATTACTTAAAATCTATTAACCTCTAACCAGACTAGTCACCAAACCTACTAATAGAAGAGACTTCCATCTCAATGCCACCAAACTAAACACCTCCCCACCAAAAGAGATTCCCACTTTAACGGTCCCATTAACAATCACTGCAAATCAAGCAATACGCCAACCAAAAGAAAAATTGTATCACCACTGTGACACCTAAACCAAACACCCCTCTGAAGGGTGCCCTTATTAATGCTAGGTCATTAATAGCACATGCCACCGATATTGCCGATCTCATCCAAATAGGTGCTTATGACCTCCTAGCCATAACAGAAACTTGGCTTCACCAAGCAGCAGGACCCGCTCTGATGCTTGCCTTGCCCCCTACTTACAACATTCTCAGAGAAGATAGAACCTATTCTCGAGGAGGCAGCTTAGCCATCATCGTTAAGAATAATCTCACCATAAAAATAGAAACGTCTTCAAATACCAAATCCTGCAAATCCTTAACCACTAAACTCTTAACATCATCCTCTCAATCTATCAATATACACCTCATCCATAGGCCACGAGGACATATTGGAACTTTCGAGGAGGACATCTCTATGATCCTCTCAAATAATCTAAAAAACTCATCGCAAGCCATCCTTCTGGGAGACCTGAACTTAGGTTTCAACGACCATGAAGATTTGCTAGTGACCAATATCGCCAATGTCATCAAAGAACTAGAATTTACACAAAGAATTTCACAACCTACCCACGAAAAAGGCCGAACACTCGACTGGGTAGCCAACCGCAACTGCAATGTAACTATTACTGATGTCAGCCCACAAATCAGGACAGATCATGCGCTAATAACCTTCCTCATAAACGAAAACACTACCCAACCTAAGGAAAATATACTGGCTCCCCCCTTACCAACCAGAAATAAAAAAACATAACCACGGATAAACTGCTACCACTTATCCTCCCAACTCGAAACTCCCTACCTGAATCACTAAACCCCTCAGCTCTAGTGAATGAATTCAACTCAACCATGGCCATAACCTTGGACACTATCACCCCTTTGAAAATAAGAAAAAGTAAGCCCAGAGCACACCTAAACACCTGGTTCACCCTCACCTAAGGATTGAAAAATGGAAATGTGAATCCGCCTGGCGACTAACTCCATCTGAGACTAAAAAGCAGCTCTCATCAACGCCTCCAAGATTTACAAAAATAAAATAAGGAGAGCTAAAAAAGAGAACTTCACCAACAGAATACTGCAGGCTAAATCTTGAACCAAAGAGCTATTCGTTATACTAACGGAACTGGAAAACCCCATCCCTGCTCCGGACAACTGCGACAAAAATAAAACGTGATGCTCCAACATCCAGAAAGCGCTAAATGACAAAATAGCTACACTCCAAACCAAAATTGAGAAAAAGAAACAAAATATCCCTCCTTCAACCAATCAAAGAGGTAAACCATCTACTTTTACCAAAACCGAACAAAAAATCAACTTCACCAAAGAACTATTTTAGAGATTGAAAAGATAATACTCTCGCTCAAACCTTCCCACTGTTGAGGCGACATATGCCCAGCCCAACTGATAAAAGATGCGGCCAGAGACCTATGACCATTTATTTCTAAGCTCATTAATGCTTTCTTTGCATCAGGCACGATACCAGATAACCTCAAACAATCATTGGCCCTCCCCCTCCTCAAAAAGCAAACATTGGACCCGTCCATCCCGACTAACTACAGGCCAATTACAACGGTACCATTTCTGTTTAAAATACTAGACAGAGTGGCTTACTTACAGATCCAAAAATACTTGGAGCTGCATCAACTATTAGGTACCAGACAATCAGGCTTCAGACCTCAGCACGGTACCGAAACCGCGCTTATCGATCTCAAAACCCAGGTCGATGAGCTGAGAGACCTGGGAAAAACAGATTTACTCCTCCTACTGGATCTCCTCAGCGGCATTTGATTTGGTAGATCATGATGTGCTCTGCACCCACCTGGAATCTGTGGCCCACTTCTCCACACATGCCATTGCATGGATCAAGTCGTTCATAAGTGGTAGAACTATGAGGGTTTTCTCTACCTCTGCAGTGGCTGACCCAGTACCTATCACATGTGACGTTCCCCAGGGCTCCTGCATCTCTCATACCATGTATAACATTTTCACGAAGCCCCTGTTTGTTGATCTGGACCTTCTGGGTTTCACCTACACTAACTATGCAGATGACATTCACATTCTCATCCCACTTTCGGGGGATTATGAACAGGATTTGGCCTTGGTGAATAAGATATACCTCATCATCTAGGCATGGATGGCCCGTCATGGTCTATGCCTGAATGATGACAAAACGGAACTCATCATACTGGGGAATACACACAATATCAAAAGACTGAACAATGACTATTTATCATTTGTTATAGATGGCAACACCATTAAAGTCGCAAAAGAGCTTACCTTTACCTCGACTCTTGCCTCTCTCTAACAAAGCAGGTGAGTGCGATGGCCTCTAGTACCGCATACACCTGTAAATTGATTAGAGCAGCAAAACTATACCTGTCCACTACCAGCTGCCTCACCCTATCAAGAGCTCTGGTATTATCTAAATTGGACTATTGTAACCCATTATACGTAGGGTCTAATAAACACACATTGCAAAAAATCCAAACCTTGCAGAAAAATGCCCTTAGAGCCGCCTTAGGAATCCCAAGAAGAGAGCATATCTCAGATGTCAGAAGACAATCTAACTGGCTCTCTACAGCGGACAAAATTAAACTTAAAACAGTATCACTAACATTCAAAAGTATTAATGATTTAGCCCCCAAATACCTAACAGAAAGGTTCAAAAGAAGAACTTTCAATAGACCTACCAGAGAAGCATATACCAACCAGCTAGTTGTGCCCCCATTTAAACTGAGCACTGCCGGAGGCAACAGCTTCCCTGTCAAAGCAGCCCAGCTGTGGAACTCCCTCTCATCCTCTTTAAAGTCTGACCAATCCAATCCACACTTCAGACTTAACTGTATTAAATGGCTCAAAGAAAACAACCTATAACTGACCGACACCAGGACTACTTACGCCTTACCCACCTGTTAACCTGTAGCTGAACGCATAGTTACATGTTCCCCTGCTTACTCCACCTTGCCTTTTGACTTTCAATGTATACTGTGTATACACCTCTGTTTACAAATACTTGTGTATATAACTGTGTATATAACTCTGTGTACAAACTCGTAGGGTAATCATTATCCTGTTGTCATTGTATCCTGTATCTACTTGGACTGTGTAACTGTAACTTGTAAGCTTAAAGTATTCTTGCACACGCGCCCAGATACCTTCAGGTCTGGCGCGCGCTATAAATAAACAAACAAAAAACAAACATCTAATAAGTAAACAGGAAGCAGAGTACATGGTGAGGGAAGATGGCAGATTGCCATTTTCTTTTTACATTCTCTGTAAGAGCCACAAGAGTCTTGAAAACCCCCCGGGAAGACCTATTGTATCAGGGGGAAGTTCTATCTTATTTGTTTATTTAGGTATGTATTTAAAAACGTATAAAGGGCACACTAAGACTGAAAGTATCTAGGAGTTGGTACTGGCAGTACAAAAAACTAAGTTATTTACCGAATTGCACACTGATAAGTTAAAACAGAAGGGTTTTGAGTGCCCTGCGAAAGTGAAAGTACACCTGTATGACTCTCATTGACAGTTTAAGCGAGTTCCATAATATAGGAGCCACAACTGAAAAAGAGCAACCTAACAGCCGTGACCACTGGTAGTGACTGGGAGACAGTGCGCAGCTGCCTACTTGGTTATTAGCATTCTATCTTATTTTTCAAATACTCTGGGCCTGCATTGTGTACAGCCCGGTGAGTGACACAAAATACCTTAAACTCAATCCGTGCCGCCACCAGCAGCCAATTGAAGGCAGTGCAGGAGGGCAGCAGAAGGGGTCAAGTGGGGTACATTAAGTACCAATCTTGCTGCTGAATTCTGGAGTACCTCCATATGTTGTATGTGATATTTAGGTTGCCCTAAATATATACAGTTGCATTAGTCCAGTGACCCCATTATAGCAGACGTGACCATCATAGTTCGACTCTCTGGGGGTAGCAGAGGAAGTATCTTCCTCAAGATTTTAAGCTTCCCAAACCTTGTATTACAGACTGTAGAGATCTGTGCTTCTCGTGAATCACTAGGACGGAGCGTCACCCCAAGGCTTTTCACAGAAGCACTTAATACTGGACAGGGGCCAAGTGAGTTAAAAAAAACACTTTTTTGTATAAGTGTTCCATCTGAGACCATTCATTGTAGAATTGAGGAGTTACCTCCAAGAAACTAAGGACGTATTTAACAAGATTGAAGGAATTGCATTAACCAAACAGAGCACCTACTCATTTGTCATGATAATCAATCCTTATACACCTGATTCAGAGAGCAAGCAAGCTTAAGAAGTGGTGGAAAAACGTTATTAAGAAGATCTGATGACCACCCAGTTAGTAATTCTTTCATCAAATAATGTACAGAGTTAGTTCTGACCAACAATGTCTTCCAATTCAAAGGCCAGTTCTATCTGCAAAGAGAACGTTCCGCGATGGGGGCAGCTATGTCCCTGAACTTGGCCAATCTATATCTCAATATGTTCGAGGAGACAGTGGTGTATTCTGACCTTAATCCATTCAAAACTAACTTGGTACGGCGACTCAGATACATCGATGACATTTTTATATTGTGGAGTCTCAGAGGTAAATTAGCCAACAAGTTTGTACAGTGGATCAATACCCAAAACAGATATTTAAAATTCACTACAAATATGAGTGATGTAGAAGTCAACTATGTGGACATCACAATACACCCCTCCTAGGGTGTGTTGCTGGTGAGACCCTATATGAAGGGTACTGACAAAAATGTGTTATTGCATTACGGAAGTCACTCTGCAAAACATGACAAGGACAACCTCCCTTTTGGTCAATTTCTGCAGCTGAAACGCAACAGCAAAACAAACGAATCGTGTGAAATGGAGGCTAATATGCTGATCAGCAAATTAAGGATCGTGGTCAACCCCCACAAACCTGTGAGAAACTCAGCTAAAAGAGCATGCAGCAACAACAGAGAAACCTTACTGGAACATACCCACAAAGAAAGAAAAGAGGATGTGCTGGTGTCCGTGAGCAGATACAGCAATCTGTCATATAAAACCAAAGTATCATCTGCAAAATTGAGGGGAAAATCAATTCCCTGAATCCCTGTCAGCACCTATGGTGGTTTTTAAGAAAAGCACCAACATTAAGAATATAATTATCAGAAATTACATCACAAAAAACAGAGCTGCAAATTCGATACAGAAGACACTATAGGGACTTCCTCCCGCTGTGGGCCATTACCCGTGTGGCACGAGTGTAATGTGTGCATTCACCACTGTGACCCAAATGTGAACATTGGCTTAGCTAAGCGTGGATTTTCACTGAATACACACATTGTAACACAGATAATGTTACATATCTGATCAGCTGCCCATGTAATCATCACTATATTGGAAAAACGAATAGGAAGTGTACGACACGACTCATTGAACTCAGAAGCTGTATTACAAATACAATAGAACAAGCTCCTTTGGTTAAACATTACATGGAATATGCACATACTTTCACCGATTGAAAATGGGTGATCCTTATAAAAGTAAGAGGTCATTCACAAGTAAAAACATCAATATGGGTTTGTTACATCTGGAACAAAAATTAATATTGCATACCAAAAGCCATATTGTGGGGCTCAACGAGAATGTGGAGTGGCATAATATTACATACAACTATGAGCCACATATATGGTCATGTCTGGTGTGACCTACCATTCAACCATTTATGTACCCAGTCAAGGGTTGTGCAGTGCGTAGTCACAAGAAAATTGGGTGGGTTACGATGGTGAGAGTATGCCATGGTGGGCCCGAAAGAGCAAAACCAGTTCTTTTGGGAATTAACTACCTTTAAGATCAGAAGGTACACTTGAAGTGCTTGCCCATATATTGATCACCTGAGTGAATAGGGATGTTGCATATCATTAATTCTGATAGGTGCCATAGAGTATCCAATATGTGTGTAGTTCTAATGCAATAGAGTAAAGATATTTTCTGCGCCAAACTAAATAGTCACAATTTAAGAATTGCTAACTTAGAAAACCTTAATTACATTAGCACTACCCCGCGCAAGGCTCAGCACGAGCGACGTCAATGCAGTAATCACATGATGACATAATCACATGATGATGTCATCATGCTGGGGGCGTTGCATTTAAATGCTGGCCGCCATTGTAACAGCATTTGACCTGGAGCACGGCGGGAATCAACACGGAATTGTGCTGCTCAACAAAAAATAATCAAGTAAGGTTCTTTCAGTTTTGTGCTGCAGTTGTTATGATGGGCAAGAGACAGGTAATACGCACCAATAAGTAAGTCTTCCTTATGTATTTACACAGAGGTGAGGACACCATAAGTGGCACAGCCTATTTACCAGGGTACTTTTCAGAGTGACTTCCATTGAGATGTGGAGAAGGGTGCACAGACACAGAGGTCTTTTACGTGGGTACTAAATAGATCTATTAGGAATTGATGTTTGTTTTAAAGTGGCAACAGCATCAAATTGAAAATAGGACATGGGGCGTTTGTGACCCCCTCATATTTTACAAGGTAGCAGCATGTTCAAGTGATTATTGCCACACTGAGTAATAATGGTGGCTAAGCAGCATTGAGAGTTGATGGTGCTCATAGACAAACATTTTCCAGATACACAGAGTAGTTTTAAAAAATAATTCTCAAAGCAAGTCAAAACCAATGAGTGATATCTGGGCCGGCTCAGCGGACACACTTCATTTTTCGGAGTCTGCTGAAGCTTCTGGACCAATCAGAGAGCAGCATGATGTTTTCAGACATAATGCGCGCCCACTGATTGGTCAGTTAAAACACGAGGCACATCAAAACCTTTGAAACGGACATCATCTTGATTCACAAACAGCCCCTATAGTCTGCAGACATTGTGGTAAAAACATATTAAAAAACTCAACATTGCACTTCACAAACAAATTAAACTATCTCTGTGGAGGTGAGGGGTGATGAGAATTGGATGGGATATGGCCATAAAAAGCCAGAAATATGGTGTTTTTTTTCTTTTCCGATGTCCACAAACATCTCAGATGTTCAGGGACATCCATGCATATTTCGGCTTTACAGGATCAGTGAAAAACAGTTTTGGGATGGCTTATAACTTTGGCGGCCACTAGATGAAACTGCATGAAATTTTGCAAATATCATTTTATGCAAGGTTGGTGCTGTTTCGCCAAGAATGGGCAAAATTAGAGGGGGGTCCCAAAACATTTGAAAGGCTTATGACGTCCGTGCTGTTAGGTGAATCTGCACACAAGTTTGCTAAATGAATTTAGACCCAGATTTGAATGGTTCTGCAATGTTTGGTGTGGTTTATCAAGAGGGGACAAAATTAGATGGGGTCTCAACATTTTTAGATGGCTTATAACTATTTTGCCGTTTGAAGAATCTGCACAAATATGTTCAGAAGATAATAGACACAACTTTAATGTTTGTGCAAAGTCTGGAAGGATTTTGTCAAGTTGGGGTAAAGTTGTATGACTATGTTTTGTGTATACATTTTAAAACTTTTCAACAAAAAAAACTTGGACAGATTGGCAGCAAACTAAAGCTGGCAGATTTACGACCCGAAAGCATGGTTTTGCAAATGTGACTGTGTTTTATTCTTTGAAAAGTGTCATAATATAGGTGCACAAAATAGTGACATACCGTTGGCGACAGCGGTATAGTCTGTGGCATGGGCAGTGGCTAGATTGTTCGGGTCATGGCCATGACGTGGAGAATCTGACTACTGCCCATGACAACAAGGGACGGTGATGGGGTTTAAGTGGGCATGGCCATCAGGAACCAGCTATGTGGTAACGTTTTTCGAAATCGGGATATATTTGAATGGGAAATAAATTTCTGCTTGTGGCTACATACCTAAGTGCTAGACAGGATTGCAGCAAACCTTTGCGAGGAGCATCAACAAGAACCTCAAAGCATGGTTTTGCAAATCGGTTCTGTGTTTTATTTTTTTTAAAGTTTCAAACGTAAGTACAACAAATTGTGATATAACTTTGGTGCCTGGGCAATGAGCCTGGCCCTGTGCAAGGATAAATGTCTACTTTCATTTGCTTATTGGGCCATGGCCGAAGCCCTAGGTTTGAATGGGAACAAATATTCAGCTTGCGGTTACAGCCTGAAGTGCTGGACTGGATTACAACAAACTTGCGCGAGGAGCATCAGCAAGGACGTGAAAGCATACTTTTGCAAGCCTGTCTTGTGTTTTATTTTTCCAAAGTGTCAAAATGTTAGTACAAAAAACTAGTGATCTAGCTTTGGTGCATGGACAGTGGGCCTTGTCATCGGCAAGGACAAATGATTTACTTGTTGGGGCATGCGGCATTACCGAAACACCCTAAGTTTGAATGGGAAAAATAATTCTGCTTGTGGCTGAAGCCTGGAGTGTTTGACAGGATTGCAGCAAACTTGTGCGAGGAACATGAGCAAGGGCCTTAAAGCATGCTTTTGCAAATCGGTCTACTCTAATGTGCCTATTGGGGAATGTGGTTTAGCCACAGACCATGGCACAAGGATTGTGAAGACTGGCCATGGTTGCTAGCCTTGAGCACTGGCCATTGGTCACATTATGAGGGTATAGTGGACACTGAACTAGGATGCAGGGTAGGTGCAGTGGATAATGTTTTTTTTTGGTGTTGCTGGGGTCATAGTCGAGCCACATGCCCTAGGCAATTGACCCATGACTTGTATCCCCAGCATGTGCTGCTAATAATGACACACATCAGTATACATTGCAAAAAATATGTTTCTTAAAGGAGGTTTACAGTTCTTTGATATATGTTAAAAGAGGCATTATTAATAACGTATGTACAGAGATGTAACATCACAAAACATTAGAATTAATTCAGGCAGCCCCAATACATGAGATCCCCCATCCACCATTCCACCATGACCCCAGCCTGCAGGCAGCCCCACTACATAGGACCCCCCATCCGCCATGACCCCAGCCTGCAGGCAGGCCCCACTACATGGGACCCCCCATCTGCCATGACCGCAGCCTGCAGGCAGCCCCCACAGCATGGTTCAGCCCATCTGCCATGACCCCATCCTGCAGGCAGCCCCCACTACATGTGACCCCCATCTGCCATGAACCCAGCCTGCAGGCAGCCCCCATTACATAGGACCCGCCATCACTGCAGCCCTCAGGCAGCCCCCACTACATGTGACCCCCTATCCACCATGACCCCAGCCTGCAGGCAGCCCCCACTAAATGGGACCCCCCATCCATCATGACCCCAGCATGCAGACAGCCCGCACTACATGGGATCCCTCATCTGCCATGACCCCACCCTGCAGGCAGACCCCACTGCATAGGACCCCCCATCCGCCATCACCTGTGACGCCACCCTGCAGCCAGCATTCTCCAGACTGGACATCACATGCATGCTGGATGCTGACATTGTAACACATGTACACTCCATCGATGGCATGCTGAGGACCTTCACTGATGTGTACTGACACCACCCTGAACCTCAAAATAAAAATAATCCTGCAAACAGAAACAAACACATACACTTGGGCACATCCTTGAGTGTGGCAGCTGCTCAAACACAATTGCTGTCTGAAACCATTTCCCAACATACACATCACACAATTGAAGGCTAAAGTGAGGCCCTGCAGTCCATGTGACAAAGTCATGTCAAAAATTGACATGTAGAAATAGTCACACAGTGACAGATTAGGAACACATTCAATGTGTGCCTCATGAACAGACACTGCCCAGGTGTGTCACGGCCTGAGCCTCAAAGAGCTGACATTACCAGAGCAGAGAACCAAATAAGACATCACTTTGACTTCCATGTGTGAAGGACATGACATGATATCCTATCAAGTGACATGCCATTCATAATGTGCATATACACAAGTGTAACAATCCGCAAGAGTCTGGTGAGGGGAAGACCATGATGACAGAGACACTGAACTTGTTAGAGCAGGTGACTTGCAGGTGGTGCAAGTGCATGGGAAGTGGGGAGGGAGAAAAGGGGGTTGGAGGAGGGTGCATTGCAGTACATGTAAAGGACATCATAGCAAAAAGAAAAACCAAGAAAACAAATAAACTGTTCCCAGCTGGTGTCAAGTGAACGCCTAAGTGCAGACAGCATGTGTGAAGTGCAGGTAGGTGGCTGTTCACATACATAAAAACACTAGGGGATGTCAGGAGGCAGTGCAGGTTTGCAAGTAGACCTTGGAACAAATTCAGAGTCTAGGCAGTTGACCAATGCAGATTCAGACAGTTCATCATGACATAGTAGTACCAAAAGCATAATAAAAGAGGAATGACTCTAGTACTGAATGAGTACATGCCAATCAGACAGTGCTTACCACCAGGACTGCAGCATTTGTCTGCCAATTAAGAGACATTGCTAAAATGACTGCCACTGGAAGATG
>CM030325.1:969789398-969814801 GCA_002915635.3 Ambystoma mexicanum
GGGGAGGGTTGGGTGACATGGCACTATTTTCATGTAGTATTTTGCGAGTGGGTATTCATTTCTGCAGCATGGAAGTGTCTTTTGATGACACTGCATTGGTGGTGTTTGTGTAGGTAGGGATGCACACATTGTGACACTTCCACATGAACAATCTCAGGCTGCTATGGTTCTGACAGTTGACTGTCCCTTTGTTCGTCTTAATTGTCAGGTCGAGTCATCATTGCTTATCAGATGGTATGTGCCAGGGCTTTGTGCACTGCACTGGGGTGTGATTTCTATGTGAAGTAATTAACCACCAGCTGTTTACGGGCTGCCTCACCCCGTGCCCTCTCCCCTCCCATGCGCAGCGGGCGTGCATGTGGTTGGGGATGTGGGGGCACCACCATGTCCACAGCCAGGCCCCGGCGTGTTGCAACATTGTGCAGGACACATGCTGCCACTATGATCCTGCACACTACTGTGGGCGCATATAACAGCTGCCCGCCAGAACGGTCAAGGGAGCAAAAGCGTGACTTGAGCACTCCGAATGTGCGCTCCACTATGCCCTGGGTTGCAATATGGGCTGTGTTGTACCTTACCTCTGTAGGCGTGATGGGGTTCCGAATTGGCGTCATCATGTGGGTGCTCAGAGGGTAGGCACTGTCCCCTGGTGAGGAGGTGATGGGTATCATTAGTGGGGTAGTGACATAACTCTGCATCTGACATGCATGCATGTGCAGTGGCATTCATACTCACCAAGCAGCCATGTATCGCCATGCCGCCCAGCTTCTAGTTCCCGGCTTAGTGTAGACATTCGGTAAATGAAGCTGTCGTGGGTGGACCCTGGATAGTTGGCATATACTGAGGTGATGATTCCCTTAGCATTACATACTACCTGCACGTTGATGGAATGCCAGTGCTTGCGGTTCCTATAGATGTGCTCAGATGCCCTGGGGGACGTAGTGCCACATGGGTGCAGTCAATGGCCCTCATTACGACCCTGGCGGAAATCGTGGCGCAAAATGCACCATGGAGCACGGCGGAAGCTGCCGATAGCGCCATGGGGGTTGGCGGATTTACCGCCCCATTCCGACCTTGGCGGGCGGTAAATCCCCATTCCCCATTTTACCCTTCCCATTCCCATTTTTGCCCCATAGGGTATAATGGGAGTGGGGAAGGCGTCAATTACGCCACCGCTAAAATACGGTGGCGTAATTAACAACAAGGTCCCGTAGCGCCATGGATTTCTCCGCCCGGAAAAACCAGGCGGAAAACGCTCCATGGCGCTACGGGAACTCGTAGTAGGGCGGACGGGTCCGCCGCGAATACCGCTGGCGTAAACCCACTCCGCCAGGGTCGTAATGAGGCCCAATGGCACCTAGCACTTTTGGGAATTGTGCCACACCGTAGAAATCGAGGGTGGCATCCTGCCTTTCTGCAGGTGTCCTGGGCAGGTATATGTGACTACGGACTGATGGGCGTGCAGTGATAATGCTCAAGACCTGGTGTAGGCAGTGTGACTGCATGGCCTGTGACACCCCACCCACTATGGCACTTGTCCGCTGAAATGATCCTGTGGCCAAGAAGTGCAGTACATTGAGGACCATCTCCAGGGGGCTGAGTGCTTGGGAGCACAGGGTGGGTGATGTGAGGTCATCCTCCCACTCACTGACCAGGTCCAGTATTATGTGTGGTGGAAACCTGTACCTCCCATACACCTGGTCATCAGGCATCCAAAAGGCTGGTTCTGGGAGTGAAAAATTCTGGCCCTCACTATCCTCCTCCTCCTCGTTGGTAACCACGGCCACTGCTTGCTAGGAACGGTATATTCATCCTGGCGTATGAGCTTGTTTGTTGTTTGCGCGCACTTTTATGCTGCGCGGGTTGACGTACGCCTGCTTCATGCTGGCGTATGTATTTTCAGGATTGGGCCATTTATTTCTCGGCACGTCGTAGCCAACTTGTGAATCTTCCCGCCCACCCCAGGAATACACGTAGCACGCTCTCCCAGGCCCAGTCGCGAGTAAATATTCCCGCCCACCCCTGGAATACACATACCCCACTCTCACAGGCCCAGTCGCGTGTGGAAGTTCACGCACACCCCAAAGTACACGTACCCAGGCCAATCGCATGTGGAACTTCCCGCGCACCCCGAAGTACACATACCCAGGCCAATCGCGTGTGGAATCTCCCGCGCACCCCGAAGTACACGTACCCAGGCCAATCGCGTGTGGAACTTCCCGCACACCCCGTAGTACACGTACCCAGGCCAATCGCGTGTGGAACTTCCCGCGCACCCCAAAGTACACGTACCCAGGCCAATCGCTTGTGGAACTTCCCGCGCACCCCGTAGTACACGTACCCAGGCCAATTGCGTGTGGAACTTCCCACGCACCCCGAAGTACACGTACCCAGGCAAACCGCACGGCTGGGGGGTGGGGGTGATAGGGGACATGAGTGGGGGCCTGGTGGAGGCTGCCCCTGCACTGCTGGGGGGTGGGGGTGATGGGAGACATGAGTGGGGGCCTGGTGGAGGCTGCCCCTGGTGCGCTGGGGGTGGGTGGTAGGGGACATGAGTGGGGGCCTGGTGGAGGCTGCCCCTGCACTGCTGGGGGGGGGGTGTGGGAGACATGAGTGGGGGCCTGGTGGAGGCTGCCCCTGGTGGCTGGGGGGTGGGGTGGTGGGAGACATGAGTGGGGGCCTGGTGGAGGCTGCCCTGCACTGCTGGGGGTGGGGTGATGGGGGACATGAGTGGGGGCCTGGTGGAGGCTGCCCCTGGTGGCTGGGGGGTGGGGAGGTGGTAGACATGGGTGGGGGCCTGGTGAGGCTGCCCCTGCACTGCTGGGGGGTGGGGGTGATGGGAGACATGGTGGGGGCCTGGTGGAGGCTGCCCCTGGTGGCTGGGGGTGGTGTGGTGCAGGAGACATGAGTGTGAGCCTGGTGGAGGCTGCCCCTGCACTGCTGGGGGTGGGGGTGATGGGAGACATGAGTGGGGCCTGGTGGAGGCTGCCCCTGCACTGGCTGGGGGGTGGGGTGACGGGAGACATGAGTGGGGGC
This sequence comes from Ambystoma mexicanum, assembly GCA_002915635.3. Lineage (NCBI taxonomy): Eukaryota > Metazoa > Chordata > Amphibia > Caudata > Ambystomatidae > Ambystoma > Ambystoma mexicanum. The sequence continues at coordinate 969,792,435 of CM030325.1, forward strand.
CTGGTGGAGGCTGCCCCTGCACTGCTGGGGGTGGGGGGTGAAGGGGGACATGAGTGGGAGCCTGGTGGAGGCTTCCCCTGCACTGCTGGGGGTGGGGTGGTGGGAGACATGAGTGGGGGCCTGGTGGAGGCTGCCCCTGGTGGCTGGGGGGTGGGGGTGGTGGTAGACATGGGTGGGGGCCTGGTGGAGGCTGCCCCTGCACTGCTGGGGGGTGGGGGTGATGGGAGACATGAGTGGGGCCTGGTGGAGGCTGCCCCTGGTGGCTGGGGGGTGGGGTGGTGGTGAGACATGGAGTGGGGCCTGGTGGAGGCTGCCCTGCACTGCTGGGGTGGGGGTGATGGGAGACATGAGTGGGGCCTGTGGAGGCTGCCCTGGTGACTGGGGGTGGGGTGTGTGGAGACATGAGTGGGGGCCTGGTGGAGGCTGCCCCTGGTGGCTGGGGGTGGGGGTGATGGGAGACATGAGTGGGGGCCTGGTGGAGGCTGCCCCTGCACTGCTGGGGGTGGGGTGATGGGAGACATGAGTGGGGGCCTGGTGGAGGCTGCCCCTGGTGGCTGGGGGTGGGGGTGAGGGAGACATGAGTGGGCCGGTGGCGCTGCGCACTGCTGGGGGGGTGGGGTGATGGAGACATGAGTGGGGGCCTGGTGGAGGCTGCCCCTGGTGCTGGGGGTGGTGGTGTGGGAGACATGGGTGGGGGCCTGGTGGAGGCTGCCCTGCACTGCTGGGGGTGGGGGTGATGGGAGACATGAGTGGGGCCTGGTGGAGGCTGCCCCTGCACTGCTGGGGGGTGGGGGTGCAGGGAGACATGAGTGGGGGCCTGGTGGAGGCTGCCCCTGCACTGCTGGGGGTGGGGGTGATGGGAGACATGTGTGGGAGCCTGGTGGAGGCTGCCCCTGCACTGCTGGGGGTGGGGGTGATGGGAGACATGAGTGGGGGCCTGGTGGAGGCTGCCCCTGCACTGCTGGGGGTGGGGTGAGGGAGACATGAGTGGGGCCTGGTGGAGGCTGCCCCTGCACTGCTGGGGGTGGGGGTGATGGGAGACATGAGTGGGGGCCTGGTGGAGGCTGCCCCTGGTGGCTGGGGGGTGGGGGTGGTGGTAGACATGAGTGGGGCCTGGTGGAGGCTGCCCCTGCACTGCTGGGGTGGGGTGATGGGAGACATGAGTGGGGGCCTGGTGGAGGCTGCCCCTGGTGGCTGGGGGTGTGGGGTGGTGGAGACATGAGTGGGGCCTGGTGGAGGCTGCCCCTGGTGGCTGGGGGGTGGGGTGGTGGAGACATGAGTGGGGGCCTGGTGGAGGCTGCCCCTGGTGGCTGGGGGTGGGGGTGATGGGAGACATGAGTGGGGGCCTGGTGGAGGCTGCCCCTGGTGGCTGGGGGGTGGGGTGGTGGGAGACATGAGTGGGGGCCTGGTGGAGGCTGCCCCTGGTGGCTGGTGGTGGGGTGGTGGTAGACATGAGTGGGGGCCTGGTGGAGGCTGCCCTGACTGCTGGGGGGTGGGGGTGATGGGAGACATGAGTGGGGGCCTGGTGGAGGCTGCCCCTGGTGGCTGGGGGTGGGGGTGGTGGGAGACATGAGTGGGGGCCTGGTGGAGGCTGCCCCTGCACTGGCTGGGGGTGGGGGTGATGGGAGACATGAGTGGGGGCCTGGTGGAGGCTGCCCCTGGTGGCTGGGGGGTGGGGGTGGTGGTAAACATGAGTGGGGGCCTGGTGGAGGCTGCCCCTGGTGGCTGGGGGGTGGGGGTGCAGGGGGACATGAGTGGGGCCTGGTGGAGGCTGCCCCTGCACTGCTGGGGGTGGGGGTGATGGGAGACATGAGTGGGGGCCTGGTGGAGGCTGCCCCTGGTGGCTGGGGGTGGGGGTGGTGGGAGACATGAGTGGGGGCCTGGTGGAGGCTGCCCCTGCACTGCTGGGGGGTGGGGGTGGTGGGAGACATGAGTGGGGGCCTGGTGGAGGCTGCCCCTGACTGCTGGGGGTGGGGGTGATGGGAGACATGTGTTGGTGATCAGTAGTGCAAGGTGACATGTGGGTTGGCTGGTGGCATGGCCATGGTGGATGGTTGCCTGTGGGACATGAGCAGGGGTGCAGGGTAGTACCCTGTGGTGTGGGCTGCCTGCAGGGGCCGTGGAGGGTGTAGAGGGAACACCTGGGAGGACCCACATGGCCAAATCACGTGTAGCATTCCCCGGCACCACCGAAATACACGTACCCTGCTGAAATCGCGTGTGAATCTTCCCGCGCACCTCGGAATACACGTACCCAGGCCAATCGCGTGTGGAACTTCCCGCGCACCCCGAAGTACACGTACCCAGGCCAATCGCGTGTGGAACTTCCGCGCACCCCGTAGTACACGTACCCAGGCTAAATCGCGTGTGGAACTTCCCGCGCACCCCGAAGTACACCTACCCAGGCCAATCGCGTGTGGAACTTCCCGCGCACCCAGGAACACGCGCACACGCTATTTTCACGCAGCGGGTAGTCCTGTGTTTGTCGGTGCCCCTTTGCACACTCATTTTGTCCCAGAGGGCCACTGTATGCCCATTCATCATGGCTGTATGTGGTGCTTTTTGTTAGCGGCACATTTTGGCGCAACATGTTTTCAGTGACAGGGAGACCATGAGTGGGGGCCCTGGTGGAGGCTGCCCCTGGTGGCTGGGGGTGGGGGTGTGGGAGACATGGGTGGGGGCCTGGTGGAGGCTGCCCCTGCTGCTGGGGGTGGGGGTGGGGGAGACATGAGGTGGGGGCCTGGTGGAGGCTGCCCCTGGTGGCTGGGGGTGGGGGTGGTGGGAGACATGGTGGGGGCCTGGTGGAGGCTGCCCCTGCACTGCTGGGGGGTGGGGGTGGTGGGAGACATGAGTGGGGGCCTGGTGGAGGCTGCCCCTGCACTGCTGGGGGTGGGGGTGGTGGGAGACATGGGTGGGGGCCTGGTGGAGGCTGCCCCTGGTGGCTGGGGGTGGGGGTGGTGGGAGACATGAGTGGGGGCCTGGTGGAGGCTGCCCCTGGTGGCTGGGGGTGGGGGTGGTGGAGACATGGTGGGGGCCTGGTGGAGGCTGCCCTGCACTGCTGGGGGGTGGGGGTGGTGGGAGACATGAGTGGGGGCCTGGTGGAGGCTGCCCCTGGTGGCTGGGGGTGGGGGTGGTGGGAGACATGAGTGGGGGCCTGGTGGAGGCTGCCCCTGCACTGCTGGGGGTGGGGTGGTGGGAGACATGGGTGGGGGCCTGGTGGAGGCTGCCCCTGGTGCTGGGGGTGGGGGTGGTGGAGACATGAGTGGGGGCCTGGTGGAGGCTGCCCCTGCACTGCTGGGGGGTGGGGGTGGTGGGAGACATGAGTGGGGGCCTGGTGGAGGCTGCCCCTGCACTGCTGGGGGTGGGGTGGTGGGAGACATGAGTGGGGGCCTGGTGGAGGCTGCCCCTGCACTGCTGGGGGGTGGGGTGGTGGGAGACATGAGTGGGGGCCTGGTGGAGGCTGCCCCTGGTGGCTGGGGGGTGGGGGTGGTGGGAGACATGGGTGGGGGCCTGGTGGAGGCTGCCCTGGTGGCTGGGGGGTGGGGGTGGTGGGAGACATGAGTGGGGGCCTGGTGGAGGCTGCCCCTGGCTGCTGGGGGTGGGGGTGCTGGGAGACATGAGTGGGGCCTGGTGGAGGCTGCCCCTGCACTGCTGGGGGTGGGGGTGGGAGACATGAGTGGGGGCCTGGTGGAGGCTGCCCCTGGTGGCTGGGGGGTGGGGGTGGTGGAGACATGGGTGGGGGCCTGGTGGAGGCTGCCCCTGCACTGCTGGGGGGTGGGGTGGTGGGAGACATGAGTGGGGGCCTGGTGGAGGCTGCCCCTGACTGCTGGGGGTGGGGGTGGTGGGAGACATGAGTGGGGGCCTGGTGGAGGCTGCCCCTGCACTGCTGGGGGTGGGGGTGGTGGGAGACATGGGTGGGGGCCTGGTGGAGGCTGCCCCTGCACTGCTGGGGGTGGGGGTGGTGGGAGACATGAGTGGGGGCCTGGTGGAGGCTGCCCTTGTGGCTGGGGGTGGGGTGGTGGAGACATGAGTGGGGGCCTGGTGGAGGCTGCCCCTGCACTGCTGGGGGGTGGGGTGGTGGGAGACATGAGTGGGGCCTGGTGGAGGCTGCCCTGGTGCTGGGGGGTGGGGGTGGTGGGAGACATGGGTGGGGGCCTGGTGGAGGCTGCCCCTGGTGGCTGGGGGTGGGGGTGGTGGGAGACATGGGTGGGGGCCTGGTGGAGGCTGCCCCTGCACTGCTGGGGGTGGGGGTGGTGGGAGACATGAGTGGGGGCCTGGTGGAGGCTGCCCCTGGTGGCTGGGGGTGGGGGTGGGGGGACATGGTGGGGGCCTGGTGGAGGCTGCCCCTGCACTGCTGGGGGGTGGGGGTGATGGGAGACATGAGTGGGGGCCTGGTGGAGGCTGCCCCTGCACTGCTGGGGGTGGGGTGTGGGAGACATGTGTTGGTGATCAGTAGTGCAAGGTGACATGTGGGTTGGCTGGTGGGCATGGCCATGGTGGATGGGTTGCCTGTGGGACATGAGCAGGGGTGCAGGGTAGTCCCCTGTGGTGTGGGCTGCCTGCAGGGGCCGTGGAGGGTGTAGAGGGAACACCTGGGAGGACCCACATGGCCAAATCACGTGTAGCATTCCCCGGCACCACCGAAATACACGTACCCTGCTGAAATCGCGTGTGAATCTTCCCGCGCACCTCGGAATACACGTACCCAGGCCAATCGCGTGTGGAACTTCCCGCGCACCCGAAGTACACCTACCCAGGCCAATCGCGTGTGGAACTTCCCGCGCACCCCGAAGTACACGTACCCAGGCTAATCGCGTGTGGAACTTCCCGCACACCCCGAAGTACACGTACCCAGGCCAATCGCGTGTGGAACTTCCCGCGCACCCAGGAACACGCGCACACGCTATTTTTCACGCAGCGGGTATCCGTATTTGTCGGTGCCCCTTTGCACCTCATTTGTCCTAGAGGGCCACTAGTATGGCCCATTCATCATGGCTGTATATGGGTGCTTTTTGTTAGCGCACATTTTGGCGCACATTTTTTTCAGTCGCAGGGGCGCTACCGCCTGCTTTCTTGTGGCGTACTTGTTTGGCCCTGTGGCGCGTCTTTGACGCGTGCACTGGTTGCCCTATTCGATTCCATGAATACGGGTTGTAGGCGAGCGTGTGGGCGTTCCGCGCACTTGCCTCCTGTACTTCCCCCGTGATCGCCCATATTTTCATCGCGTTGTTCCCCATTCCGAGTGTTACGCCCGTGTCCGCCACTTTTGTGATGTGCGCCGCCTATGTGCGATTTCGCAGTGGCCGTGGCGCACGCTGTTGGATGACCTCTGCGCCGGCGTGCGCGGCGCACATTTTTAGCGCACATCCAATGTTTTTCTCGCGCACGACTTCCATGAATCGATGTGCGCTGGTTTCCCTGCGATTTTCGCACTTGCCCTGCGATTTTCGCACTTTTACTGCGATTCGCACGTTTTGGCACCCCGTGCGCGCGGGAATTTTCACCGCACATTATTTCCATGAATCGACCTGTAAATGGTTACAAATAACCAGATTGGAGCTGCTGCAAACCATCAACTCGACAATGCAAAGAAAGAAGAGTTAAGAGCAATCCAACTGATGACTCTCCAGAACAGATATGTACATGACATGATCACAGCGATCGATGGAGGTGTTTGTGGAAAAATTAGAGAATCATGTTGCACATTTATACCTTCGCACGATGAGGAAAATGGAACTTTAACAGAAGCCATAGGTATGCTGACAAACCTACAGAACCAGATGATCGATGAAACTGACGAAGTTGATGATGACAGCTGGTTTGGATCATTATTCTTGTGGGTCCCACAATGGATTGCAGAAATATTCAAGTTTCTGGGAGCCCTGCTATTGATGATACTACTGGGATTTTGTGTTATCAAGATAATAATCTTGCAATGCCAGAAAACTGCAAAGAAAGACATAGGGTTAAAGATCATGATTGATGTTGAGCCAGGATGGAAGCCCAGAGACCTAATTTATGAAGAAATAAAAGACTTTGTGAAGGCCAGCAAGTACGCACCAGAAGGAGCAAAGTTTCTGTATCACAGGAAACACAGAAATTATTTAGGAAAATGGATCTATTGCAGCCCAATTGGACAATGTCAGCTAATGACATGGAATAAAGACAAACATGTGAAAACAGCAGGAAACCTGAAAGGTGTGATAAAAATATGGACGCCGAAGAGACATTCCTTCAAACCATAATGTACAAACCCAGAAGACGAGGAAGAAATTGATACAGAAGAACCAAGTAAGACGAACCCCAAGGAGGAAGCGGAAGTGGTCGATGAACTGACTGGAGGGGGGAGTGTAGAGGAGGTCCCAAATATGGCCTGCACTCCAGTCACCCATTTTGAAGTACCAGGAACTTTCACACCGAGATATGTGACGTACGATGAGCAAAGAAACCAGCAGAGAGCCGCACTAGGGCTCTGTCCTGTGCCAATCAGAAGAGCAATACCTATTAAAGCGCCAATAACCAGACAACCATGGGCAGTAAGGAATCCATTGAGACAACCATACCAGCAAATGACAAGAAATGAAGATTGTTTAAACACTGTCCCAGAAGAAACTCAAAAGCCCTTAATGGAAGCCGAATGATGACGTCACAAGGGCCTGGACAGATGTACAGATGAAGAACGAGAACCAAAAGATGACACACAAAGACGAAACACCATGGATAAGGATATCACAGATAAAGAAGAAGAGAAGATGTTGAAATATAAAGAAACGTAACTGTAAAGCAGGATGAAAGTATTCAACCAGCTAACGCCTGTACATAGGCTTGTAACGCAAGAAGCTAAGAAAACAGTGTGGCTTGCTATGCTTAGTAGAAGAATAGAGCGGCAAGCGCCAACTATATATCTACCTCAAAGAAGCACATTATATAAGTGCAGTCCACTTTATACAAAAGCAGAATTAACCCAGGTTATTAAGGGTCAAACAGGCCAGGATTCTTATTCAAGCTAAAACAAGAAGAGAGACAGCGGAATCGAAGCTCAGCATGGAGCAGGCCATGCCTGGGAAATCGAGGTCAAACCAAGAGAGGGAGGCGGACAGTAACTTCGGAGGATTGAAAACTTTAGAGCAGAGCATCCTGCCCTTTAAAGGTCGAGATAAGGGAGCCCAGGCAGGTGGCAGCCAAAAAAGAGAATTAAATGCACAAATAGAAGGAAAACAAAGCTGATTTACGGTGTGCTAACACGTGACCAGCCAAGCGCGAAGAGGTACCAATGTCTGATGTCACCCGAAGCAGGAGATACCATAGCTTGTCCTGACAAAAAGCTACAATTTCGAGGCCAACCTCAGCCTACTAATTGACACATAACCCTAAAGTACTGATTGATGGAAGGGAGGCAGGATGAATCTTGGGGCATACTGCATCTGGGTGACCATTCTGCATGCTGCTAATTAAAGTGGATATTTATGCTTAGGGTTGTAGCCAGCCTAATAACAGTGGGCCAAATAATCTAAGGTCCTATAGATGGTAGAACCAATGAGATGTTGTACGTTTAGTGACGATTGCATAAGTAATGTAGAGGGAAGGGCGTAGACGCGCATCCGATAAGAGTTATCCAATCCTCACACTCTGTTACCATATACAGATATACCACATATACCTAAGTTACCTTTTCCAACCAATAGATTTGCATGACAAACCTTTGAGTGTTACACGTCAATTATGACGAATTTTGACTAAAACTATTGCTGTTTGAATGAAGATTGTTGGGAGTTGAAGCAAGACGGGCCATTGCATCATTGTTAATCTCCATGTTTCCCCATTTCTTGTACTTGTCATTAAACGGACTCCCCTTTGCCAAACCATTGAGTTGTCCTTATTGATTGGTGATGGAGTAAGAGAATCCTGCACCCCATGCACCTCAAGCTATCTCGTCTTAAAGTACTCGAGGGCAAGCTCTGATTCTATGGGCCGGTCAGAGGTCACTCCCCCTCGCTGTACAACTCTCTTGAGTTTGTTTGCCTTCTTTGGCTTAGTCACCCAAACCCACTCGCCCTCTGACTCAGAGGCACTATTACTTGAGTTCCGCTCATGATCATCTAGGTGCTCCCTGATTCTGTGAGCTTGAGAAGGGCTTGCAGAATGGTGGGGCCTAGTTTTTCCACTCCTGTGGTGATACAGGACAGTAGTCTTCTGACCCCTCCCTGCTCCCAGGTTTGGCAGAGCATTCCCCCCACTGCCCTACATGGGTAGAGATCTTCAGGATGCTCTTTTTGGGCATCATTTCATTTGGTGTTTCATCAAATTGAACCAACTGGTCCCTTGGAAGGTAGTATTTCTGTGGATCTAATTCCCTGACTCTCCCATCATAGGAGACTTCCTTGACAGAGACATCAGCCTTAATGTTTGGGTATCTATACAGGGACGCCTGGCCATCCATTTATGGGGTTGCTGACCTGTCAGTTCCATCATGCTTGGTCTATTAAATTCTGATGGCCTCATGGTTTCCGGCTAATGTGAACCGGCAGCCATGAAGTCAGCAATGCACAAAGTGTTAAATGGGTTTGAGTCCCTTAGTACAGAGGTCCTTATACTATGATCAGGGGTTACCCTGTCCCTCTCTACCTGTTCAGGTCCCTCCAGTTAGGATCAAATCTAGCACCCGCTTTCTCCAACCTTGCTAATTTCTCCTTCTCAGCCCTACTTCTTGATAATGAACAAAGATCTTAGCCTTTTGCTGCTCAGCTATCTAGGCTTTACTGGCCTCTATGACCTGCTCTTGAGCTACCAACTGCTGGCGGAGCCCCTCTTTCTTCTCACAGAGGGGCTCATTTTCTCTCTGCACTTCCTGTATGGTTTGGGAATAATGAGACAATTTCTGTTGCAGGAGACTCCCCTCCTGAGTTTGTGCATGTTTGGTTTGGGTGTTCTCTTCCAGAGAACCTTCTACCCGCCTGGCATGCTCCAGTAGAGTCCCATACTCTGTTTGGAGTTCATTTAGTTTCTGGAGGGCTAACTCACTTCCCTGTAATTCTGTTTTTAAATTGCCTATTTCCAGGCCTAGGGTGTCTTTCTCCTGATTTAGGGTGACCCTATGTACAGCCAGGTTATCCCTTTGTTTCTTGATGGTCTTTAGTTTTTGGCGTTCCTGATTGAAGTTTGTCTGGAGGTTATTTATTAATTGCTTACTCTCCACTTCCAATTTGTCAACCTATTTTTGTAAAGTGATTACTTGCTCTGAACAAGCTCTGTTATATTTTATTTGTTGTTTTAATTTCAGTAGAGAGTCAACCTTTTCCTGACACTCTATTTGTACTGCCTCTATGTCTACATTATTCTGCTGTTGGAGCCAAGTCTTCTTTTAATTTGATGTAGTTTCCAGCTTCTACCTCCAACTCTTGGCTCTTTTGTAATTTGTCTTCTGCTAAATTTAGATCAGTCTGAATTTTATTTAATAGTTCAGATTGATTCTGTGCAAGAGTCATATTTTCTTCATGCTTTTCCCGCATCACTCCCATGTGGGAGATGCATGTAGGCTGCAATTGTAACAATTTTGATTTGCTCTTCTTTAATTTGCGGGGTCACATATAGCTCACTCAATTCTTGGTGTAATAGGCCACCGTCCTGCCACATATCCAGGTTCATGGCAGTGACCTGTTGTGTTATTTCTTGTAGCCAGACTTTTTCATCCTGTTCTGGCCATTCACCTCTGACAAATAGCTTGTGCAGAAGGTGCTCCGTAGCCATATTGATTTCTACTGTGGTCATTTTGGACATGTTCTTTCTTTATTAATTTATTTATTTATGTAAGGGTAATCTGTATTCTATTGCTTTCTGTCTAATTTAGGGTTGATTTAGCTTTAGTTTTCTAGACACAGGCCTGGTACTTAGAGTATTTGTTTTTGGGGGGTGCTTGTGCAGTGTAATGCAGTATTCAAACCACACAAAGTATCACTACCTTGCAGGTTAGTCAGCTGTCTTAGAATGCCACAGGTGGCAAACAAACTCAAATCCCGGCTAACGAGCCCCCAAATTTGTTAAGGATTTCAATCAGGTGACACACACCTTGGTCTCGGCCTAGTATGTACCGCACAACTGAGATGCTTTTCTCCTTATTTTATGCAGATTCAAATTTGAGATGTACACGACTAGTATCACACCCCCTTTTCAAATACCCCGGGTCACAACGGACCATGAACTAGGCTGGTTGGTGAAATACAATATTTATCTTAAAATTGAAAAGAAATCATAACATTTTTAATATGGGGCAGCAATCACCAATGGGGTGATAATTACAATGAGAATGTAAGCAATGCACTTGGTTTAACCTTCTAGTAGTACATATCCAAAACACCAGGGAATAGGAACACTTTTTGATTTAGGAAAGATAGCACCCAAGTTAGGATTTCCCCTGCAATGTTCCCTCAACCCACAAATGCTCAACACCAACAATAAAATATATGGAAATTAGTTGGATTACTCGAAATATCACTAAGGGCTTACAGTTTACACCAGACAAAAATGAAAAGGGAGATGGCGCAAGCACTAGAATCAAGGGCAGGGTTGCACGTATAATTCTCACAGTTTTAACAAGTTATCAGGATAAGGATAGGATGGCTTAGAGTGTGGGATAAGGAGAAATGCAAGACAAGATAGACTATGTATTTCTATGGGTTAGGGATTATACTTACAGTCCACTTTTAGTTTGGGGTTTTTGGACCATCAACAGGTTCTGGTCACCACACGGCAGTGCACCTGGCAAAGGACAGCTGGGCAAAAGACAGCTGGGCAAGGTCGGGTCACCGGATGTAAATTCAGGTCACTGCATGTCACAGGTACTCTGGATGGAGTTAGTTGGCAGCAATTAGTGATATCAGGATGCTTGCCAAAGAATACCACAGCTTTCGCCCTTTGGTTATTTGGGTTTTTAGAATTGAGGCCTTGCTGGAAGGGTCAACGATGCTTAGTCCTTGGAGTTGGAATCTGGACTCAGCAGGATTAATGGAACAGCAACACCGGCGCAGGAAAATCAGGAAGAGTGTCTGTTTAGAGTCTTGTCAGGGGCTCTTATTTATAATGCATAGTGACATCATCAAAGTATATGGCTGGGTAGGCTTAACTAAGCACACCTCTAACTGACTGGATTGGTCAGGGGTGCTAGTCTCCGCCTCGCTTTCAACTGGTTGTATTTCAAGACAGGAGGGCAGATTTATGATGTGAGTTTTACAATGTTCAAAAACCTCCCACAGTTACTTTAGCTAAAATCTGATATTGCCACAAATGTACATTCATACAGTTGAAGTCTCTTAGCAACTTACATAAACAGGTTACATATTTTATGCAGAACATTCCACTCCAACTCTGAAATCTGTGAGACATTGTTTTGTCCAGTTAATACTTTTTTTGCAATTTTGAGTATGAAAGGTTCGGGCTAAAATTCCATAACTTTATACATGTGTGTGGATTATTATAAGGGAGGTAAGTATGATAATTTGCATGGGATCATGGATACTTTTCTCATAATCCCTGATACTTTGCCATTTATGTCCCCAAAGTGTCAGTGAATTCTGCAATGTCTCAAATTATACCCCACAAAATCACTTTTAAACTGAAAATGTTTACATTTTTTCAAAGTCTTACTGCAGATATAAAAGCCTTTATATTTGTATTAATCAATAGTCTTTGGAAACAAATGGCAGTCCTTTGTCCATCACTGGATCATGTATTTCTCTCTTCAGCTGCCACCGACTGTCATTTCCTCCAGAGCGAGGTGGGGGTTTCCCAGCTTCATTGAAGGTCTATTGGCCCTTCCCCACTTCACACTTCCTTCTCCTGGAAGTTCCATTGTCAGAGGGTTCAGCCCAGACCAGCTTCTGTCCAACCTAATAATTATCACTGGGGTGTTAGTATCTGATGACAGTTTATGGTGGTTCCCTTTCTTTGGGGGAAGCCTTAGCTCTGCCAACCGGAATAACCTGTTTTTGAGAGCTTGCAAAATCCAGCCAAAGTGGTTTAAGACCTTTATTTTCTTATATTTGGTCCTGAATTTAAACAAGCCTGTGGAATAAAATAGCCCAAGTGTGTATTTTCACCAGCAACATACCACTTCACATTGCTAGGTAATGGCAGGCTTTCATTCAAAAGTTGTATTTTTTTAAACTGGCATTGTTCTCCCTTTGTTTAAAAGCCCATTTTTACATGTGTGGTGCAAGCTGGCATTTCTTTTTTAAATTCAGTTTTGCATCTCCATAAGATTCCCACACTGTTGCAGCCATAGTTATTTTCTTGTATACCAGACTTTTGTTTGAAGCACAGATGCATTGAAATTGACATGGCCCAGATAGTTGGAGTTCCTTTGAACTACTGATCTTTGATAGCTTGTGAAGAAAATTAACGCATTTCCCAGTGCGGGTAAAAGTGAAGTTGCTTGGTTGATTTTTCACAGAGTTGGTTTTGACAGGGCCTGTCAATTAGAAATCATGCTTGGTTTTGCTGAAGCACACTGGGATATACTGGGCATGGCAGGGCCTTATTAATAACAGTAGTTTAAGGAATAGCAGAGTAAAATAGTGTCATCAGCATTATTTTAAAGGTGAAAAAGTTTCCTTTTTAATTGGATTTTGGGTTGGCAGCAAGGCACGCTGCTTTTTCACTTTATTCCATTTGTATATGTCAGAACACACTGGCATGCTCCCTCAGTGTGTGTCCGTTGTTCCATCCTGCCCAATGTGGCCTTGGCAAGACGGTGCAGCCATCTTTTTATTTCTGCAAAACACAGTTTTGAAGCCATGGTGCTTACTTGAACCAGTGCAACCATTTTGCAGTTTCTGCTCAAGCGTAGCTTGTTTTGGAGAAATTCTGTTCATTGCATCAAAGTAGCCCACAACTTACCTGTTACATTAGATCTCATATGTATTTCTGATTTTTCAGTTGGTGCTCATTTTTAGTCTTAATAGTCCACGTGCCAGCTCTTTGCTATGTGCTCTTGGTAGACGTTTGCTGCTGCTTAGTTTGGGTAATACTGCATGCATAAGGTAGCCTAACACCATCACCTAGGATCCAACTGTCCTGTCTTATCCGTTTGTCTGACTTTGTCAATTGTCTGACTGTGTCAATGTGAGTGTTCTGATGCCCGTGGGTTTTTGGTGCATAATAAATAAGTAAATACAAATAAAAATAAATAGTAGCACAGTGTAGCAGTCAGGAAGAGGTTGTGTTTCCAGTTAGGCCACGTCCAAGCCCCTTTGGAGTAGTGGCCTGATGCAACGGACACCTCAAGCTCATATCACTCTTACTGAGTTCTGCTCTCATACATAAGGGGTGAGACAAATCAGTGTGTTGGGGCCTGCACCTGCAATTTTTCCAGGTTCCATGTTGTTCCACTACCTCCTTTTGCACTGTGTTCAGTTTTGTCAGCACTCGTTGTGCTCACACCGTTTCATCTCCCCGCTCCATAGCTCATGGTGTCACCCTGCTTATGCTGAGAGAGTGTTTCCACTCCTATTTGTTTTCTACTTTCTAGCCACTCTTAATGGGGGGGTGTCCCCCAAAACGTAACTATCCCTGTTTCTGTCCTCTTCTGCTTTCCTCCCAGACCCTTTCTGTCCACTTTGCCCCTTTTATTTATTTTTTTATATTTGTATAGTGCACAGACAGCCCTTAGGCATCGAGGCGCTGTTACTTGTACAGAGCTTGGTTACATGAGGAATAGAGAAACAGGTTTGGCATATATATTTAAACATTATAGGCAGACAAAGTACATTTCATGCAGGAGGTGATCATTTGCCCCTTTTGCCCCTTTGCATGCAATTTTGCCTAGTATTATCACAAGGGTAAAAATTGCCCTCGAGCAAAAACGCTAGGAGAGAATAGCAGCCACATTGCGAGTTTGGCGGTGGAGTATAAAAGTGGCGGCAACTCATTTACTGCCATTTTTTGGAGCAGGAATGACAATGCCATCACTTTTGCCTCAGCACTGAATTCTGAGTTTGGCGGTGTAAGAGGATTCAATTCAACACTACAGCTATGTCAATGCCTAGTCTGGGATACTGAATGGAAACCCTTATTGATATATCTTTATGTCCAGTTCATGCGTTCTGGATGACTACCCCTATATAACACCCCTCTCTTGGAATCCTCCTGACCCCACTGAGCCAAGAAGTAGTTCTGTTTTGCAAGTTAAAGGTTTATTTGAGAATTTTAAACAATGTATATATATATCACGCTTTATAATAAATTAATAATTGAATATCACACTTAATCTGATCAGTAATCAATAATGGATAGTCTGGCACTAGCACACTTCTTTATAATCAATGATGAGTGGTTATAGGATGGATAAGATAGCAACAATACTTTATGGTTTCAAATGGATGCAAGGTGGAATGAAAATGCAGTACAGAAAATACTCAATATGCTTTCAACAAAACAATGTAATCACTTTTCTCTGGCAATCCCCTCCCCCCTTTATGCAATGCAAGGAAATGGAAGGAAAGCACACAGTTCTCAGAAATGCAATCAAATGTAATTCAGTTCACCCCAGCAAGCTTAGATTACAGATCAGAGTTTTAAACACAGGCCCCAAAATGCTTTTACATGTGCTGGCAATGAAGTGAAAAATATACTAAAATGCTTTTAATTCCCTCTAGGAGGTTCAGGGTGAGTGAAATATACTTGGGATGAGTTCAGGCTCACTTTAGCAAGGATCTAGGGTGTAACTAGCAGGTTAAACGAATTTTTGGCAACTGAAAGCAAGCAGCAGCAGATTTTTACACGTGGAGAAACTTGCAAATCGCGGCAAAATGTCAAATCGCGGCAGATTTTTCTGAGTGCGCCAGGCGCGATTACAGAGGAACTACAAGGACTATCACAATCGTTTTGGGGTCCTAGGAAAGCCTAGGATCTCAGCTTCCAGATGAAAGTTACTGCAAGTCTCTAGGACAAACGGTCACGGAGATATGAGCGATTAAATAAAGGTCGTTTTTCAGATTTGAAATTTTAAAGTTCAAAGTGACAAGTGCAGCTTGCAACTAGAAAATGACAGGTGACAGCTTTACAAATGACAGGTGACAGTTAGCAGGCAGTTCTACTTAGATTAAAATAGATTGAATTATATTATTTCAACTAAGAGATTGGTTCTGCACGGTCTTGCTAGGTACTCACACTATATTCTTGAATTAAATGGCCTCGCCACGATCTGGTCAGGGTTTTAGACTGGACTCTGGTCTCTGCACTTCACAGTGATTGGGTCAGCTCTCTCTCTCTCTAGCCTCTCTGGATTCTGGAGATTGATGGATTTGAAGTCTCTATGTTGGCTCTCTGAAGGTTGAGGAGGTAAAGTATGGATTTTCCCGGCAGAGCTTCCAGCTGCAAATGGATTTGAAGCTCCCTATCTGTCCTGTCTGTCTGCTTTTATCTGTTTTAAAATGGGTGTTGTGTGCAGCATCACTAGGCTCTACCCCTCTCCACTTGTCATTGGCCAAGCTTTCATTTCTCCCCTGATTGGGGGAATGAAATGAAGTGTCATCATGATGAGGTCTGTTTATGGTACAGAGAACCCACCCCTGTCAACTTACACACAATCTATATTTGCTCAAAAAACATATTTGCACAGGTACACATTTGTTTAAAATTACATGCACCCTTCACATATCACAGGAGGTATACCCTGTCCAAATCTGCTCTTCCTGGGAGCTTGCATTCAGAAATGGCAATATTTGCACTTTTTAACTGGTTTGCAATATCGGACATTAACCCAAATTTACACACATGTGCGCAAGGAGTATGGACATTACTTGATGAAGTGTCAGATTTTTCACATGCACACATTTTGAGTAATATCCTCTTTTCCGCTAAAACCCCCTGAACATACCACCGGTCCTAACACGTCTTAAAATGTGGGGCAGAAAAATTACAAGAATTTATGGTATCATTTAAAATAATTTTCACAAGTCCGTACTATGAGTTATTCATCTTTTTAGAGTTATGTTCTGGCCCCAAAGGGGTGTGGTTTCCCCCCAGCACAAGGTTGAATTTCTGGTTTTTCCAGTTCTGCCAAGCCAGCTTGCCCTCACAGGCAGTGCCCCTCCCCTGTCCTTCCAGGAGGAAGCTCCATTTTACGACATCTGCCAATAAACCATCTGCCCTGGGCCGAAGGGGTTGCATTGTTCAGAGCTCCTGTATTCTGTGGGGCTCCCCTTAATTTCAATTATCAGAGAGATGGCATATCCTTAGGGTGGCCAGCAAAAAGGCAGATAGGCCTGGAACACAGCTGTGACTCAAGTTTCACTCCTGATGGGGGGTAGTTGCCAGGCAAAATTGGAATCTCTTTAAGCCAGTTTTTAGCTACATGTCATTTCTGTTCCCCAGTTTCTGCATTCAAATAAAACTAAACATTTTTTACATATGCAGCTAGAATGCTGATTCTAAGTTTAAAACTATGACATTTAAACAATTGAAACCTATGTGACACTCAAAAGTAGGTCACTCATTTCTTTTAAACATTTAGATTTTTTAGTGTCTTTCAGTCCAAATTTACTTAAACTGCTGAAATCCACAGCTCAGCCAGTCTTGTTATAAACCTTCAAGTCACTTCAGAATATAACTTTACATTGGATCCACCTCTCAGTAAGTCTTTCTTTGGCATGTTTTGGGTTCATTTATTCAGTTTTCTACAAAAAGTAAAATCTGGTGTTTTAAAACGCCGGCTTTCTGATAGTGGTGAGTACTGGTACTGCACCCCTTTTTGGGATTTAAGAAAATGAATTCCCAACAGTTATGGGTTTGTTTTTGGCAATCAGCATTGCCTTTCACAATGGTTTCAGACTACTGTGTGGGTAGTCCAATGTGGTTTTAGGCAGTGTCCTTCTTTGCCATAACATCGGCAAAAATGAGTGGCAGCCTATTCTTCATGCATTTCCCTGTGCATTTTCTGGGAAAGCTCTGGCCATCATTGATGTTTTCCATGTTCAATTACTGCACAGTTTTGAGGTAGGGCTCGGATGCATGGGTAAAATACATCCCACAAGCCCCCCTCTTGCGATGGCCATTCGGTTTCACTGATGGACTCGCAAGACCTGGGATGTTTCCTCATCTTCTTCCAATAGATGGCACGGTCAGCATCTTTTCTCCATCCGGTACTGGTCGATCGGTTCTCCTCGCCGGTTCCTGATGGGAATATTGGGCGGTACACCGGGACCGTTGCGTCTCTGCTCCGGTCTCCGGATCGTCCTCCTGTCCCGTCTCCAGGTTTTCTTTCTCCTAGGACGACAAAGGAAGAGCGCAATACCTATTCATAAACATTTTTCCACCACTGTCGAGATAGTGGGGCAGCATATGCATTTCATCATAACGAACATTACATTCTTATTTTGAAAAAAAACAGTATAACTAAGAGACAGTTTCATGCAAATCACAATATTTTAGAGACTAGATGTGGTATGTTTTATGGTTGGAACTGAATTAGTCTGAGACAGTTACCCGCTAGGATTCCAGAGGATTCCTCAGTTGTTGCAGAGTGTGCCTGGGATTGGCAACATTTCAACTGGTTTATGTGGACCCACTTGTCTTCCCCCTCTGCCAAACCGCCTTTGGGGATGTGGATTTTGTAGGCCACAGGGGAGATCTTGTCGATGATCTCAAAGGCGTCCCTTCCATGTAGGCAAGAATTTCCGCTGTTTTGCCTGGTTCCTTTGGAAGTTGTATAGATAGACCCGGTCCCCCACCTGATATTCCTTCCTGGAAGTCTTCAGGTCATAATGGGTCTTTCATGCTATCAGCTGATCTTTCTAGATTCCGCTGAGCGTAAGCAAAGCATGTTGGAGGTGTTTCCTTAAATTCTCCACATACTCATGAGTAGTGGAGGCATTTATCAGTGTCTGCTCTTGGGTCCTGTAGAGCAAATGCTGAGAAGCACCATCTTGCGTCCAGTCATCAACTCAAAATGGTGACATTTTGGTTGCAGATGAAGGGGTAGAATCTGATGGCCATTAGGACCAGAGGTAATCGGATATCCCAACTTGGACCAAGAATCTGCCACAAACTTCTTTAATATGCTCACAATGGTTCGGTTATTATCTATCTACTGCCCCAGAAGAAGCTGGCCTGTAAGCAATATGCAACTTCCTTTTGACCCCAGTATCTCCCACATCTTTGTCATCACTTCACTGGTGAAGTGGCTACCCCTGTCTGACTCAATCCTTTGAGGTAGACCAAAACGGGAAAAGATGTGGTTAATCATCAAGGCAGCTGCCGTTTCTGCCTTGCAGTTAGGGGCTGGGAGACATTCCACCCACTTGGTAAACAAGCATGTCACAGTCAACATGTACTTATTCCCCCTAGCAGAGCGAATCACGATCGATTTGTAAATCTGACCATGGCAGTGTCATCCCCCTCTTTTGGAGAGGCGCACGGTGCGTGAGGAATGATGGCTGAAATTGTGCACAACACAAGACACCCCTTCAAGTATTGGGTCGAGGTCCTGCCCCATGTGGTGGCCAGTATGCAACCTCATCTTAAGATTTCCAATGTTGTGTGAAACCCCCTATTGACCGGGGTGGGCCGCATCATGGGCGTGACTTAACATCAGGCTTCGGAATGAGGTAGGAACCAACCCACTGATCGTGGCCAGCTTTGGATTTCCTTACCAGCAAACCGTCTTGGATTTCGGAACATTTTTGGACATTTCATCAACACTCTTAGGTCCTCTTTCCCAATATAATCGGTATCCGTCAAGGGAAAGTTCTCAGGGTCCTCAAGGTGGTTGGTAAAAACTTACCAATTATTGGATCCCCTTCTGAGCGGTAATCAAATCAGCATCAGGGGTCTCCTTACTCCATTTGTGCAATTGAAAGGTCGTTGTGCCATTTGTCTGGGACCTAGTGATAGCAGTGACCTGGATTTCCCCAACAGGCGACTCAATCTCAATTAGATCCCCTTGGATGGCCCGGTTTTGGCCAGCTGATCAGCTAAGTCATTCCAGTTTTTGTCTGGTCCCTCTACTTTGGAATGACCCTTGATCTTTTTCCAATAGATGGTCATCTCATTCGAGTAGTGACCAGATCATCAATGTTTTGGATCAACTTCCCATGTTTCAAGGGTTTGTTCGTTAGCACATAACATGCCTCTGGTTTTCCAATTAACCAGCGTGCTCACGAACCCGTTCCGTACATAATCCGAATTCTGTGATTCATGACCAGTTCGTGGAGTTGATGCTGGACAGCAGTGAGATGGCCTGATGCACAGCATCAATTCTGCCACCTGACTACTTCGGGGACCAATTTTGTATCCAGCGGAGGGTTCTGGAAACTCCTTCACCCATGCAATTCCCTACGCCAGCCACCAGTTCTTTCTCCCCGTCGTTGTCAACATGGTAAGAGCATCCATCACATAGAACAGTGGGCATTCCCTCACATTGTCCTCTTCAAAGACTTTGTGTGGGGAATTTCAGGTATGCCTCCGTGTTGTCCTTGAATTTTTAGACTTTCGTCCTCGAGACAGTTTTCTCTGGCACAATCATGCAAGTTCAGCCAGACCTTGCGCGAGGGGACTCTTCTTGTTTTGGCCATATCTGACCTCCACAGGAAAGCCTTGCAATTCGACAGAATCCAGGAAGTAATTCGGGAATTACTCACATTTCCGGCCCGGATTCTGTCACTTTGGAGATATTGCAGAGGCTGGTGTGGAGTCTCCACTATGATGTGTTCCCCCTGGATAAACGGGCGGTAATTCTTCAATGCCCACACCGTTGCCAGGAGTGCCTTCTCACAATCGTTGAATTTTTCCTCCACAGAGGATAAAGTTTTGCTCGCATAGGAGATTACTTTATTGACCTTGTCATGCTTTTGGTATAATACTGCCGTCAAGCACGTATTAGAGAACCCCGTCTCCAGGAAGAACTCCTTGTTTCTGACAGGGTAAGCTAGGCAAGGCGCTTGTGAGAGGCTTCTTTTGAGTTGTCTTACTGCCTCGGCTTGTTCTGGACCCATTCCCACTTGACCCCCCCTTCAGGAGATGAATCAGGGGTCTGGTGATCTCTGCGTAGCCCTCAATGAACTTTCTGCTGTAATTAGTCAGTCCAAGGAGGCTCCTTAGTTCCCGCAGAGTTGTGGGGTCTTTCAGTTTCTTGAAGTGCTTCCACTTTCTTTTCCTGGGGACAGAGACCCTGAGGAGTAATCTCATGCCCAAGAAATTAACACGGGTTCTACACCACTGTGCTTTCTGAAAGGAAAGTTTTGCTCCGGCGGCCCTCAACTGGGTCAGAACATAACGGATCTCCGCTATGTGTTCCTCCACAGATGAACTTTTGATGAGGACATCATCTACATAAGCCAGGTTACCCCTCGCCACCCAGGTCGGGCATGGCCTTATGTAGGAAAATGTTGAATTCATTGCCGGAGTTGAGGTATCGAAGGGAGTCCGGGTCCATGTGTACTGCTGGCCCCCAAAGGTAAAAGCCAGTTTGTATTGGTCCTCCCTACTGACAGGCACGGTCCAGTATCCATTGGTCAGGTCTATTGCAGTGAATACCTGTGACCCCTGGATCTGGGCCAGCCCTTGGTCAATGTAGGGCAGAGGCCATCGGGAAGTATGGACCGTTTGTTGAGCTCCCTGAGGTCGGGCAGAGTCTCCACTGGCCGTTTGGCTTCAATATTCCAGCACCGGATTATTGAAGGTGCTGTGGACTGGACGGATTATTCCCCGGACTCAAGGTTCTTAATTATTTCAGTAAGGGACTCCATGGATGCGAGAGGCAAGCGATATGCTTCACAAACACTGGAGTCATGCCAGGTCCGTGGGAATTGTGTTGTGTGGATGTCGGTGCGACCACAGTCATATGAGTCTACCGCAAAGAGATCTTGAAATCCAAGAAAACTGTTTCAACTTTTGCTTTCTGTTCCAGAGTCACACAGGCATCAGCTAGGTTGACTCTCTCTTCCACCATCTGCCTGAAGCCTGGAAGACTTCTGGTTTGGCTATCTCAGCGGCCTCCTCCAGCTGGTGGAGAAGTCCCTGGTCAGAGTGCTGATTTGGACTGGAGCTTCAGGTGGAAAGGCAGCCCTCATGGACCTGGAAAATCACCTCATCCCTCCTGAAGTCACAAGTCACATCTTCCTTACCATAAGGGCAAGAAGTGTACACCAGGAAGTTCCCCCATGCCGGGTAAAAATCCTGTCTGGTGTTGTATTGTCATCACTGTCACTGTCAAAACAGTCCTTGGGGATTGGTCCTAACAGTTCATTTCCTAAATCAATGGAAAAATGTCGGTCATCAACCGCCATTCCAATAATGGTGCCTGCGGCTAGAGTAATACTCTTTAAGTCGCTGTTATCCACCTCTATTAGAATGGTGTCATGTTCTATGTTGACTAATGGAGTTGGGTTTACCCCAACCCTTGCTGTTGGAGAGAAGCATTTAGATGAATATAAGCATCAGGGTTTTTCAATTTTGTCCTCTTTTAACTTTCACTTCCAGGAGAATTGTCGGGTCCTTTCTGGGATGGTGACTTCCTCTTTAACCTGAATTTCAACTGCATAAGGTAGCAATTGAGCTGACCTAAATGCTTTTTCTGGATCATCAAAGCCCATGGGATTATCCGCTAATCGGGACCAAGCTTTGAAGTTTATTAGGTCCAAACTAATGGCAAAGCGATTGAGAATGTCACTGCCTAAGTAAAAGCGGCATGACGTCTCGCACGACCCAACAATTATGAGCTATGCTCTTGTTGCCAATGGAGATTTTGAGCATACACCTGCTTGGCAGGAGATGTTTGGAATTGGGTGCTTCCAGGTCCATTTCCCATTTGTCTATCAGTTTGAATGTGGGAATGGCTGGATCTTTGGGAGTTGGCGGAACATGGCTTCGCTGATGAAGCTCTTACAGTTGTTCACACACACTCGGAGCGAGAACAGAGTCCTTCCCATCATTTAACTGAACAGATGAACAACTGCTCTCCAATTTGCTGAATATCAGCCAGGCTCTGAGCTGATTTCACATCTTTCTGGACTATAGGAGTGGGAGTTTCTGATTGTGGATTGTATAGAATTTCAGAGTGTTTCCTTCCAGGTGGAATACCACTTAAACTGGAAGGAAGGTTGATTTTCAGAAATAGAGAGGACCCCCATCACCAGTCTGTTGTCTACTGCTATTACTGTACGTCTGGAATTTGGTTGTTCTGGAAGTGAAATTCTACTTGGTCAGATTTTTGTTCAACCATGTGGCAGGTGCCGTTTAAACTAACATGGTTGACACTCTGTTTAATTTTATTGGTCGGTAGTCTGGGTCCAGAGGACCTTGTTTACCAATCTATTAGGGGTGACAACCTTCTCAGGAGGTCATTCCCTAGTAAACAAGGGGTGCCCTCTGGAGTC
>CM030325.1:969814821-969837834 GCA_002915635.3 Ambystoma mexicanum
AATACCAAATCCCTCTCACCCTCTTCCTGGACAACTTCAGAACTTCGATGGGAAGGAAATTCCTGTCGAGGGACTGCGGATTAGACATTAAAATTGGACGACACAAGGTGAAAACCCGGTCATAATTGTGACTCCAGAGGGCACACCATTTTTCTAGGGAATGACACTCCTGCGTAAATTTCTCCCCTCATAGATTGTGTAAACAAGGTCTCTGGACCCAGACTAACCGACCAATAAAATTAAAACATAGTGTCAACCATGTTAGTTTAAATGTCACATGCCACATGGTTGAACAAAAACTGACCAAATTGAATTCCATTTCCAAAACCACCAAATCCCTGACGTGACAGTAATTGCAGTAGGACAACAAACTGGTGATGGGGAGGTCCTCTCTATTTCTGAAAATCAACCTTCCTTCCAGTCTCAAGGTGGCATTCCACACTGAAGGAATACTCTGAAATTTAATACAAATTCACAATCAGAAAACACACTGCTATAGTCCAAAATGATGAGAATCAGCTCAAAGCTGGCTGTCTTCAGCAAATTGGAGAGCAGTTGTTCATCCCTGTTCAGTTAAATGATGGGAAGGACTCTGTTCTCGCTCGAGTGTGTGTGAACAACGGTAAGAGCTTCATCAGCGAAGCCAAGTTCTGCAAACTCCAAAAGATCCAGCCATTCCCACATTCAAATTGATAGACAAATGGAAATGGACCTGGAAACACCCAATTCCAAACATCTCCTGCCTAGCAGGTGTATGCTCATAATGTCCATAGGCAACAAGAGCATAGTCCATAATTGTTGGGTCGTGCGAGATGTCCCCCACTGCATTTTATTTAGGAAGTGACATTCTCAATTGCTTGCCATTAGTTTGGACCTAATAAACCTCAAAGCCTGGTCCTGATTAGCGGGTAATCCCATGGACTTTGATGACCCAGAGAAAGCATTTAGGTCAGCTCAATTGCTGCCATATGCAGTTGAAATTCAGATTGGAGAGGAAGTCACCATCACAGAAAGGATCACAACAATTATTGATGATCTGGTCACTCGAAGGGATGACCATCTACTCGAAAAGACAAGGGTCATTCTAAAGTAGAGGGACAGACAAAACTGGAAATGACCTAGATATCAGCTGGCCAAAACCGGAGCCATCCAAGGGGATCTACTTGAGATCGAGTCCTGTTGGGGGGAATCCAGGTCACTGCTATCACTAGGTTCCAGACAAATGCTCACAATGAACTATCAACTGCCCAATGGAGTAAGGAGACCCCAGATGCGGATTTGATTACGGATCAAAAAAGGGGATCCAACAATTGGTAAGTTTTATCAACACATTGAGGACCCGGAGAAATTTCCCCTGATGGATACCGATTGCATTGGGAAAGAGGACCTCAGAGTTTTGATGAAATGTCCAAAAATGTTCCATATCCAAGACGGTTTGTTGGTGAGGAGATCCATATCTGGCAATGCCAGTGGTTGGTCCCTTTCTCATTGTGAAGCCTGATGCTAAGTCACGCCCATGATGCGGCCACAGCCGGTCATCGGGGGTTTCATACTACATTAGAAATCTTGCGAGAAGTTGCATACTGGCCACACATGGGGCAGGACCTCAACCAATATTTGAAGGGGTGTCTTGTGTGTGCACAATTTCAGCCAACATCACTCACACACCGTGCTCCCCTCTAAAAGAGGGGGATGACACTGCCTTTGTCAGATTTGCAAGTCGATTTTATCAGGCCCGTGATTCGCTCCTCTAAGGGGAAAAAGTACATGTTGACTGTAACATGCTTGTTTACTAAATGTCTGGAATGTCTCCCGGTCCCAAATTGCAAGGCAGAAACAGCAGCTGCCCTGATGATCAATCACATCTTCTGATGTTTTGGACTACCCCAAAGGATTGAGTCAGACACTTCACTAGCAAAGTGATGACAAAGATGTGGGAGATACTGGGGTAAAAAGGATATTATACATTGCCTACTGCTGTCCTCTAGTGGTTGAGTTAAGAGGTACGATAAAACTATGTGAGCATAGTAAAAAGTTTTTGGCAGATTCTGGGCCAAGTTGGACATTTGATTACCCCTTGTCCTGATTGCTATCAGATCTTCCCCTTCTTCTGCAACAGAAATGTCTCCATTTGAGCTGATGACTGGACGAAGGATGGTGCTACCCCAGCCTTGATGAATGACTCCACAACGCATGAGTATGTTGAGAATCTGAGAAAAGACTTTCCACATCCTTTTGCGTATGCTCAGCGGAATCTAGAAAGATCTGCAGACAGTATGAAGACCCACTATGACCTTAAGACAACTAAAAAGGAATATCAAGTAGGAGACCGGGTCTACTTGTACAATTTCCAAAGGAACCAAGACAAGTAGCGCAAATTCCTCCCAACTTGGTGTGGTCCTTTTGAAATTGTGGACAGAATCTCACCAGTCACCTAGAGAATCCGCTTCCCCAAGGGCAATTTGACAGGAGGGGAAGACAAGTGGGTCAACATAAACCAGATGAAGAGTTGCCACCACAGGCATACTTTGTGGCAGATAGAAGAGCTTACCGGAAACCAAGAGGGGGAAAATCCAGACACCTATAAAAATTATTAAATATTCATTGAGTATACCTGAGAAAATGGGTAAATGATCACTGAATATAGACGGTGAATTTTGCTAATTGTTAGGGAATGTAAGTGTCTTTCACACTGCTGAGATCCCTCGAAGATGTGTGGGCACAGTAGTGGGAAAATGTTCATAACTGTGTTATGTTCTGTTTTCTAGGATTGGCACTAAAATCCCAAGAATCACCAAGGAGGACCACTCGGGACCGGGAGAAAAGCCCAAGGAATTCGTATTATCGTCCCATCTCAACAGGAACCAGCGAGGAGAGCATGTCGCCTCAATCGCTGATGGAGAAGCAACTGAATTTTCCAAATGGACAGAAAAGAACATCCCACTCGCCCAACTCCCCCTCGACTGGAAGTCAAAACGAAGTGGGGGGATTCTGTGGGATGTATTGACCTCCCTATACTATGTGGTATCAATCTGCTATCTATGGTGCAAGAAACAGCAAAATGGCGCAAAAGCCTTGTGCGCCAAAACCTCCAAAACCACATTTTCAACACACAAAAAGATGGCTGCACAACCTGCCACCCATGCTGCATGTGTGGTGGAATAGAGCACACGCTGCAGAAAAGTGCCAGTGGGCTCCATGACAAGCAAACATAGAGTGCAGAGGGAGAAGTGGCGATGTGCCAGCTAAACAGTCTACCCTGAACTTCCAATCTAGGCCAGATTTTGTGGCCAATCTTACATAGTACCCCGGAGGGGGTATTAAGATCAAAGTCTGTAGGAATAATTCCGCTATTCCAAGGGGGAATGATAGTGTCCCCAATGCTATAAATATCAAAATCTATTGATTCCTTGGTAGCAATGGAAGGGTTAGAAGCTCTCTGACTAGGTTTTCGAAATGTTAGGGTCCCCAATTAGTTTCAATTGAGTCACATCCCACTTCAAGGGTGTTTATTAAACTGTTTAAATGGGTGAGAAAAATGCATAATATAAACATAATCTAAGATGAGAGCAAGCTATGACATCAAATAATAATATAGGGAAGTCGTTAGTGGCAATCTTGTCCCAAGAAATTTAAAAAAGGGGGCCCCCCTAGGGAAAAAAAAAAAAAAAACCCCCCCCCCCAAAAATCTTAGTGGCATCTTGTCAAATAAAAAGGCCTAGACCAAAAAGAACTATTGCCAATCCTACTGCTAAGTACAAAAATAGTGTGGGATACTTTTCACAAGAAAAGAATGAAATGTTCACAAAATGATAAGTCAGGATGTTATACCGCAGTCTCCTTCGCCAAGTTTTTAGCACGGGACAAGGTGGGACTCTCAAGCACAGCACACTCCTGGGCTTCTCCAGCACATGGTTACAATTCCTTTCAGCAATATCACGACCTTCGGTGGTCAAGTCTCTTTTCTACAAAGTCTTTTGCATCTGAGGGCCTGATGTGTCAACAGTAATAAAACAAAAAATCCTTTTCGTATTCTTTATGTTAAGTGATGACTCTTCACCTCTGGATGCCCCTCAACCAGGCTCCCATCCTCTTGAATGTTAGCCTCCTCTGTAGGGGTTCACTACAGCCTTTAATTCAAATTGCCTTCACCTGTAGTATTCACAAGTCTCATGTCCTTTTAAACAACCGTTCACTGTGGACATCCCTCTGCCGGGTTCACTCTTGTCAACACAATGTTCACAGGGTTATCGAATTTCACCCTTTTTTGCAGGCATTCCTCAGCTGGGATCACATTTGCCAGTCACACAGTTCGATTTGCTTTCTCACAATGCAGGATTCACTTCACTTAGCGTTCCTCTTGGTTATCGGTCAAAGACTTTCAAATATACAAGGGGTTTTACTCAACCGTTGTATGAGCACTTTGACCTCCTATGTCTGCTTTCCTACAGCCTCCTGGTATCTGTAGTTTTAACAAAAGGGGACCAACCAGAGTCTTTTACATCAGCATCCATGTGGTGCTGGACCACTCTGAAGCTGGTCTTCCCCTGGGATTCAAAACATCAGTAACAGACATTTCCTTTGTTCAAAACACGTTGCTGTTTGCAACCTTCGCTCAACACAGCTTGCTTTATAATCGGTTCTCCCTCCTACTCTGTGCTAAACTCCTTGTTGTTTCTTGTCTCTGGAGTCAAGAACGGTACCAAAGCAGCAAGCGCCTCCTTCCAACTTGGTTATCAGTGTGGGAGGGCTTTGTACACTGTTGACATCTATTATACAACACGCTAGCTGTAGTTCACAGTCTTATAATTCCTCTTTCGGAAGCTTCACAGGTCTGGGTCATAAAGAGCAAGGGCACTTTCCTCCTTGACATCCTTTTCAGCCTCGCCACCTTTCTCCTTCTCTTGAGCTGCCATCCTGAACAGCTGCCTACTCATGCGTTTTACTTTGCTCCAAGTGTACTCTCGTGCTCCACCTTTTATCCCTGTGGGGAAGGGAAAGGGCAATCAGGTGTGTGTTGTTATTGTCAGTTGCCTGAATCTGCCTGACCTTTGTGTTGAGACATGTCAGATAAACGGCCCTATTGTTAGTCCATCGTCTTTCATGGTGTAAGAAAGTCTTTGTTTCAGAAAGGGGGTTATAGCTTCTGAATATCCTATGGGGTAGGATGAGGAAAAGGTGTTTTAAGGAAGGAGGTACCGTGTCTCACCTGACAGTGTCCCCCTCCTACTCCCTGAGGACACCCCATCCAGGTGATCCTCCCGTACTGCTCCACCCCAAGGAACTGGATCCAAAAGCAATGGCCATGCCCTGGCCACCTGGATAACAGATCCTTGGGGACTAGAGGGTGAGAAACCTTGAGGTTTCTCCCAACCCCCAGGAACTGGATCCAAAAGCGATGACTGTATCCTGGCCACCTCGATGACAGATCCCCGGGGACAAGTGGATGAGGCACCTTATGGTTCCTCAGAGATGTCTCCATGACCACCAATCTGTCTTCAGAGAATCCAGATGCATGGAAACTGCACTCCTGAACACTCATGAAGACCTGCTCTCCAACCTTGATTCCAACTTGTCTTCTGTTCTCATCCACCTTGACCTGTCCTCTGCCTTTGACATGGTCAATCATGCCACACTCATGAAGTGGTTATGTGATTATCGTGCTATCCTGGACCTGACACTGGATTGGATTAACCTCCTTCCTATCTAATTGATCTTCCCTGGTGCAACTGGGCCCTTTCCTCTCCTCCACCTCACTCTCTACCTGAGGCATTCCTCAGGGCTCTATCATATTGCTGTGCTTCTTCAATATCAACTTTGCCCCTCTGGCCCACTAGATCTCCTCCTTCTCTTCTCATTTCTGGTGGTCTGCTGATGACACGCAGCTCTCCTTCAAGCTCCCCTCCGCTATCTGCTCTTCTTACTCTCTCATTTTGACTGTTTGACTGCTATTCAGTGATGGTGCATGGTCAATGATCTCTGTCTTAATGCCATTAAGACCGATATCCTTCTCATTGGGACCCCTGCTTCCTGCTTCCCTCCCACTCTCTGATTACACTCCTTGGGTCCATTCCCCTTACCATCTTGAGAGGCTAAAAACCTTGGTGCCATGTTTTCCTCCTCCCTCTCCATATCCCCTCACATCACAGACCTTGCCAAGAAGGCCCACTTAAAGCTTCACTTCCTCTGAGACATTCTTTCCTTCCTTACCTTCCCACAGAAACTCAATGTCTCCACACATCTGGTTCTCTCTAGGTTGGATTACTGTAACAGCCTCTTCCCCAATCTGCCTCTTTCCATTCTTTGCCCCTTCAACAAATCCAGAATAGGACTGTGATTCTTATCCTTGGCCTGAAGACTGGGGACTGCATCTCTACAGCCCTAAAATCTTACAGCCGGCTCCCGGTGGCTGCAAGGATAAAAAAATAAAGAACTTCTGCATGATCCACAAAGTTTTTGGGGGGCTAGAACCCCGCTACATCCAACTCTCTCTCCCTAAATACATTTCCCCCCAGTAGTTGCCCAGCCTCTGAGCCATTTCTTCGTTCTCCACCCTGCATGTGTATGCCCCCTTCCCTGACTGTTAAATACCACCCCCCTCTATGACTGACCCCCACACTTATTGTACCTACACTGGCATGATCCAAATGTCACATGGCCTAGTAGGACAGTTAGTGTTGTTTATCTCCCCTGCCCCCCCCTTCTTTATCTATTTATCTTGTGGCACCTGGAAACACAATTTTGCTGTATAATGCACTCTATAAATATTCAATAAATAAATTAACCAACACTGATTTATATTCCCAGGGCTTCTGGTCAACTAAGCACAATTTTGCACATACATAGTTAATATGATTACACAAATCTTTACATGCATGTATCTCTATAGACTGGATTTTAATTGCAATATATACAGTTTGGACTACTAAGTGAAACAGGAACCTTTTCTGACACATAGAAGCCCATTGTTAAATATTTGACCTACATTATATGCTAAGATATGCATTATTCTTCCAGTGCAAGACAGCTGATCCCCATAGATGTTATCCACATATATGAAAGGATACTTACCCATCACCATATTGGATGACAGTGCCTGATCCACACAATCTCGCATATTTAGACCAAGCTATGCGAGTGAGTACCTTTCACTCACTCTCAGCATTTTCTTGACGTTTATGACTGTTTTTAGAACATGATAGACTTTCTCCTTTTGGATTCAAGTGTTGTCCAACACTAAGTTAGGCCCATCACGTTTTAGCTTATCCTATTTAATACTTGTATTGGCAAGAAGATTAGTATTCATTATTTGAACCATTACAATAGCTTGAGCCCTCATCCCTCTGAAAGCATCACCATAAGAAGACCTTCTCAGCCAAAGTTCCTGCATGCTCTCTGGAAAGGCACTTTTAAGAGAATATTCTTGGAATTATGATGTTTACACAGTTAAACTACATGTAGCCACAATTTCCTGTACTCATCTAAGTCTCTCTACTTACCTTTGTAGTAACATGAAGTTTGAAGATTTTTTGGCACAACTGTAAAAAAAAGTAATAATCCTGATGAAGGGATATACCTTCTGAAACGTGAAGAGCTCAGTACTATATACCATTGTTTGCTTATTGTGTATGTATTCATAAAAGACTGACACTTATCAGCACTATATAATCCACTGAAATTGTATCTAATTGTATGAACAAATTACAAAGAATTGATTGAGCCATTCCCAGTATAGATGGTATGTAGGGGATGGGAGTGTCCTACAAATTAAGACACTACTTTTCTCTCAGTGCATGATAGCAGCATATAGTGCCAGAGCTGCCTTTTTCTCGCCTACACCCACAGTTAACCTTTATGTTACAGGAATACACTATTACCTAAGGACCTATTCTCAAGAAGATGTGTGCTCCATCAAATCCTTGGTGCATATTGTTTCTGCTCTGTTCAGCTATCTTCCAAGTGCTGCGCACTGAGAATAGGTACTTACACTGCCTAAAATGCAATGACTCAGTACTCGCTTATTACAAATGTCTTTACCAAACCATATATAAATTCTACTGTAACATGGCATGTTCTTAGTATGTGTCTTTGCAAACTTGTGACCCTATTAATTTTGTCTTTGCGCAATGAGGTTTTGTAACATGGCTGTTTCGTCTCTTGTCTTTCTTTAACATTGAAGTTTAATGTTAAACCTCATTCTGTTACTGTGTACAAACAACATTATTTAAAATTGTGCATTTAAATTGTGGCTTCATGGGAGACTGGGATTATGCATTTGACAAATAAAACCTGCCTGTGTGATCCGAGCCATTTGTGAGAAATTCCTCCGTGACTACGGCAATACCGGGAGTTATACAGACAGTACCTCGACCACAGCAGTACAATTTGTAGTTTGTCATTAAGATCCACTTCACAAAGCTAATAAAAAAAGAGCTAATGAGAAGCTTGTCTTATAAATCCACAACACATATAAACCTATAAACATCAAGAGGATCATGAAAGATCTGGGTCCTTTGAACATTGATTCTGGCCTTTTGCGCTCCCCTCATCCACATCCAGTCCCACCGCTGTTGATGGAAGTACACACCTATGACCATGTGCTCGCAATGGGCTGGGTGGATGGGAACGCTCAAGGTGTTGAATACCATGTACACCCAAAAGGTTTTTCTGCATGGGGCAACTTGCTGCATGGCCACCCAGACCTGGTGCCTCAGACTCTGCTTTTAGACCCCAGCCCTGCAATCTACATATCTCCTTTGAACATTGATTTCGGGCCTATTGCGCTCCCCTCATCCACATCCATCCCCTGTTGGCTATCGATGTGTAGAAGAGCAGACCAATATGTCACTGTTAAGCTCTGCCTCCTCACCCCGCTGTGTTGGAATGACAGTAAAAGAGACATATTTATGACACCAGGCATTGTCTAAGTGCTGCATTGAGTGTACGAGAGATGATATGCACTCAGATAACCGTATCAAATGTACCCTTGTACTGAGACAGTAGACAGATGTTGACATGTTGAAAATCTAATAGATGCAGAGTGACGTTTTGAAGTTAAGACACATGGACGCATTGAAATGATCTATGAATATTCAAAACAATAAAAGATGTAACTGAAGCGAAGAGAGAAACATGTCAAGTCTGAAGAACACATGAGTATCAAAGAAAGAAGTGAGCAGAAGCAAAGTTAATGTATATGCGCCAAAATTCAAGGTAGAGGAGAAATATAGAAGCTTGCTGCAATACAACCTATAATGTGATTAAAGCGGCCATGGGGAAAAGATGGATGTCGGACTTGTAATGAGTTTAACCAAGCTACCTCAGAAACGGACCAAGGCTGCAGCAGAGATGGGTGATGCTGTAAAAACAGCTCTGTGGAAGGATGGAGTGGAGCCTCTTGTCTTGGGATCAAGGATGTCGATAAAGGAATAATTGCAAGTACAAAGGGGTTCAGGAGGATAAACCATGGACAAGACACATATTTCTCTTTGATTAAGCTAAGAAGAAGACATCCACAAGTGGCAAGTATTGGATCATTAAAAATGTAGAAAACATATGTGAGATGGTGCAATCAAATCTCCAGAGGCCACAAGGAGTAATAGCACCTAGTACAATAAAGCAAATAGTAGTAAATAAGAGGTCAAAATGAAAGAATTCATGGTCTCCTTACACGCGACTCAGAGGGTGAAAACAAGGCCATTCATTAAGCTCCGGATGAAAGTAAGGATGTACCCACACTCCCTCAAATATCCCAGAGCAAAAGAACAGGTTGCAAGGACAACTACAAAGGAGAAACTTTGGCTAAGGCCCTGACGGATGAGACATGATGGACTAATTGAAGCAAGTGGATAGTAGTCTGAGGTTATCTGCACCTGGGTTTAGTTTTGCTTAAATGCTGCTAATGAGCCGAATGTCCAAGGTTGGGAGAGCATGCCAACCAATCAAATGGGTCAATGTAGCAACCTGCTATACAAAGTTGCATAGGCCAATCTGCTACTGTATTCTGTTATAATCAGTATTACATGTTTTAAGAGGTAGTTCAAATCATGCCTACTAGATATGGGGCAGCCAATGACGTTACTAACACTTACACATACTATAGGTAAATATGCTCCCTTAACAAACTCCTCCCTTCAATAGGTTTTAAATGTGCATGTAGGATGACATCGTAACTGATGCATATTGAGGTATAAAGTGTAATTAAAATTGTGTGTGAGTGTGCAGACTACTGCTTGTGGTTAACCAGATTGCCCTTCTTTATTTTGAACCGACAATAAAGTGGAACTTTGGGTCTGTCTGGTTATTTTAGTCTGGGGGTCATTTAGTATGGTAATTCCATTCTGCACATAATAAATGCTCCAAGGTGCCATTACACATTTGGTACCAGTGGCAGATGTTTCAGATCCAGTCGACCAATAGCAGAGCTAGAATTTTGGATGATCAGTGACTCCTACCATTAGCCAAGAGATCTGCGAATAATCACACTTGTGGAAGAATCGGTTGTAAGGAGCACCTTTGAAGAAATCCCTGCCTGGTCCCCTAGGTGTCCTGCAGACTGACTGCAAACTGGTCAATTGAGGGATATACAATGCCGAGGGACTCAAGCTGAGACACTGATGTAAGTAGAGCATTGTAGGTGGCAAACAAAGGGAAGGGCGATAGCATAAGTGTAAATATATAATAAATGGATTTGAGTTTAAAGAAATAGATACCTCAATTACAGGTTCCAAGGGAAACCAAAGAATATTTACTAACTTAAAATAGAGTATATGATAAGGATTCCTGAGGTTAGTGCCAATATGAAGAGTACGTATTACACTCCAAAATGGAGTAAACTAATTTGATGAGATACTTCTACTGAGTGAATGTGGAGGAATGTGATCACAGGAAAAGAAACGTTCCCGAGTTTTGGGGTTATAAATATGTCAGTGTAAAACTTTTATTGTAAAAAAACTAAGAAACATAAAACAATAGTAATAAAATTAGCTAATTATCAGGCCTCAAGATCGAGTGATTGACGTCAATCAAAAAAGGATAAAAATTAAGAATACATAATAAAGATAAAAATCAAAGGTTCTTGCAGTGCCAATGATAGAAAAATAGGCCGGCGAGAATTGATAACATTCATAACAAAGAACAAAGAGAAAATATATCGTAGAGATTCTAACACTGCTAATAAATATTGGTCTTTTTATGAAAAAGGGTTGAAAAAGGGTTGTGATTGAGGGTGCTTGCCTGAATTATTGTTTATGTTGTTCATGTTTTTAGAACCTGTTAAGTATCGACAGTTGAAATACACTTGTCATTATGGGAGACACACCTCTATTGCCCCTATGCAGGACATTACCAGGCTATACGGCTATGATAAAAAAGTATATTTCGCAGTGGCTTAAGGATATATCGAATAAAGCACTAATGCCTTGGCCGCAAGGAGGTTTGTTGTCAAAAATTGTATTACGATATATGACAACATATTTGCATGCTACATACAAGGGGAAAACATTTCAGAAAATGTTAGCCATTTTAGAATTGTGGAAAATGTATCAGAAAACCTTGCAGACAGGGAGTGGATGATTAATCAGCATAAGGAGGAAATAATGCCCTCAAATCCTCTCACTCCTCCCAAAACTAATAGCGTCATAGAAGAAAAGCAGGGAATGTATCCGTTAAAGGAACTTGAAGGCAGCAGCTGGGTATGTTAATCCAATAAACGCACCTCCCACTTATAATAGTGAAGACAGTATGGACAAAAGTAAGGTTAAGGAGCAAAGACATGTATCGACGCCCGATGAATATAAGGAGCGTGTTGAATGAAGGAGTAAACAGCTAGAAATAGAGGAGGAGGCCAAGAGACAAAAGTAGGGAAAGGACAAAGTCAAGGAAGGGATTGTAGTGCCATATCAATTGATGGGAGGACAGATATTAATTCAGCTAGATGGGAAGGGCATCAACAGCATTAGAGAGAGGGAAGAAAGCAAAGGAACACAAAAGAGCATACAAAGAGGAGAGAGAGGAAATGAAGGAAATAACAAAGAAAGTATGAGGAGTAAAACAAAGAGAATGAGAGGATAGAGAAGAAATGTAGTGAAGTAGTAGAACAGAGAATGAAAGAACATCGGTTGCAAGGAAAGTGAGAGGAAGAAGAAAATTAAGAAATGAAGAAAAGGGATGAGGAATTGAGAAGTAGCAGGGTGCATAAGGACCATTAAATAGATTATTTGGTTAGCCAATGTATGGTGCCAATTGAAGCATGAGAACTCTGGGAAGAAAACAGAGGGTAACAGCAGGCCAGGAGGGAGCTGCAGGGAATACCAAGAATACAGACATTGGCTGATGAGCACAAAGCAGAAGACATAGGGATGAGGATTGGATGTCCATATAGACAAATGAGGGATAAGTATGGTTACAAAACTAACAGAAATAACGAAGGGTCATTGCCGTAAGAATCAGGAAGCAGATTTGGGGACACTGTGGCAGATGAACATAGGGCATTATCCTTAAGCGGGTTGGATCTTATTGATGAGGAAAGGAACGATAGTCATACAAGTGTTTTTTTTGTTTTTGTTTTTCCAAATAGACCCAAGCATGGAAAAGGGGTCAAATGCTCAGATTTAGAAGGCCCAAAGAAAATACACTGGAACCAACACAATATTCTGAACGACCACCAGCCATATGTTAGCCGATTAAGGTCACTACCAGACCAAAGTCTGACAGGCAAATCTAGTTCCAACTATATTATGAAGAGTGTAGGTGGGTATGATCATGGGCAAGGATTTTCACAATTACCAATATTAGAGAAAGGGGAGAGGACGATCACAATATATTCTGTGGTCACAGATGGATAAGGAAAATACATGTAATGTTTTAATTGCCTAGTTTAACGGCAGGTGCAGGAAAATTGATTTATGATTTAGAACGATTGACTGTGGGAATGACGTTAGCAGTAGCTGACACAAAATGCCTATTGGCAGCCATTCTAGGTGAGAGAGCCGATTACATTTGGAAGAGAACAGGGAACACGAGTGTAACATCACAAAATATGACACATTTAATAACTGTAGAGCAGATGTATGGAGAGCGCTTATAGTATAGAATTCTGACATATCAGACACAGGTGCAATTATGACGATTAAAATGGGGGCGGATTACGTCTTTTTTGTTGGAGGCTTCAGACTAAGTGAATTGTGGGACAAAATAGTGGCATGATTTACCACATTGTATGTCAGTGACTGCCTGAGCCAGTGCAAAGGCAGATGAAGAAGCAGGTGGGAATGGAGGCAAATCTTTGGCCAGAAATGCAATTGACTATTGTATATCATTGGTAGAAAGCAAGAGGAAGCAAAGTTAGTCCAGATAAAATTGTTGATGTTTTCCATAGAACGAGCGGTATTGACAAGTGGTGAAAATGTGGTAGCACAAGGGGTGCAGCCAGTACAAGCAGGTCACATGGGTTATCCTATGGATCAAGGTGGATATAACGTTTGCCTGTGAGGAAGAGGGAATGCATTCAGAGGAAGGTGAGTGGATTTCAGAACTCCCATGTAGGAGGAGGAGGCTTTAATGGATGACAGCCACAGCAATGTTGAAATTGTGGAAGAAAGGGGCATATAGCCTGAATGTATAAAGCAGAGAGAAGAGCATGCCAACAGAACTGGCAGGGGATTGGCTGCATTCCAAAGTATAATCCAGAACCACAAAAATATTGTGCCAAAGATCACACATAGAATCAGACACCTATGCCAGAAATACAGCAAGTACCAACAAGCCTAGCACAAGTGCAGATGCCATACGTGTATCTGCAGAAAGCACCTATACAAGCCCAGCAAACACAGACTCAGCAAAAAGCGGCACTGCAATGGAACATGAATGCAGCGGCTTCACATGCATCTACACCCAGGATAGAGAGTGTGACCGTGGTAGAAGGAAATATTTGATGGCTACTGGGAT
The DNA here is from genome assembly GCA_002915635.3 of Ambystoma mexicanum. Taxonomy (NCBI): domain Eukaryota; kingdom Metazoa; phylum Chordata; class Amphibia; order Caudata; family Ambystomatidae; genus Ambystoma; species Ambystoma mexicanum. The sequence goes on from CM030325.1 coordinate 969,828,769, forward strand.
GAACATATACCAACAATAGCACAGCCCACAGAATGACCTGATGTGTTCAGTACTGTCAGTGACACCAGACCACCAAGAAGAGCTAAGGGTCAGGGTGAATATAGGAGGAAAGACATGTCTGTTTCTTGTAGACACTGGAGCCACTCATTCCTGTGTTTGAGAGAGTAAATACCCAATGTCAGGCATTGCGATTAATGCAAGGGATTTTCTGGGGTGACGACTTTAGTTCCTTTCACCTATGAGTTACCAATTTCTATAGGAGAAGATAACATATCTATGTCACTGTTGTTCTCCCGACAAACACCAGTTAACTTATTAGAGTGTGACTTAATGAAATTAAACTTGACAACATCTGTTACGGAAAAGGGTATGTGTGTTCTACTCCAGGAGTGCATTTGATGAATGAAAAAGAACTAATATTAGCATTTGAAAAAAACATTAAGCATTGAGAGGAGTTCCTCTAGCTCTGAAGTATTTTTATATGGATTGATTATCTTGGTGACAGGGATCCCCATACTAGAGTATAAAATATTGGGAATACCTGATGCATTTTTGTTCATACCAGAAATACCCATGGATAGTGGAGATTAGCAGATAATTCCTCTGGAGTTAGAAGCAGCAGTGGTAAGAGAAGAAAGGGTGGTTGTTCATGGACAGATGATGAAGGAAGAGGATGGAGCAAAGTATAGCTCTCATGGAAGGATACAGATAGACAGACTTGACAGACAAGAACTACTCAGAGATGATTATTCAGATGATACATTGGTATTTTTCATAAGCCGTACTTATCGGATTAAAGTAGTGAACATAAACATCCCATGGAGTATGGCATTAGTGAGACAAAAGCCGCCATACTTGCAGGCGGATTTTGAAACGGTATAACGCATTTTGTGGACTAGAAGTCCTCATTACGTAGGTCTACTGAGTTTGTGGACTAGAAGTCCTCATTACGTAGGTCTACTGAAGGGGGTAGGAGCTGTTAAAATTAAGCTCAAGCTTTGAGCTATCTTGCCACGAGCAGAATTGTATCCCATGTCCAGAGAAGCTGATGATGGCATATTTGAAACCATTTCTGCTTTAATGAAACAAGTAATATTGGTACCGTCAGACTCTCCATGCAACACGGCTGTGTTCACTGTGAAGACATCGAAAGGGAGGTCATAGAGATGTATACAGAACCATATTGCTGAAGCAGAGTTTCCTCTCGTTCCCAACCCACTACAATATTATGTAATATCCCACCAACATCCAAGTAATGGAATTGGAAAAAAGCCTTCTTCTCAATTCCCCTCCATGAGGACTCACGGGATCTGACTTCATTTTCATATTGAAATATCCACCTAAAATGTAGTTGTTTGCCCCAGGAGTACAGTGAATAACCCTCAATCTTTAACATAGTCCTCCAAATGGATCGGGGTAATGTACAGCTTCAGAGTGCAATAATTCAATATGTGAATGAAATATTAGTGTGCAGTAAGACAGAAGAAAGATGCAGAAAAGACTCAGTTCAGCTCATGACTATTTTAGAAGAGAAAGCCAGGAAGAGGTCCTATACATAGGATATTGATCTCTCAAGAGGGGAGAAAAGTGACACCTGAAAGATCAGAGGTGATTCAGAAGACTCCCAACCAAAAACTGTAAGAGAAATTCAACAATTTTTAGGGCCATGCATTTATTGTAGGCCTAAGTTTTGATTAAAGCACACCAAATAAATGTAATCACTTTTAAAGGGACTTAAGGAAGCACATGTAGACAAGAAAAATATAATATGGATGGAGGGAATGACAGAGGGATTTGAAGAATTAAAACGGGTGATTTGTACAGCTCCTGTGCTAGGAATTCCAGATTACAATGAAGAGTTCTATTTATTTTCGCCATCCAATGGTAGTGATGATGGCAGTTGTGACACAGAAAACGACTTTAGGACATGGGCACAAACCGCTAGCATATTACAGTGGGGTTTTAGACCCAGTAATGCAGGGTCTAACTACTGCCACATTTGCTTTTGAAAAAGCTGCAAGTATTACAATGGTGTGCTCAATGACGTTATTTGTCGAACACTCCTGATTTGCTATTTTAGAGAAACCTAAAAGTACATTGACTACACAAAGAGGATCAGGCCATGAGGTAATAATTTCAAACCAAGCAATTAAAATTGTTAGATACAGAACAATGACTCTAACTGGCTCTAATTACTTTCTAGCAGAATTAATAGGGAAAGTGGAGTTCATGCACAACAACGTATACCAAATGCAATGTTGATATTCCCCATGTTGGAGAAAATGCTCTAGCGTGGGGTTTCTCTTTATTGATGCTTTTTCAACAATTGACCAAACAACTGGCAAAGAGCATACTGGGGCGACAGTATAAATATGGAGGGTAAATTTGATGTAGTGACAAGTGCCCAATTGCATTTGCATTGTTCAGCAAAGGCTGAGGAGTTAGAGGCGCTTAAGGCCGCACTCCAGATATACGAGGATAAGGAAGTGACAGTGTATTCTGGCTATGCCTATGTGACATCAACCAAAAACGCAGGATTGTCACATTAGAAAAGAAGGGGTTTGCTTCCATGCAGATGGTTCGCACATGTAACATGTGCCGCTATTGGATAAGCTTATTAAAGTACTAAAGCATCCATTGGCCATCACAGTTGTGAAGTGTTCAGCCCATATTAAAAGGGTAGACATGATTTCTCACGGTAACAAAGCCGCTGTTATAGAAGCCAAAAAGGCAGAGTATTTACCAACGATTACTAATTTTGGAGTATGAAACAATTTTCAGGATGGTGCATGATAATCAAGGAAGCGTTTAATATGTTATCCATTGTACAATTAATTGAGTTGCAAAGTCGTGCATCACAGGAAGAACAGGATCTTTGGAAAAAAAACAGGGTTGTTCTTTAATCCCCACTGAAGCTTTATGGAGACAACATTGTACTGGAAAGGCAGTTAGGCCTCAAGAGTTATTGAAGGTGGCGATGGAGCAGCTTCACTACCCAGCAGACATCACAAGAGATAGTCTTGCTGAACAATCGCAGAAGACTGGTTCACATCAAATTTATTATAACAGATGGCACAGTTTATTGTAAATTGCATTGTATGTCAGAAATTCACGGCAGGATTATTTAAGAACACTGAGGATCATTCCCAAGGTCTAATGATACTTTTCAGCATCTATATACAGATTATGTGGATATGTTGCAAGCATGCACTGGCTATAGGTACATGTTCATAGTAGTATCTACCTTTACCAGATGGATTGTGGCAGGTCCATGCACACACTGTGATGCTGCATGTGCTGCCATGTTTCTCGTGAACAATGTATTTCCAAGATGAGGTGTGTGTGAACAATGGACCGCATTTTGTAAATGAGTTGTTCGAGCAGATAGTTCTCTTATTAGGCATAAAGCACACATTCTCTTCTGCCTATCACCCAAAGGCGAATGGAATGTGTTAATCATTAAACACACTCCTTAAGGAGAGCATAGCTAAGATCAAAATGACGTTGAAGAAGGCGTGGCTGCATTGTCTGCCCCTTGCTTTGTTTGCCCTGAGGAACAAGCCAATTCAGATCACCACCTTACTCCACATGCGTTGGTGACTGGACTTCGAATGAGATTACCTGTTGCTCCTCCCACTCAAGTGGAAACTGATTCCCAAAGTGTAGCGAAGGCTTTAGGTGATGAAATGCCTAATTATTTACAAATATGACCACTGGTATCTCTTTCATTTCTCAACAGATCAAACATCAGAGGAAAGGGTCGAAAAGACAGCCAACCAGCGATATTGACACTTTACTAATCAGCCTAGTTTGTACCTGGGGACCAGGTGTTAGCATAAAGCTTTGTGCGTATATGGAAGGACCATACTTAGTAGAAGAGGTTACACCCACTGCCATCAAACTAAATGGAAGAAGAGGCTAGCTACACCTCACTGGTGTGAAGATCTACAAATGAGAGACCCTAACCCCTCCACGTGGTTTGGTTACATTTTTGGAGGATCCTAAAAATGGTCCTATAGTTCGCAGAATTTTTGCTGCTATTTTAATTGAGTATTTGATATTGCCAAACATAAAATATATATAAAAAGTGAATAAACTGAATTAAAAATGGAAATGTTCTAGTATATAAAAAAAGGCATTCACCAAGAGACTAGCTACTCCACAAGAGATTATGTGGCATTTGAATAATGACATTTGAATAATGTGGCATTGCTTCTTCGAGTTGCTCTTTGTTTTATGAAATTTCTTTATTTCTTCATGATATACGTATTTCATCTGGTATTGTTTTATAAATCTAGTGAAATACCTGAAAATTAGACATCCATTTCTCTTCCTAACAAAGGTAGCAGTAATATCTTCCTTGGTATATTTGAAAAAAATGCCCGATCCAAAAGAGATGTTGGAGAGGATCATGACAAAATAAATATTTATTTTGATAATTGAGTCCATTTAAAGAACAACATGTGGTATCAGCACATGAAGGAGGGGAGAGTATGTTAGATGAAAGCTGCTATGTATGCTCCCTCATCCCGTATGCAATGTGTGCAGCCAGAACAGTTATTGCAAAAGAAATATCAGCACACGATGTGAAGTTCCTCAGCCATTTCACAGCGTGCACAATACGAAGACAATTTGAAGGAAGATGGGCACCCCTATAATGGCGGCCGTAGAACTCGTTTCCAAGTGAAGATGCTTATGTAAAAACACAGAAGATGGAAAAAGACATAGGCTTGTTGAGAAGAATACTCATATATTCATTCTTGATCAGTGAACAAGTAAGGATTGCAGATATCAAGAGGCTGGGATGTGGTATATGGACACGTTGCCATCAGCACAGGATGGGAAAAAGGAATGTTATCATGCACCACACACGTATTAATGAAGGAATCCGTAAGCATAGTGCAAATAGTAAACAACATATGCCTAAAGTCATTGGCCAAGTAGTGTAAGCTATTAACATGTGTTGACAATGAAGCAGGACCGGTGTCCATAATACCTATACAAAATGCGACAAGATGCATCAGGAACAAAGGACTGGTTCCAGTTGGAGAAAATGAAGAATGCAAGCACACGCTCAAAGCACCAGGAATGAATGTGGAATGCTTTGCTAATGGATCATTATTGGGCCTGTGGATCCAGAGCTAATATGCAGTTGCCTAAGAACTGGGGAGGAATATGCTCTATTGTGATCAAACCTGTTCCTACATTGGTGATTCCCAAAGTGACCTACATATTGAAGAGTTTCCGAAGATGGATGCACATCAAAGTCGGAGGAGGTTGCTTAACCTCCAAAAAACGAAGAGAGAGAACAATTTAACAGCAAAATCAGAAGCCGCTTTGACATCATTCCTGCATAGCACAGATTATTTAGCAAAAACGCAGTGATATTTTCATCTATATTCATGCCAGGACTACAGATTTCAGTGAATGCCAAATGGTTACATATCACCAGATGGGAGCTCCTACAAGTGATCAATATGCCAATAAAAGGATTTAGCGTGATCAGAGAAGAACTGAGGGCACTCAGGCCGATGACCCTCCAAAAAAGGTATGTTTTGGACCTAATTACAGCAATGGAAGGAGGAATCTGTGCACAAATTGGGCCCTGTTGTTGTACATTCCATTTGCCCACGATGGAGAAAATGGAACCCTGACAGAGGGAAAATGGAAGAATCTGACAAGGAAGATGAAGATGATTGGTTCTCGTCCTTGTTCTCATGGGATCCGACCTCGATGGTGAATGCATTCAAACTACTTAGAGCAATACTAGTCTTGATTTTGCTAGGATTCTGTCTAACAAGGATACTTATAGGACAATACAAGAAAACTACAAAGAAAGCTATTAGGATGAAGATAATGATCAATATGAAAGGTGGCCACACATCACAGACTGACAACACCACCAGTGAAGATATAATGAAAAGTTTGCTGGCACCCCAAAAAATGACTTTCTACTACCCAAAGGACTGTATGAACTATATTGGACATTGAGCATTCTGCCAGACCTGGAGTGTGGATGAGCATAGAAAGAATGCAGGTGACCTGAGGGGGGTGACAAAGGGTGTGGATCCCAAAGAAGTCATTATGGACAGAAAAGATGAAGACGATTGAGGCAGAGGAGGTGGTGGAGGAATCCACCAGAGGGGGGATACAGAGGAGTAGACAAATATGTCCCTGTTAAGCTCCACCCCCTCACCTCAATCATGTTGAACAACAGTGAAAGCATTGTAAGTCTGACACCAGGCATTGTCCCGATGATGCATTGAGTGTATGTGGGACATGCACTCAGACAACCGCATTGAATGTACCCTCGTACTGAGACAGTAGACAGATGTCAACATACCGCAATGAACATTGAAGAACTGTAAAACAAATCTAACTGCTGCAGAGTGACATTCTGGAGTAAAGACACATGGATGCACTAAAATGATCTATGAATATTCAAAACAAGAAAAGCAACAAGAGAAACATGAAATCAAGTCTGAAGACTCATGAGTATCAAAGAAACAAGTGAAAAGAGGCAAAGTAAATGTATATATGCCAACAACCAATTTAAAGGAGACATATAGAAGCTTTCTGCAACCTATAATGTGACTAAAGCAGCCATGGGGAAAAAGATGGATGTCGGACTTGTACCTAATCTAACCGAGCTACCTTAAAAATAGACTTAAGGCTGCGGAGACGAGAGATGCTGGAAACACAGGTCCATGTGAAAGATGGAGAGGAGGCTCTTGGCTTGGGATCTAGATTGTTGATCACGTGATCAAGGAATAATTGCAAGGAACAAAGAGGAGTTGAGTGGATAAGCCATGCACATTACACATGTTTCTCTTAGATTAATCTAAGAAGAAAACATCCACAAGTGCCAAGTACTGGACAATTAAAAATGCAGACAGCATATGTGAGATGGAATAATCAAGTCTCGAGAGGCAAAGAGTAGTAATAGCATCTAGTAAAATTAAATCAAATAGCAGTAAATAATAGGTTGAAATGGACAAGTTCATGGTCTCCTCACAAGTGACTCTGATGTTGAAAACTAGGGCCATTCATTAAGCTTTGGATGAAGATAAGGGTGTACCTACACTCCCTCAAAGTTCCCAGGGCAATGTAGAGGCTGCAAGGTCAACTACATTGGAGAAACATTGGCTAAGGGCCCTGACCGTTGAGAGATGAAGGACTAATTGGAACAAAAGGGCTGTAGTCTGATGTTGTTCTCTGCACCTGATTTTCATTTTGCTTATGTGCTGCTATAAGCCGAAAGTCCAAGGCATTGCAAATCAATCAAATTGTTCCATGTAGCAACCAGCAATACAAGGTTGCACAGGCCAATCTGCTACTGTATTCTGTCATAATCAGTATTAAAACATTTTAGAGGTAGTTCAAGACGTGCCTACTAGATATGGGGCAGCCAATTAAGTTATTAACATTTACACATACTATAGGTACATATGTTCCCTTAACCAATCCCTCCCTTCAATAGGTGTTAAGTATGTCACGTAGGATGGCATCATAGCTGACACATATTGAGGTATAAAGCCTTTGTGTAATTAAAATTGTCTGTGAGTGTGCAGACTACTGCTTGTGGTGCACCAGATTGCCCTACTTTATTTTGAACTAAAAATAAAGTAGTACTTTGCCAAATTCATTGGGACTGTCCGGTTATTGAGTCTGGGGTTATTTAGTATAGTAATTCCATTCTGCAGCTAATACATGCTTCAAGGTGCTATTGCACAGATGGCAGTTCGCACCTCTGACCGTACGCTCGCAATGGGGCTGGGTGGATGGGACTGCTCAAAGTGCAGAACACCATGTACACCTCAAAGGATTCTTTTCACTTGGGTCATTGGCCGCATGGCCACCCCAGAACGGTGTCTCCAGACTACCCTTGAAGACCCTCTCCCTGCAATCTACATATCTCTGTGTCCTGTGAACATTGATACCGGGCCTATTGCACTCCCCTCATCCACATCCATCCCCCTCTGCTGTAGATGGTAGTTCGCACTTGTGACCGTGCACTCACAATTGGGCTCCACTGGCAGTATTGAGGAGGTCAAAAATTGTCATAGAGGCATGGTGAGTGTCACCAAACATATAAGACGATTCACCTACACACCCACTTCTGTAAACCTTTATAAACACACTGTGAAAGTGACCAAGAAAATAACTCTGAAATAAACAAAGGATATCGCCATCTATACACGTTTTTATCTTGCTTGCTAAATCGGCTCATATGTTCTTCTAAGTAACAGGTTATTCAACTATTACTATTGTTTTCTGTAGTGTCAACGTTCCCTATTCGGCCACTTTCTATTGTTTAATACTCAATGTACACCCTATTCTCATTTTAATTGATTCAAAAAGTTTTCACCATTATCAATCGTCCCATGCAATTTTATCTCTGGAATTGACACATAGCATTACAGACTATTGTTTTCAAATGTAATCTTTCACAGTGCATGTTTTCAATGCATGTTTGCCTTAGGTTGAGAAAATAAGCTATGCTAGACATGTGCAAAGATATGAGGATGGAAAACAGCTAGAGGAAGCAAATGGAAACAAGACATAATCCTGAAGATCTAACTACCTATGGGATAGTCGCGAGAGACAACACCTGTGTCCACAGTTCTGGTTCAAGTTGGGGTTAGGGAGTGATTTGGGGAGAAAGATGGGGGGAAGGGGAACCAGTAATAAGCAATATATAAAGAATTCAAAAGTGATGATGTTTGCAAGAGTTTTAAACCACATGACAAATTAATAAACACATTTAAAAAATGTTGTGCCTTAGGTGTCATTGTATCTAATGTAAAAAGAAAATGTAATATCAAAGCAGTGTGATGTTTGATTTTGTTACAGTGATACATTTGTAATAGTAATATATATATTTTTTTAACAGGTTATAAGAACAATGTAACAATGCCTTCATGCATTGTTTTGGGTAGTCCTAATATCAGCCATGCCAAAGTCATAGTACAGTACTGTATATATTTCCAAAGGATTTAAATTTAATAAGAACGCGACTGTTGAAATGTGGATTTGCAGTGTCCAAGAATGAAAGCAGAGACACGG
>CM030325.1:969837854-969882625 GCA_002915635.3 Ambystoma mexicanum
CCCTGGCTGGCCAATCCGGGTCCAACGTAGCATCATATGTTAGATATGTCCATGTGCTTATATAATGTGGTGTAACCTTGATGTGGTCAGAGCGTTCTCAGAGATCTAGATAAACTTTTCCTTGAACTCTCACAGCCTGCTCTTTGTGCCTTATTCCCTGTCCAGGGAGTGTCCGTTTTATTCATTTTACGCGTGTAAGTCAGGGAGGGCTCAAACAATAACCTGGGGACTTGTATGCTGTGTTAGACTGTCATGAGTGGTAAATCAAATTCAGGATCCCGGGCACAAACCCCCAAGCTGTAAGGGATTTCAATCAGGCACACACCCAAGTCTCGCCCAGCATGTAGTGGTGCGCAAATGAAACCCTTATTTATTTTTGTCTATAAGTTCAATATTCTGAATGATATACTACTCATATCACACCCTTCTCAAAATACCCCCTCCGGTCACACTGAACCAGGAATCAGGATAGTTTGGAAAATATTTGTTTATTTATTTAGAATTTAAATCACAATATATTTTTAATAGGTAACAACAATCACCAATTGGTGACAAGAACACTGAATAAGATATTTAATGCACTGGGAATCAGGTAATGAACACAAAAAGAATGCAGCAAAGAAAAGAATATTTTTGGGTTGGTTTTGGTGAAATAGCACTATGGTTAGCGGTTCCCCCTGAAACACCCCTCAACCCACCAATAGGCAATTTAAATAGATGTGAGGAGAGAGCAGGTACTCAGGAATAATACAGACCAAACAGAATATCACTCTCACCTTTCCCCCTTAAACAAAAGAGAAAAACGGATTTGCCTTTTCAACTGTCAGTATGGCTTTGAAAATGGCTGAGCAAAAACACTAAATGTGGACAAAAATGCTTAATTTATTATTCATTTGCACGGGAGTCACTTTGAACAAATACACACAGTCACAAGCAATGATTTACTTAAAAGGAAACAATTGAAATGTCTTTTCTATCTTCAAAACTGAGGGAGTTATGGAGGTTTTTAGTGGGAGTTGTTTTTCGGAAATAAAGACACGGATTTGGACAAGCACTTTAGTTTAAAATCAGAAAGTATGGGTTATGCTTTTACTCAAGACTAGAGCATGCAGACTAGACAACCAGGTTGGGTTGTAGTAAGCTCTGAGACTGATTCATGACTTCAGTAACAGATTCACAGCGCATTCCCTGGCGGAACCAGTCCAAACACTCGAAGTGGGAGTTTTGGATCAGAGTTACACAAATAAAAATGACTATGAAAATTACGCTTTAACAAATAGACAGAATAATATAGCACTAAGATTTTGACCCTGTTATTGGTTAGGAAATTAAGGATAGTTCAGGGATTAGGGTAGGATAAGATAAGGCAAGGTATACAATAGTTCTCTAGCGTCCTGTTAATACTCACAATCCACTGGGATTTAATATTTTTGGCCCGTCGAGATTCTGGTCAATGGATCGGGTCCATCAGGGAAGGACAGCACATCAGGCGTGGACAGGATCCGCTAGGATCAGCGGGATGGCGAGTTCATCAGGCCAGCATTATGGTAGCAAGCCAGATAGTTTAAGGATGCTTCCCCACACCACAGCACTCCACTGGGTTGTAAGGATTAGTTGAGGATTGATTGATGATTGAGGCCTAGCTGAAAATGGTTCAGCTACTGCTTGGCCTGGGGATTGGCATCTGGATCTGGAAGGATGTTAAAGCTGAATGTTGAATGCTGGATCAGAGTAATTCACTGGAATCAGAAGAGAGAGTGTGTCCTATGTGTTGACAAATGTCACTATTTATCATGTCAAAATGACATCACAAAAATGGGTGTAAGGGCCTGCTTAACTAAACTCGCCCTGTGAACTGGGATTGGATCAGAGCCTCATCTCCACCTTGCTTCAGAGTGATTGGATCAAAGACAGATGATGTTGTTTATGGTTGGGTTTTTACAATCCTTAGAAACCTCCCCTAGCCATAGAATCAAAATCAAATGTTGTCCTAAATACATATTTATACATTTGTAACCTCTATGAAAATCACATACAAGGATTACATATTTTATGGAGTATCTGTTCATCAAAATCCCACAGCTGTGAGACCTTGTTTCACCTTTTTACAACATTTTGTCCATTTCACCATGAAAACATTTTCCGAACGTTCTTCAACTTTCCACAAATATGCATGTTTACCATAGGAATGTGTGTGCAAAGTTTAACAATTCTAGCATATATATACAGTTCCCATAAAACCACATATATTGCCATTCCTGTTCAGAATATGCTACACAGTTCCACGACGTTTTGAAATATAGGGCCCAAAATTAAATTAACAAATCTGCCCTTTTTATATTTTTCACCACTTCTGATAGCGAGTTATAAGTCTTTAAAAAATGTTAATTACATATTCTTAGCAGCACAATGGTCAGCCTTTTGTCGGTCTCTGGAGGCAAGGAGCAGCCCCCACCTTTGGGATTTCCTTCTGCAAACCTAGTTTACAACCTTTTCACATGTCCATTTCCTGGCCTGTAGAATCTGCCATTGTTCAGTCCTTGGTAGCAGACAAAAGTCTGGCCTACCCCACAATTATCATGTGTCAGTGAGTATCTGCTGAGAAGAAGGCCCTCCCTTTCGATGGAAACCTATTTTTCAACCTCTTGCAGGCCCAGCCAGCCTAAGTTAATTCTTAATTTGTTGACTTGAATCCAGCATAAAACAAACTTGTTGCATCAGATGACATAGATAAATTATATTCTTAGATTTAAATCTGTGGGATCAAAACAACTGTGATCTGTGTTCCTTTCAGCAACAACCCTTTTATATTTGCTAATCTGGCAGATCTTTAGTTTTAGACAACTTTAACGTTTAATCAGGAAAGCCCATTTGACAGGGGCTGTCACTCACAGGTAGCCGGTGTGGCTGCACACAGATTTTTGACAGGAATTGTCATTCACAGGCAATCCAGTTTTGCTGAGAAAAAGTTTTGCTCTTAACATTTCAGGACTTTGTAAATGCACAGTGTTTCATTAGATTAAATGAGTTTTAGTGGCAAGCAAGATTTGGAGTGTTGGAAAATGTTATGTACAGGCATTTTGAAGATTCAGCAGCAAAGTAAATGGGGATCATTACAAGTAGGGCGGTAAGGGTTAACGGTCACCGGTAATGAGACCGGTGCCGTTAAACCCTTACCGCCCTACTACAAGTTCCCTTTGCGGGTCCTTCCTTAACACCTGCTTTTAGCAGGCGTTAAGGACGGGAACCGCAAAGGGACTATAGAGCTAATAACGGTACCGTAATTTATGGTACCGTTATTAGCACCTTCCCTATTCACATTGAGCCCTATGGGGGCTCAAATGGGAATGGGGAAGTGCCCTGGTGAATGGGGAATTACCGGTCCTGCCATCTTTGGAATGGACCGGTAATTGCTCCATTCACCAGGGCGGAATCGGTACAAGTTTGGAAGCAGCCATGCCGCAAATAGCGGCGTGGTTACCTCCAAAGTCGGAATGAGGCCCAGTGTCATTTAAAGGCAAATTTTGGAATTTCACTTGCAAAACGCTGCTGCTCCCTCTGTACTCCATGTTTACTTGTCATGGAGCCCACTGCCACTTTTTATGCAGCGTGTACTCTGTTCCACCACACATGCACAAGGGGTGGCAGGTTGTGCCACTATCTTTTTGTGTGTGGAAAAATGCAGTTTGGGAGGTTTTGGCGCGTACAAGGGTTTTGCTGCCATTTTACTGTTTCTCGTACTGTACATAGCAGAGTGAGGCAGCATAGTATAGCAGAGTGGGTCAATACATCCCACAAATCTCCCCCCCGACTTTGTTTTGACTTTCAGTCGAGGGAGAGTCGGGTGAGTGGGATGTTATTTTCTGTTCATGTGGAGAAGTTCAGTTGCTTCTCCTGTCAGTGATTGAGGCGACACGCTCTCCTCACTGGTTCAGGTTTGGATGGGAAGATACTCCGGATTCCTTGGGTTTTTCCTCCCGGTCCCCGAGTGGTCCTCCTTGGTGATTCTTGGGATTTTAGTGCCAATACTAGAAAACAGAACATAACAAGGTTATGAAAAATGTTCCCACTACTGTACCCACACATCTTCGGGGGATCTCAGCAGTGGGAAAGACACTTGCATTTTCGACAATTGGCAATATTCCCTGTCATTTCAGTGATCATTTACTCATTTTTCTCAGGTGTAATCAATGAATATTTAATATTTTTTCTAGTTGTCCAGATTTTCCCCCTCTGGGTTTCTGGTAAGCTCTTCTATCTGCCGCAAAGTATGCCTGGGGTGGCAACTCTTTAGCTGGTTTATGTGGACGCACTTGTCTTCCCCCTCTGTCAAACTGCCCTTGGGGATGCGGATTCTGTAGGTGACTGGTGTGATTCTGTCCACAATTTCAAAAGGACCCCGCCAACTTGGGAGGATTTGGCGCTTTTTGGCTTGGTTCCTTTGGAAATAGTACAAGAAGACCCGGTCACCAACGTAATATCCCTTTTTAGTTGTCTTAAGGTCATAGTGGTTCTTCATACTGTCTGCAGATCTTTCTAAATTCTGCTGAGCATACGCAAAAGCATGTTGAAGGTGTTTTCTCAGATTCTCAACATACTCATGAGTTGTGGAGGCATTTATCTAGGACTGCTCTTGGGTTCTGTAGAGCAGATGCTGGGTAACACCATCCTTCGTCCAGTTATCAGCTCAAATGGAGACATTTTAGTTGCAGAAGAAGGGGTAGATCTGATGGCCATCAGGACAAGGGGTAATCGAATATCACAACTTGGCCCAGAATCTGCCACAATTTTTTTTAATATGCTCACAATTATTTTATTGTACCTCTCAACTCCACCACTAGAGGCCCGGTTGTAGGCAATGTCTAGTTTCCTTTTTACTTCAAGTATCTCCCACATCTTTGTCATCACTTCGCTAGTGAAGTGACTACCTCGGATTGACTCATACCTTTGGGGTAGTCCAAAACGTGAGAAGATGTGATTGATCATCAGGGCAGCTTCTGTTTCTGCATTGCAATTTGGGGCCGGGAGACATTCCACCCATTTAGTAAACAAGTATGTTATGGTCAACATATACTTGTTCCCCCTAGAGGAGCGAATCACGGGCCTGATAAAGTCGACTTGCAAATCTGACCAATGCAGTGTCATCCCCCCCTTTTGGAGGGGAGCGTGGTGTGTGAGTGATGTTGGCTGAGTTGTGCACACACAAGACACCCCTTCAAGTATTGGTCGAGGTCCTGCCCCATGTGTGGCCAGTATGCAACCTCTCGCAAGATTTCTAATGTCGTATGAAACCCCTGATGACCGGCTGTGGTCACATCATGGGCATGACTTAGCATCAGGCTTCAGAATGAGGTAGGGGCCACCCACTGGTCATGGCCAGATATGGATCTCCTCACCAACAAACCGTCTTGGATTCAGAACATTTTTGGACATTTCATCAACACTCTGAGGTCGTCCTTCCCAATGCTATCAGTATCTGTCAGAGGAAAGTTCTCAAGGTTCTCAATGTTTTGATAAAACTTACCAATTATTGGATCCCATTTATGAGCCGCAATCAAATCAGCATCTGGGGTCTCCTTACTACATTGGGCAAATGAGAATTCATTGTGAGCATTTGTCTGGGACCTAGTGATAGCAGTGACCTGGATTTCCCTCAACAGGGACTCGATCTCAAGTAGATCTCCTTGGGTGGCTCCGGTTTTGGCCAGCTCATCATCTAAGTCATTTCCAGTTTTGTCTGGTCCCTCTATTTTAGAATGACCCTTAATCTTTTTCCAGTAGATGGTCATCCCAGGTGACCAGATCATCAATATTCTGTATTATTTTCCATGTTTAGTGGTTTATTGTTAGCACATAGTATGCCTCTGGTTTTCTAATTAACCAGGTGCTCCACGAACCCTTTCCGTACATAATCTGAATCAGTGATTATGACCAGTTTGTGGAGTTGGAGTTCGACAGCAGTGAGGATCGCTTGATGCACAGCCATCAGTTCTGCCACTTGACTACTACGAGGACCGATTTTGTATCCAGCGGCGGGTTCTGTGGCATTATTCACCCATGCATTCCTCAAGACGGCCAAAAGTTCCTTTTCCCCGTTGTTGTCAACATGGTAGGAGCACCACATCCACATAGAAAGTGGGCATTCCCTCACACTTGTTTTCTTCATAGGATTTGTGTGGGGAATTAAGATATGCCTCCATGTTGTCCTTGATTTTAAGACTTCCATCCTCGAGACAGTTTTCTCTGGCACAATCATGCAAGTCAGCCAGAACTTGCGCGAGTAGACTCTTCTTGTTTTGGCCATATCTGCCTTCCACATGAAAGCCTTGCATTGATAGAATCCAGGAAGTAATTTTGGGAATTACTCACATTTCAGCCCGGATTCTGTCACTTTGAAGATATTGCAGAGGCTGGTGTGGATTTTCCACTAGGATGTGTTCTCCCTGGATAAATGGGCAGTCATTTTTCAATGCCCACACCGTTGCCAGGCGTGCCTTCTGCCAGTCGTTGAATTTTTCCTCCACAGAAAACAAAGTCTTACTTGCATAGGAGATGACTTTATTGAACTTGTCAAGCTTTTGGTATAATACTGCTGTCGAGCATGTAATTGAGAACCCTGTCTCCAAGAGGAACTCCTTGTTTTTGACAGGGTAAGCTAGGCAAGGCGCTTGTGAGAGGCTTCTTTTGAGTTGTCTTACTGCCTCGGCCTGTTCTGGGCCCCACTTGACCCCCCCTTTCAACAGATGGATCAGGGGTCTTGTGATCTCTGCGTAATCCTCAATGAATGTTCTACTATAATTAGTCAGTCCAAGAGGCTCCTCAACTCCCGCAGAGTTGTGGGGTCTTTTAGTTTCTGGAGTGCTTCTACTTTCTTTTCCTGGGGACAGAGACCCTCAGGAGTTATCTCATGCCCCAAGAAATTGACATGGTTCCTGCACCACTGTGCCTTTTGGAAAGAGAGTTTTGCTCTGGCAGCCCTCAACTGTGTCAGAACATAATGGATCTCCGCTATGTGTTCTGCCACAGTTGAGTTTTTGATTAAAACATCATCTACACAGGTCAGGGTACCCCTTACACCCAAGTCGGGCATGGCCTTATGCAAAAAGATATTAAATTCATTGCTGGAGTTGATGTATCTGAAGGGAGTCTGGGTCCAAGTCTACTGCTGCTCCCCAAAGGTAAAGGCCAGCTTGTATTAGTCCTCCCTACTGACAGGTACAGTCCAGTACCCATTGGTCAGGTCAATGGAAGTGTATACCTTTGACCCCTTGATTTGGGCCAGCCCTTGGCCAATGTAGGTAAGAGGCCATCGAGAAGTGTGGACCTGTTTGTTGAGCTCCCTTAGATCAGCACAGAGTCTCCAGTGGACGTTTGTTTTCAAAATCTCCAGCACCGGATTATTGAAGGTGCTGTGGACAAGACAAATTATCCCACAGGATTCAAGGTTCTTAATTATTTCTGTAAGCGACTCCATTGATGCGAGAGGCAAGCGATATTGCTTCACAAACACTGGAGTCATGCCAGGGTCCATGGGAATTGTTGTTGTGTGGATTTTGGTGCGACTGCAGTCATATGAGTCCACTGCAAAGTGATCTTGAAACTCTAAGAAAACTTGTTTCAATTTTTGCTTCTGCTCTAGACTCTCACAGGCATCAGCTAGGTTGACTCTCTCTTCAACCATCTGCCTGAAGCCCAGAAAGACTTCTGGTTTGGCTATTTCAGCGGCCTCCTCCAGCTGGGTGGAGAAATCCCCTGGTTAAAGTACTGACTTGGGCTGATAGCTTCAGATGGGGAAGGCAGTCCTGGTGGACTTGAAAGATCACCTCATCCCTTCTGAAGTCACAGGTCACCTCTTCCTTACCATAAGGGCAGGAAGAGTACACCAGGAGATTCCACCCATGCTGGGTGAAGATCCTGTCTGGTGTTGTATCATTGTCGCTATCAATGTCAAAACAGTCATTGGGGATTGGTCCTACCAGTTCATTACCTAAATCTATGGAAAAATGTCGGTCATCAACAGCCATTCCAATAATGGTGCCTGCGCCCAGAGCGATACTCCTAAGGTCACTGTTATCCACCACTATTGGAATGGTGTCATGTTCTGTATTGACTAGTGGTGTTGGGTTTAACCCCAACCCATGCTGTTGGTAATCGGCATTGAGGTGAACATATGCATCAGGATTTTTCAGTTTCTCTCCTCTTTTAATTTTTACTTTGAGTGTGAATTGTTGGGTCCATTCTGGGATGGTGACTTCTTCTCCAATCTGAATTTCAATTGCATATGGCAGCAATTGAGCTGTCCGAAATGCTTTCTCTGGGTCATCAAAGTCCATGGGATTACCCGCTAATCGGGACCAGGCTTTGAAGTTTATTAGGTCCAAACTAATGGCAAAGCAATTGAGAATGTCACTGCCTAAATAAAATGAAGCAGGGACATCTCGCATTACCCAACAATTATGGACTATGCTCTTGGTGCCTATGGAAATTTTGAGCATACACCTACTAGGCAGGAGATGTTTGGAATTGGGAGTTTCCAGGTCCATTTCCCATTTGTCTATCAATTTAAATTTTAATTGGGAATGGCTGGATCTTTTGGAAGTTTTCGGAACATAGCCTCACTGATGAAGCTCTTACCGTGTTTACGCACACTTGGGCGAGAACAGAGTCCTTCCCCCCATTTATCTGAATGGGGATGGACAACTGTTCTCCAATTTCCTGAAGGTCAGCCAAGCTTTGAGCTGGTTTCTCATAATTTTGGACTATAGAAGTGGGATTTTCTGATTGTGAATTGGTATAGAATTTCAGAGTATTTCCTTCCAGTGTGGAATGCCACTTAAGATTGGAAGGAATGTTGATTTACAGAAATAGAGAGGACTTCCCATCACCAGTTTGTTGTCCTACTGCAATTACTGTCACGTCAGGGCTTCTGTTGTTTTGAAAATGGAATTCAATCTGGTCAGGTTTTTGTTCGGCCATGTGGCTTGTGCCATTTAAACTAACATGGTTGACACTATGTTTTAATTTTATTGGTTGTTTAGTCTGGGTTCAGAGGACTTTATTTACACAATCTATGAGGGGAGACAATCTACGCAGGATGTCATTCCCTAGTAAACATGGGGTGCCCTCTGGAGTCACAACTATGACCAGGTGTTTCACATTGTGTCGCCCAATTTTAATGTCTAAATCCTCAGTCCCCTCGACAGGAATTTCATTCCCATTGAAGTTCTGAAGTTGTCCAGGAAGAGGGGTGAGAGGGATCTGGTATGCCTCGCCCTTTCCTGAATTCAGCTGATCAAAGGCCCTTTTTGACAGAAGGCTGGCTTGGGATCCAGTGTCCACCAGTGCCAACAGTTTACATTTCCCCTGTATTTGGACTGGGGTATAAAATTTCCCCTCCTTTTCCTTAAGGGGGCAAAGATAAGGCGCTTTTTGGGCCAATTGGTGGGTTACTTTCTTTGCTCTGGATTCTGACAGAGGGGTAGTTTGGGCAGGATTTGGTTTTGGAGCTTGGTAACCTGTAAGAAAAAGGGGACAGTTGGATATGGGGGGAGTTTTGGACTCCACTGGTTCTGATTCTGGGCTGCCCCCCCCCTTTTTGGAGGCAGTCACCAGAATTGGTTTGGGCCGTTGATTTTCTGGTTTGTCATTCTGGGGTTCAATGATGGATGGTTTTAACTCAGTCCCCACATCTACCCAGTCTGGATCAGGATCTCTGGAGACCCATTTTTCTTTGGGAGGAGTTCCCATCCCTGAAGGAGAAGATCCTTTTCCCGGAATACTCCGAGGACCCCTCTTCTTCAAATTGGAAGATGCTAACCTCCTCCACAAAGTAGGTCTTTTTAGGGCCTTTATTTCTCCTACCCACCCTCTGTTCCTTAGGTTGCAGACTTTCGGGAGCAGGAGATGTTGGTTCCGGTTCCTGGGTGTCCAGGGGCTTTTCACAAGTGGGAAAGGAAGCTTCCTCTAAGGCTTTGCACCCTTTTCCCCCTGTGCCTCCTCCCTGGGAACCGGTGGGTTGTCGGGCTTCTCTCCATGTCATTGCTCTTGAGTACCAGACCTTTGATTTGAAGGGTTCTGGGCTGCCATGTTCATCTGAGGGGTCTGCTGAGCCCTCAACATGCGACCCAGATCCTGTGACAAGTTCTGGACCTGTTGCTCCAGTTGGGACACCCCGCGCTGGCTGGTACGGGGTTCTCTGGTCCATCCTAGGTTTATCACGGGAAGGGTAACTGTCCCTTCTCCCATACTACCCTTGGTTGGGATAGTTCTGGTACCCTTCCACCCATGGCCTCACCTCTCCGGATTGGGATGTCTGGGCTCAGGGAAGTGGGGAAAGAAAGAAGGGTTGATGTTTGGCGGGTATCGGGAAAGAAACTCAACCCGTCATTTGGGGATTACTGCCCTCCTGGGGAAGTTAGAAGAGAATTTTCCTGGGTTGGCAGCTGCCTGGTTGGATCCCCCCCCCTTGGGCTGGGGGAGTCCACACATAGCACAGGATGGATCTGCTGCCCTTGTAACGGGTATGACATAGTTAGGAGAGTTAGGAGTCCCATTTGTGGGGTTACCTCCCTGACTACCTGTTTGGGATTGGCCCGAGGGCCATCTGGGTCTTTGGTGAGGAGGATTTTGCGCAGGAATATTTTAAGGCCACCCCCATATCCAGATCTAAAATGGGGGCAACCTTTACCTCCGACACTAGCACGGGTGTTGGTTGGTTTGGGGTTTTTATTGGTACTTTTATTTTCTACCAGTTTCTGCACTTCATAAATACGAGTTGCCTGTTCAATGACCCAGTCAAGTTATCTCTTCTCACGAAAGTACCTCACCAGCTGGGTCATGATGTATTTAGGGAGTGCATGGAAGAAGGTATTGATTAACTCTCTACTGTCTGTGTGCACCCTCATGGCGGTCTGCGTGAAGGCACATTTTAACTCTTGTACTAATTCTTGTGGGGCCTGGTCTTCCCCACATTTCAGATCGTAGGCCACCTTGTGGGCCGCTTCAGGGTTGAAATACTTTAAGATGGCTGCGATACAAGTGGACCATCTTGAGTGGTTTTTATCCTCCATCCCCTCAAAGAAGCTGGCGTATTCAGGGGAAAATGTCCACTTGACATATTGAATGCAACTTTGGCTATCCTTCAGGTGGAAAGTATCCATCATTTGCTCATACAACTCAAGGTGCTCCCAAACTGAATATTTGGCATTTTTATGATAGGGAGTCATGACGCGCCTAATGGCCTTGATTTGTTTCAGGGGATCTTTCAGTAGGGCCCTCTTAATTTTGTTGGCCTTTTTAGTTTTGGTCACCCTTGTCCACTCATCCTCTGACTCAGAGGCACTGCTACAAGAGGTGGCATTCTGATCCTCTAGGCTCTCCCTAATTCTGTGGGCTTGGGAATGGCTTGCAGAATGTGAGGGCCTAGTCTCTCGAGACCTGTGGAACTCAGAAGAGTCTTCTGACTCTCCTTGCTCCCAGGATTGGCTGAGTACCCCCCACCCCTCACCTAGCTGGGAAGAGGTTTTTAAAGTATTCTTGTGGGTCTAGTTTCATGGATTTCCGCACCAAATTTGACAGACTGATCCCTTGGTATGCAATATTTTTGAGGATCCAATTCTCTGATTCTTCCCGACTGGAGTCTTCCTGATCAGAGAGGCTAGTCCTACCATTTGGGAATCTGTACAGTGATGCTTGCCCATCCATTTCTGGGAGGCACTGATCTGTCAGTCCCATATTTCCCATTGTGCTGAAGTCTACCATCCCGTGGACCTTGGCTCATATGAGCCAGTGGACATGAAGGTGGCAGAGTCCATGGAAAGGAAGGATTAAAGTCCCTGATGACAGGGGTTTCTCTGTCCCTTCTTACCTCATCTCTTTCAGCCCCTATTCCCTGATGACATGCCAAAATCTTACCCTTTTGCTCCTCTGTTAAGGCCTTACTGGTCTCAATGATTTGCTCCTGCACAGCTATCTGTTTGTGGAGACTGTCATTCTTTTCACAGAGAGCCTCATCGTCTCTCTGTGCTTCCTGACTGAATTGGAAATACTGGGCCAATTTTTGCTGCAGGAGAATCACCATCTGAGTTTGGTCCTTATTGGCCTGACTTTTCTTTAGTAGCTTTTTATAATCAGTTTTAATTTCACTAAATTCCCAAAGGGCCAGCTTTCTTTCTCTAACTTAGTATTTTATTGGCTGACTTCCTGGCCTAAGGCGTCGCTCCACCTGACTTAGAGTGCCCCTCTGTGCATCCAGGTCGTCCCTCTGTTTTTTAAATGCACTAGATTTCTGGCACTACTCATCAAATTCCTCTTGGTAGTAGATATCTTTAATAATTAATTTATTATTTTCCTCTTTCAAGGATTCTAGGCGGTTTTGTAGGGTGACTACCTGCTCTGTGCAGGCCCTGTTAAAGGTTAATTGCTGCTCCAACTTCTGTTGACTCTGTTGTAAAGAGTAAACACATTCCTGACACTCTTTTTGCAGTGTCTGTACCTGGGTATCTTGCTCTGCATTTTTTTGCTGTGAGGTAGCCAGATCTTTTATTTTGGCGATATACTGCCTAGCCTCTGTTTCATTTTCTGTGCTTTCCTGGAGCCTTTGCTCTGCAGAGTCCAGATTAGTCTGGATTTTCTGCAGTGTTTCTCCTTGCCTCTTTGTCAAATCTATATTGTCTGCATGCTTTTCCTGTATGATTCCTATGTGGAAGTACAGGTAGGCCGCTATTTTGTCAATTTTTTTTAAAACTGCTCCTCCTTTTTTATTTTTGAGGCCATGTACAGCTCGCTAAGCGCTTGATGTAATGGACCCTTATCCTGCCAGAATTAAAGTCGATTGCCGTGACTTGTTGTTTTATTTCCTGCAGCCATACCTGTTCATCCTGTTGTGGCCTCTCACCCCTGACAAACAGTTTGTGCAGTAGGTGTTCCCTAGCAATATTAATTTCCACTGGGGTCGCCATTCTGGAAATAATAACTTATTTCAGGGTTAATTTACTTTTGCAAACAGGCCCATACTTTTGAATATTTCTTTTGAAGGGTGTTTGTACAGTGTAGCACAGTATGCCAACCCAACAAGGTGTATATACTGTGTGGGAGCGAGGGGCCAATGGGCCCCTCTCTGCCATAACTTCTCAGTACAAAACTCGGACCAATTGCCTCCAGTGGTGGGTACGCCCCTTGCCCTTATGCGATGTTAACTTTGGGTTACATTCGCGTAGATGGAACCTCTGAGCAGGACACAGGGCATCCATTTTTTGTACCCCCTTTCGACTCCATCTTGGTGACCAGGCCTCACTGCTATAGTACAAAATGCCTCTCTCCCTTTCCCCGCCGCAGTAGCTCGGAGCACATGGCCCCCACCCTCGTTCCCACTCTGACTGGAAAACTCTGCAGCTCCATTCTCACGCTGAAGCTGGAGATGCTTGCAACAAATAATAAATGTAACACATCTCTTTTCCTCTGAGATCACTGTCCTGCATGTGAACCAACATGAGCCAAGCACATAGCTTGTCCATCTCCACAAAAGTGTCCTTGCCCTCTTGCCCTCGCCTGTTGAAACTTATTGCCATTCTAACCCTGTGTCCCTGCAAGATATTCCTTTCATGTGCCAGACCGCTGACCATGCTATGAAGCCCGTTAGACCCCTGCTGCAGTATATCGTGCCTAATACTAACAAATGCCAGATACCTGAGATTCTTGTGAGACTAACCCCACAGTTCAATGAGAGTATTATAGTGCTCAAGACCCATAAACCTGTGATCTGTATAACCCAAATGTTACAGATGATATAGATACCTGTGTGATTTGTATAGTGACATGATAAATTACTGAGTGTCTTTGTGATCAACCATTATTTAGTGCATGCATTATATAGAATGTATTTTCTTAGCTTAGATAGTGACCACCGTGTTTCACAGCGACCTGACCTTCACCCATCCGGAGCACAGATGCCTGATGTCAATCATCCCGCCAACCAAGCAACCAACCGGAGGAAGAGATGATGCCCACACCTAAGACACCACCCTGGCTGGCCAATCCGGGTCCAACGTAGCATCATATGTTAGATATGTCCATGTGCTTATATAATGTGGTGTAACCTTGATGTGGTCAGAGCGTTCTCAGAGATCTAGATAAACTTTTCCTTGAACTCTCACAGCCTGCTCTTTGTGCCTTATTCCCTGTCCAGGGAGTGTCCGTTTTATTCATTTTACGCGTGTAAGTCAGGGAGGGCTCAAACAATAACCTGGGGACTTGTATGCTGTGTTAGACTGTCATGAGTGGTAAATCAAATTCAGGATCCCGGACACAAAACCCCAAGCTGTAAGGGATTTCAATCAGGCACACACACAAGTCTCGCCCAGCATGTAGTGGTGTGCAAATGAAACCCTTATTTATTTTTGTCTATAAGTTCAATATTCTGAATGATATACTACTCATATCACACCCTTCTCAAAATACCCCCTCCGGTCACACTGAACCAGGAATCAGGATAGTTTGGAAAATATTTGTTTATTTATTTAGAATTTAAATCACAATATATTTTTAATAGGTAACAACAATCACCAATTGGTGACAAGAACACTGAATAAGATATTTAATGCACTGGGAATCAGGTAATGAACACAAAAAGAATGCAGCAAAGAAAAGAATATTTTTGGGTTGGTTTTGGTGAAATAGCACTATGGTTAGCGTTCCCCCTGAAACACCCTCAACCCACCAATAGGCAATTTAAATAGATGTGAGGAGAGAGCAGGTACTCAGGAATAATACAGACCAAACAGAATATCACTCTCACCTTTCCCCCTTAAACAAAAGAGAAAAACGGATTTGCCTTTTCAACTGTCAGTATGGCTTTGAAAATGGCTGAGCAAAAACACTAAATGTGGACAAAAATGCTTAATTTATTATTCATTTGCACGGGAGTCACTTTGAACAAATACACACAGTCACAAGCAATGATTTACTTAAAAGGAAACAATTGAAATGTCTTTTCTATCTTCAAAACTGAGGGAGTTATGGAGGTTTTAGTGGGAGTTGTTTTTCGGAAATAAAGACACGAATTTGGACAAGCACTTCAGTTTAAAATCAGAAAGTATGGGTTATGCTTTTACTCAAGACTAGAGCATGCAGACTAGACAACCAGGTTGGGTTGTAGTAAGCTCTGAGACTGATTCATGACTTCAGTAACAGATTCACAGCGCATTCCCTGGCGGAACCAGTCCAAACACTCGAAGTGGGAGTTTTGGATCAGAGTTACACAAATAAAAATGACTATGAAAATTACGCTTTAACAAATAGACAGAATAATATAGCACTAAGATTTTGACCCTGTTATTGGTTAGGAAATTAAGGATAGTTCAGGGATTAGGGTAGGAAAAGATAAGGCAAGGTATACAATAGTTCTCTAGCGTCCTGTTAATACTCACAATCCACTGGGATTTAATATTTTTGGCCCGTCGAGATTCTGGTCAATGGATCGGGTCCATCAGGGAAGGACAGCACATCAGGCGTGGGACAGGATCCGCTAGGATCAGCGGGATGGCGAGTTCATCAGGCCAGCATTATGGTAGCAAGCCAGATAGTTTAAGGATGCTTCCCCACACCACAGCACTCCACTGGGTTGTAAGGATTAGTTGAGGATTGATTGATGATTGAGGCCTAGCTGAAAATGGTTCAGCTACTGCTTGGCCTGGGGATTGGCATCTGGATCTGGAAGGATGTTAAAGCTGAATGTTGAATGCTGGATCAGAATAATTCACTGGAATCAGAAGAGAGAGTGTGTCCTATGTGTTGACAAATGTCACTATTTATCATGTCAAAATGACATCACAAAAATGGGTGTAAGGGCCTGCTTAACTAAACTCGCCCCTGTGAACTCAGAGTGGATCAGAGCCTCATCTCCGCCTTGCTTCCGAGTCATTGGATCAAAGACAGATGATGTCAAGTTTATGGTTGGGTTTTTACAATCCTTATAAACCTCCCCTAGCCACTAGTATCAAAATTGAATTTTGTCCTAAATAGATATTCATTCATTTGTAACCTCTATGAAAATCACATACAATGATTACATATTTTATGGAGTATCTGTTCATCAAAATCCCACAGCTGTGAGACCTTGTTTCACCTTTTTACAACATTTTGTCCATTTCACCGTGAAAATATTTTCCAAACTTTCTCCAACTTTCCACAAATATGCGTGTTTACCATAGGAATGTGTGCGAAAAGTTTAACAATTCTAGTATAAATATATACAGTTCCCATAAAACCACATATATTGCCATTCCTGTTCAGAATATGCTACACAGTTCCACCACGTTTTGAAATATAGGGCCCAAAATTAAATGAACAAATCTGCCCTTTTTATATTTTTCACCACTTCTGATAGCAAGTTATAAGTCTTTAAAAAATGTTAATTACATATTCTTAGCAGCAAATGGTCAGCCTTTTGTCTGTCGCTGGAGGCAAGGAGCAGCCCCACCTTTGGGATTTCCTTCTGTAAGCCTAATTTACGACCTTTTCACACGTCCAATTCCTGTCCTGGAGAATCTGACATTGTTCACTCCTTGGCAGCAGACTAAAGTCTGGCCTACCCCACCATTATCATGTGTCAGTGAGTATCTGCTGAGAGGAAGGCCCTCCCCTTCGGTGGAAACCTGTTTTTCAACCTCTTACAGGCCCAGGCAGCCTAAATTAATTCTTAATTTCTTAACTTGAATCCAGCATAAAACAAACTTGTTGCATCAGATGACATAGATAAATTACATTCTTAGATTTAAACCTTCGGGATCAAAACAACAAAGATCTGTGTTCCTTTCAGCAACAATCCTTTTATATTTGCCAATCCGGCAGATCTTTCATTTTAGGCAACTTTAAAGTTTAATCAGGAAAGCCCATTTGACAGGGGCTGTCACTCACAGGTAGCCCGGTGCGGAGGTTTTTGACAGGAATTGTCATTCACAGGCAATCCGTTTTTGCTGAGTAAATGTGTGGCTTTTAACATCACAGTGCTTCACTAGATTAAATGAATTTTAGCACCGAGCAAGATTTTTAGTGTTGGAAAATGTTATGTACAGGTGTTCTGAAGTTTCAGTAGCAAAGTAAATGTCATTTACAGGCACATTTTGGAGTTTCACTTGCAAAACACTGCTGATCCCTCTGTACTCCATGTTTACTTGTCATGGAGCCCACTGGCACTTTTTCTGCAGCGTGTGCTCTGTTTTACCACACATGCACCATGGGTGGCAGGTTATGCCACCATCTTTTTGTGTGTGGAGAAACGCGGTTTTGGAGGTTTTGGCGTGCACAAGGTTTTTGCTGCCTTTTTACTGTTTCTCGTACCATAGATAGCAGAGTGAGGCAGCATAGTATAGCAGAGTGGGTCAATACATCACACAACACCTGATTGACATGATCAGCCTGCTAAAAGTTGCTAAAGTGTTCTCGAAGATTGACTTGATAAAAAGTCTATTATCAGATAATGATAGACCAACAGTCCTGAAACATCTCTATTTTTGCCATGCCATTTGGGCCCTTCAGATACAAGAGAATCAGTTTTGGGATCTGCTCAGATATGCCACAGCTCCCTTGGACTCACCTGGCAATTGACTTCTTCAGTCTATTTGGGGAGAGCAAATACTGGCTAGTCATCATGGATGAATATTTGGGATTTCCTCTAGAAGAAACAATATAGTCCACAGCTGCAAGTGCCGTCACACCAGTGCGATAGTCCCAAAGTCCTCAAGTCGGAAAACAGTCTGTCATTCAGCAGCTTGGAATTTGCCAAATTCATGCAATACATGGGCATCCACCACAGAAAGATAACTCCCCTATGGCCAAAAGCAAATAGTATGGCGGAGCGATTCATGGGCAGCTTAAAGAGAGTCCTGCAACAGAACGAACTACAGTCCCTGTTACTCAATAAAGCCCTGAGTAACCTTTTGCAGGACTACAGGAACGCCCCGCATGGCACGACTAGAAAGTGTCCATCAGAGTTGCTATGTGGTAGATGAGTAAGGGTCAGTCTTCCTTACCTGGCAAGTGACCCAAGTAAGAATACAGAACAGGCCCGGGTGATGGATGATGCAAGAAACGAGACATGAAGATATATGCTGATAGCATTTGGCAAGCCAAGAGCTCTGACCTGCAAATACGAGATAACTGCTCACTCCCCTAAGAAGGTGGTCCTTCGAAATGTCTCCCAGTACAAGCTGTACAAGGAAAAGGACCAAGAACAAGTTGAGAGAGACAGTTCTGCAGCTTCATGCAACAAGCCGGTGAGAGAAAAGACTGAAGAGGAGCAGGAAGAACATCAGACAAGGCCAACCAGATGCATTCATTGAAGAGATGTTAATATAGAACTGAGGTTATGGCCCTTTGGAATGTGCATATGTAATGGATGGGATTACACCAGAGTCCAAATAACCAGACAAACTCAAGAAGATGGCAAGTTACTGTTTTATTAATAATTATCTAAAACAGGAAGGTTACAACGAACATCAACGGACGTACACTCAGTCTCCCAATGATCTCCACAAACAATACCAATCTTATAATCAATTATGCAGCAGAGTGACGTCATACTACATGGCAATAGAGAGAAACCTATCAAGGGTTGGGATTGGTTATGGGTTACATCTATATATACACTTATATAAGCGTTAGGATTGTTATTGGCTGTCCTTTATCAGATGGACAATTTATGCCTACCTCTTAAAACATGTAATTTCAGAAACATTAGATATACAGTATCTCATTGGTTTATCAGCTATAAGGCCCTTTGTTTTATGGACAAATACAATTGTGGGCACGCTTGTGCCATATCTGGAACATTTGGTTCATTTAGTAGCACGTAAGCCCAGACCCAGGTGCAGGGAGATAGGACGTGAAGCTATCTCACCACCCAATTAGCCCAGCATCTCTCATCACCCATGCCTTCTGCCATGAAATTGTCTTTGTACTTGGTCTTGTATTCTCGCCTTTTGAGAATGCACAGGAGTGAGGGCCCTCACTATGGTGCCTGGAACTCCAAGTTCAAGCTTTATTTCCATCCTTGGCTCACGTGACAGGAGACAACAATCTACTCTGTTTGCAGCTTTAAATGTTCTAAATGAACTAATACTTGCCTTCCCGTGTGTCCTTTCTTGCACCTTAATTTGAGAAGATTCATCCTTTGCAGACTCATTTTTCTTCATAGTAGATATCTGACCTTGATTTCCATGATCTTGACTTCAAGCCAGGCAGCCATGCAATGCAGTTACATGAGCCTGCTATTCTGCTGCAACACAACTTTTTAATTCCCTCTTCATGGTGCCTGGCTTACGTCATTCATCATATCAATTTCCAGTCTCTGTACAATGGCGGCTTCACCTGCATTCTATTTACTACTCATAGGTAGCTTCTATGGATGACTTGATCTATCTTGCATTTCAGCATCTATACATTTATTGAACCTCTGTTTTCTGCAGCACTTTGTTAATGTTTAATCTTCTTCTTTTCCACGTTTGTCAGTTCACACGATTCTTTACTTCCTCATTCGTCCTCTTGGATCCATATATTGTCTTCAGTCAGTATCTCAGGATGTCATGTACACATTTTCATGATGCTGTTAGTTCATGTGCTTAGCTGTTTCTCATACTCCTTCAAGGAGTTCCTCCTGCAGGTTGTCATCACTTCAGGGGTACATTTGATAGGTTGTCTCAATGGGTATCTTCTTTCAAATACTCGCTGCTGTATTGGTAGGATAGCTGGTGTCAGACAAGACACAGTCCAATACAGGGGAGTAGGGGTGGGTCTCCTGCAGATATATATAGCTGCTCCTCTACATTCCCCCCTCCGGTTGAGTCCTCTACCACCTTCTCAAGTTTTTCTGCTCCTTTTTATTTCTTATTGAAGAAGTGTTTCTTTGGTGTCCATATCTGCAAAACCCCGCTCAGGGTGCCACAGTTTTAATGTATTCATCCACACTCCAGGTCATGTAATTGCATTGTCCATTCAGGGTATAGTAAACCCAATGTCCCACGTGTCCCAGAAATTCTGTTCCTTCAGGTGCCACAATACTTGCATTTATTTACTCTCTGATTGCATCATCAGTCAGCACCTTGTCTTCTGGTTCATCCTTTGTGTCAGTCATAATCTACATCCCTACTGTGTTGTTGGCTGTTTTCATTCATTGTGCAATTATTATCCTTATCGTACAGAATCAAAATATTATTATCACCAATATTGCGAACAAACTGTTATCTCCAGTGGCCTCCGTCTCATCATACATTTTTATGTGTAGATCTGTCAACATTGATATGGCCTCCATCAGGGTTACATTCTTGCCATTATGACATGGTTTAAAAATGCAACATGATGGCCCGATCTTGGCGCAAACACCTCCTTCCATTGCAGTTATCATGTCACAGACATATCTATTCTGGCGGTTCATCAGCCTTATGGCCCTCCGCTCTTCTTTTATGGCATTAAATCATGTTATAGTAGCATTGATTGTTTGCATCAGCTCCCATCTGGTGATATGTAGCCATTTGGCATTCACTGCTGTTTGGATTTCAGTCATGAACACGGATTTGAACATAACTGCAGTTCTGCTGAACAGTTTGTGCTCTTCAGGATGCATTCATAAGCCGTTAATGATTTTTGTGAGACATAATTCGATCTTTTCATCCGCCAGAGTTCTATTGAAGTTTTTCTTCTCAGGTGATTGTCCACCTTTGGAAATTCTTCAATCAACAGGTCACTTTGTGGAATCACTAATGCCGGACCATGGATGTATACCAAGGAACAAATCTCTCCCCAATTCCTGAGCAGTTTCAAACATATGCTCTAGATTCACAGGTCCAATACAAATCCATTAGGACAGCCATCCCTCTCCTCATTCCTGGAACGTCAATGATGTTTTTGAACCTCTTATAATGTCCAACATAATATTCTTCTTTGCTTTGAAAGCACAGTGTTGCATTAATCAGTGGGACCATGGACACCGGGCCTGATTTGTTTTTCACCCATGTCAACTGCTTGGAGTACTTAGCCCAAGATTTTAGACACTCATCGTTCACTTTCTGTACTCCTTGTAGTGCTTCCTTCCTCAGCAGAAGAGCTGCACAGGACATCATTCCATCTTCCCATCCTTTGTTTGTCTTCACTCATCCATTTATCAGCAGTTGTAAACATTCCCAACATCCAGGCATTCCAGTCTTTTCTGCCATTTCAGAACTGTTCATTCTTTTCAATTCTTCGACAATCACCTTGTCTTATCCTGCTGCAGGATCCACAAGCATCCTGTCTGTCCATCCAGGCTCTTTCTCCATTTGCCTTGTCTTGATATAAACATCCTGGTATGGAAATGACTGTCTTGACCTCCATCACAAGGTTACTCAGCTCCCTTGAAACTGTCCTCTAGTAGTGCATGCTGCTAGATGACTGAGGCACATTGCATCATGTGATAACATGTCCTTCAAAATGAAGGTCATTACTGGTAGCCCTACCTAAAGCCCCCTACCATGCACTTGGCACCTGATGTCTGCACTTACCCATGCACCTGCCACCAGCTGGCCACACTTCTTATTTATGTTTTGTTTTCATTTATTTAATGTCTAGCCTATGTACTGCACATCCTCCCACTTTCCCCTCACACTTTTCCCTTTCCTTATTCCCTTGCACTTGAGCAATCTCAATGTCACCTGGCCTAGCAAGATCATTGTCTCTGTCTTCCCTCTGTTCCCCTCCCTTGCCTCGTCGCACCTTGAAACACTTGTGTATAGGCGCATTATAAATGCCATATCATATCATATCATATCATATTCGTGGCATATATGATGAGAGAGCAGACATAGCAATTCTCATCAGATACGCTCTCACCCACATTTTTCATGTGCTGATACCACATATCATTCCCCAGGAGAGCTGCATTATCAAGATAGGTATTTATCCCCTGGTTAACTTCATCTGCATCACGCTTATGTTGCCCGGCATGCCCATAGAGATTAAAGAAATTATCATCATTGTACTCATACAAGGAATGATCATAGGTGTTGTTTTTTCAATGGGATCATTAGGATCATAGAAACTTTGAAATGTAAGATACAGAAAGATAAATAAAATACACAGGCGTATATGTATATATCAGGCATAGAAGTCTGGAGAAAAAATCGTTGAACTCATATTCTTTCTATAATCACATTATTCTCTTCACAAATCATTTTTAATATAGGTGTTCACTCATACATTCACAGTTGTACAATCTGCTCAATTATCAAAAAATTATCAAGAGCCTTCTTATCACAGGACCATTTTTATGGTCATGTAGAAAGGTTTGAATATTAACATCTCTCCTAACAAGACTAGTATAAACACAAAAATAGCATCTGCAAGCGGATGTGTGTCACTGTCGACGGGTATCATATATTTTCATTGAAACAGATATTCTCGAAAAAATGTATCTGGGTATTGATCTTGTAAAGACCAGAGGGGGGGTCTGCACTTCCGCTCTCTTTATGGTAGAGGGGAGGCACAGAGACCCCTGCCAAGATTCTCTATTACGGTAGCAATGGATGAGCAATCAAGGCCTACCTTCTCGGGAGGTGATGCAGGCTGGTTCTTAAGTACCTTGTAGTCCCCGAACACCCACGAAGGAATGTCCACACACTGTATCAGTTAAAACACAGTCTTTATATAATTAATATTCAAAGTAATATACACGATCACGATAACTCACTTTGTGTTCCGAAAATCAACAATGGTAAATATGTACAATTCTAAAGTGGTACCACTAACGTTATTAGATCTTATTCAAGTGCATACGGTTAGAATTACACACAGATCCAAATAAAGTGGAAACCAGTAGTAGAGAGAGGAAGGAAAGCAAGATGGTGGAACAATAGGCAGAATACTGGTAACTACCGTTAAAGCCCAGTCCATATATTGTTCACCCTTAGACTTCCCAATAGTTCTGCAACCCCAAAGTACCTTGGTGTTGTAGCGTTCCTCGTCGGGAAATCGACAACCCTTCTTGAGTGCTCTCCCTTTCAGGCAGGAGTCACGGGTCATCAAACGTCCGACGGAGAACAGGTCGAGCTACGACAGTCAAGTGGCTGCGTCATTCCTAGCGGTGCTCGTTGACGGGGAAGCGTAAACATCCTGCAAGGAAGAGGTGTGCGCGGCACCTCAGTGTCGATAGTTCTGGACCGCAAAGAGTTGAAGAACTGTGGCCCAGCAAGGGCGTCAGGTCGTCGGCGTCTCTGTGGTCTTTGGGTGGTGGAAAACCCACCGGTGGATGCTCCTCGGTGCGCCGACGGTCAGGCCTTCTCCAGCAGGATACAGTGGCGAAGATGCAGACAAGAGCGTCCTTGGATCAATGAAGTTTCTTAGGCAACGGGAGCATGGCGGCTCCAGTCGGCGACGGCCGGCGTCGACAGTGACGGACAACAATCCGGGCGCTTCTCCTTGGAGTTCCGCAGCAGTCCCCTTATTGGGTCAGCAGCCTGTCGAAGGTCTGTCTACCAGGGAGCTTAGGCAAAGATCAGCTGTGCACGATGGTCCCTCGTAGCTCGGGAAGAGGGCGCCTTACCAGGTCCTCTCCGGGTCAGTTCTTGAAGCACAGCAGCTTTCAGACTGCGAAGGAGAGCAACAGCAATTCTTTTCGTCCAGCAGGGCTCAAGGTTAAGCTTCACTCCAGTTACTCGTCGTAGTGGACTTCAGCTTCTGAACACGATTCCTAGCAGTCAGAGGTCCCCAGATATACTGTTGATCTCCCATTCATTCCGCGGGTCGCACTCAAGCATCCAATCACGACTACGGGCATTCATGCAGGCAGGCAGCCAATCAGGCACACAAGGTATTCAGGCCGTTCACTTCTCTCCAGATACTCACAACAGGTTATGTGTATTGGGACAAGTACCGAGCCATTCAACACTCCACACTGCATTCATACCGGTTTCGGCAGGGCTGTCTCAATCATTATGTCAAACACCAGATACTAGACAGTCACAAAATAGAATGTATAATCGTCACACACTCCATTCACCCAGGTCCCACCCACAGGCGTACCCACAACATACGGCCGTTGAGAAAGCTCCAGCCAGTCTGTTCGGCACTTCCCCACACTACCATATACGGAACTTCCACCCAACAGCCAGTCAGGGGAAGGGACAGAGGCAGGGCTTCCCGGACTTCGGGAAGATCAGGGTAAACAGGTGATGGAAGGCAGAGCTGGGGCCATTTTGTCTCCATCAGGAATCTACCGATTCCAATGACAGGGCCTGGGCATCCCAAAATGGAGGGTGCTTAGGGCACCAGTCATTTCAGCACGGAGCTGCCAGCAGCCCGTACCCTGCTCTGTGGGTCACACACAGGTGCCTAAAAACATACACTAGGGGCACAGGGTTGTACCCTACCCATCGGTGCCATAAGGTATCCCATGGGTCTGTTCACCAAACCAAAAGAGAGAGAGCTGCACTGCCAGGAGTCCCACATGAACTCTGGCGTGGAAAACACGACAGAACACACGATAAAAAGCAGTAAAGGACAAGGATACGGAGTCCCTGTCCCTCCGATGCATTTCCAGCATCACAGATTTCTATTCAATCCCTGATCAGAAACTGATGTTTAACCATAGTACTAATGCAATTTTTTATTCCTTCAAAGAATTCTAGAAAGTATGTTTTCAGCCTCTGGAATTCTCTTAATTCCATGCACTTCCTGCTAAAACAGTTACGGAAAGTCCAGTGAATTCCAGTCCAAACGAAATATGTGCTAACCATACATTGTTTTATCGTCATTCTTCTTGGTCATCAATCAAGTCTGCATACGCGGAAATCCTTCTTCTTGTCTTGCTTCTAGGCTAATGAGAGATGGAATGGTCACGCTGTTGTAGATTTTTAGATCTCCTAAATGCAGCCAAGCTCTTCTTCCCAATACCTTCACTGCAGAAGGGGAGACTTCCTCAACACAAAAGAGACCTTGAACCTAGGCTCATGCCATTTACGGGTGAAATTCTTAATAAGGATCTGGTCGCCAACATATGACTTTGGCAGTGGCAATAGTTTACTTGGATTGGTTACTGGACTGTCCTCTTCTGTGTTCCTCTAACCCTCCCTCCGATGCTTGACTTGATCTGCAATAAAAGAAACACTGGTAGTCATACATGTCAAATAATCGTGCATTTCATCACCCAGAGCCTTCTGTCAGGGTTAAAGGCACTCTCCCATTCCCTCTCCTCACCTGATTCTCCTGAGGTACACTTAGATCCTTCAGAGATCGTTTTTCTTTGTTCCTTCTTGGTTTCTTTTAGCTTCTTCTCCTTCTTCTTGTGTAAATAGGGGCGAGCTCCCTCGGAGGCCACTTTGTCCTGTTAGGGTTCAGGATCGAAGCGCCCCTTAAGGAGCAAGCTCCCAAATTCTTCCAGAAAAAAGTTTTGTAACAGCAGAAAAAACCCTGGGTATGATGGAGATTAGTCCTTGATTGAATGATCAGTCTATTACTCGATGATACGCTCTTCTTGAAATCTGGATTGACTGTGAAACAGATCTTCATAGCACATCAAGTCCTTATTCCCAAAAATATACGGAAGGGAAAGCTTAAATAACAATAGAATGGATTGATGGAAGAATCCACCGACTGAATGACGGAAAGCGTAGGAATAATGAACTGTCACAGAATAAACAAAGGAATCAGATCAAGATGGATCAAGAAAGCTCAGAATGAAGTAGCTAAGAAGCATACCTAAGTAGGATAGAAGAAAGAGGCTACACAGAGCAAACAGGTAAGAAATACAGGTAAGTTAGAAAACAAACATTAGTAGAAGGAGTGAGAGTTCCAAACGTGTTCCAAGGACAAACCCAAAGAGGGTGGAGCCACAGAACGGCACCACAGCATAAACAGCAGCAGACAAAAAAATAGAACTAAGATAGCGCGTACCGGAGTACGTATCAAAAAGGAATAAGTCACCGAGAGGCACCGGAAAGGTATAGAGTTTGTACTAAAGGCAGAGACAGAGAGGGGATAGTGGAGGGTTACAGAGTATAACCGTAAGTAAAAGAAAAGCAAAACACTAACCAGGTGAGAGGAAAACAAACTACAACAAAGCAAAAGATTAGCAAACACCACAGCAACTAGACGAACAGACAAGAGGAAGCTTAGAAGAGTAGGCGGAGACAAGACAAATAAGATCAAAAAGAAAGCACTACAGCATAGAAAACTATGAGAAAAAATGCTAGCACAGCCAAGAAAAACGGCCAAAAGTGGAGCGGCTTCCAAACAGATACAATGCAAGGAATTATCTGGAAGCGAGTACCTATAAACATCCGCTGGCCATATAGGAGGAAGACTAGACCGCTAACCACGGTTCTAGTGTATAAGACTGTTCAATCTCCATCTATTCCAAAGACAGCATTGGTGAAACGTGACACCTTCACTACACGCTGGGCATCACTCCTGACTCTAGATGAAGGCGTAAGAGGTGTCCTCATGCAAAGACCTGTCACTAACTTGTGGGAATAAAATGGTGGTTTGAGCATGTTAATTTGATATTGGCTATCCTCGCTTTGAGGAGGCCGTTGAGTCTCTCACATATACTGTTTGCTTTGGATGATAAGCAGAAGAAAATGTATGCTTTATTCTCAATAGAGTACTATTTGTTCAAATAGCTCATTAACAAAATATGATCCATTATCGGATCTTAGTACTCTGCACACACTCCACCTTAGAAATACTTTGCACACTTAAAACTTTGTTGCGTAATTGGCATCATGGTGTGTACATGGACCGGCTTTGATACACCTGGAGAACGGGCACACCACCACTAATAGATACCAACCACTACAAATTATTATGTCATCTACGTAGTGAATTACCGCACTCCTGAGTTCAATGTTACCTAGATCGATATGTAGGACCCTGTTAAAAGATCATTAGAGACTCACGAAAACCTTTAGGTAAACAAGTATGCTTTACTCTATTTTGTCTGAATGTAAAGGAAGTAAGGTTTTGTGAGACTTTTTGCAACAGGATTGAAAAAGACGCATTTTTCAAATTGATCACAGTGAAATATTTGGCTTCAACTGGAATGCTACATACTATTGTTGTAGGATTAGGAACTAATGGAACCTCAGCTTCTACAATCTGATTAAGAGGGTGCAAGTCCTGGATAAATCTCCATGACCCTTCTTTGGATTTTTCCATCGGATACACCACAGTATTGTGTGAGGATTCCGATGGAACTAATATTGCCTGATTCAAAAGTTCTGATATAGTCTTAAATATGCCTTCAGCAGCTTCTCGAGATATAGTGTACTGTTTTGCTCATGGTAAAATTGCTTTTGGCTTGAGTTTTATTTTAACTTCTCCCATTCCCTTCAATAGACCTACATCATATGGGCCTGTAGTCCAAATGACACTTGGCATTTTTTCTAGGACTTCCTGAAAGAACGCTGGTTGTTGAAGCACTAGCGCCATTTGGTGTGGGACTTCCCTCTTCTCGATCTTTACTGAGTATGTAATGCTTACAAAAAACACTACCTCATCATTGCTACGTTCATTTCTGAACATATTTTGATCTGTAATGTCCGTCAATCTGTATCCCTACTCAAGAGCTCTCACTGTCCTCCATGCTCTGCCTTCGTCATCGACTCTGTCAAGCATTGCTATTTCTCCCCGTTCTCCCCGTTCTATAGCTGCTTCCAATTCTATAGGAATAGTCTGTCCTTTTTCCTAATTCATAGGTACTTGTGGTCTAAATAAGATCTCATCAGGTTTTCTCACAGTCGTCCCTACTAATCCAGGTAGCCATTTTAATTAAATGCTCATCCCCCAACATGAAGACTTCCGGATCTACCCAGACTCCTCATAGAGCCACTTGCCCTGTAAATGCCAGTATAAACTCACCCACGTTCAAATAGTGTGTTTCTGGAGTGGAGCACACGATTCCTTGATCAGTGAATGAAATTGTCATGTTATGTTTCATCATCAAATGTCTTCCCAAGATGTTAACTGGTGTCTGCCATGAATATAACAAAAATAGTCTACCACTTGTCTACCACTTGTCTTCATATGCTGTGAATATAGCAAGGGACAGTCATGTCACATTCCCATATAGAAACAGGTAATTTATCAGTAAAAGGAACTATATTTGTAGCTCCTGAGAACCCTTGAGCATTCATGGCAATACCTGACATTGAATATTTTCCCTCTATAATACAGGAGCGAGTCACCCCAGTGTCTAGAAGAAAAGAAAAGGATTTACCTCCTATCATCACATCGACCATCGGCTCCTCTTGGGGGGTCTGGTGTCATTGATAGTACTGAACACATCAAGTCAACCTGTGAGCTGTCTATTGAGGGTACAAATTAATCCCGTCCCTGTAAAAGGGTTTCCTCCTACCACAGTGACACCCCCTATCCGAGGTGTTAATGTTTGCCCTACATTTGCTTTCTGTTGTGCTTGCATAGGTGCTTATTTTGACTTTTCTTGCTGTGGGTGCTTCTGCATTGACCCCTGCTGTTGTGCTTGCTGTGCTTGTAGAACCTGTATCTGATGGGGTGTGCGAACTTGGGCACAACCTTCTTGTGTTTGTGTACTATATGGGGGTGGATACGATGTCCCCCTCTTAAATGTTGTCCATTTTGTTGCACATTCCCTGCCAATATGTTCTGTCATCCACAATTTCAACATACTAGGGGTGGCCACTAGCAAACCCTCCTTGAGTATTCTGACTTCCATTCTGGGCATTTTGAAAATCCACCATCTGCGCAATGAAACCAGCATGGGGCATTCTGAAATCTGCCTCCTCTTCCTCTGAAACCTACACCTCTACCTCTTTGCCAATACACATACCCACTTTGATCCATTGGGTGTGCATTTTTAAACTGTGATGTACCCATCACCTCTTGTGTTCCTACTCCTTCTACACTTGTCAGTACTGTCCCTTCTATGGCAAACATTGACAATTTCTTCTGACCTAACTTGGCTTCCTTAATTTTTCTGTTCTCATCTTTCTTTTTGTTCTTCTTTTGTAATAGTGGAGAATGATGCACAATAGTTAACTCTATCTCATCCCATGTCTTTGCTTCTATCCCTACTTGTTTTTTCATCTGTCTCTGTACCAGTTTTGGCAATCCCTGGCACAAAATATGATCAAATAGTGCCACTTTGATTTTCCCATGGTTCACGTGTTTCAAGCTGCCATTTCTCTTGAATATCCTGAATATAAAAAATAGGGTCTTTATCTTCCTTCATTTTATGTTTCATAATTGCACCCATGTCTAATGCCTCAGGACACTGTACCTTGAGAGCCCTTCAAACATATGTCCTACAATTATTAAATGGCGCTCCATCATGCGCAGTGTTTTGAGCTGTCACACCCGCATATCCTGCTCGCCTCCATATGTTTTCAGCTCTCTCTCCAAGAATAGCTGCCAACAGACCTTATATATCTCCAATGGCTAGTGTGTTTCCTCCCATCAGTTTCACTAATTCGTATATTCATTTCCCAGCTTCCGAAGTCAAACTAGGGAGCTATCATTTTAAGTTATCCTTATCCATCTGGGGCCATGGAATATATTGCGGTCTTGCATACCCTTCTCTAACAAGGGGAATTGTGAGAACCCCATCCCATAATCGAATCCCACTATTAGTTTACCTATGGCAGTGTTCATCTCTATTCGTATTCGTGCTGGTAACAACCTTAACCTACTCACATACAATTGAGACTCTCGTCTCTCACTTTTCAATCGTCTGAGGAGAAGCTCATGATATGGTATAGGTTATGGTATCCTTTCCTTAGGGTGTTCCAGATCTGACCATCTTACCACTTTATCTATCTGTTGACCTCCCAGGGGGATGCACCTACCCTCTCCCTTTCCCTCTGTCTCACAACCTGACTCTCTTTCTTCGTCTGATATTCCTAGATCCTAACTAGTGAGACTATCATCCTCTTCTTCCCTGTCTAACGTTAGTCTGCTCAAAGACATTGCTCAGCCTTCATCACTAACCATGTTTACCTCCTCATCCCATAGTTTAGGTATCAGGGATCGGCTACTGTTCCCTCGAGTCCCATACTCGCTGTCCTGAATTATTTGGTGATATATCTCATCAATCCTTTCTCCAATACTTTCTGCATCATATCTTTCCACTTCCTGTGCTACTCTAGGTATTTCTTGACTCTTTTCCCTCATCGGGAGACCTTCACTTATCTTGTCCCATTGCCCCTGTATTTCATTGCTTGGTCTAATTCATTCTTTAATAATAAGACTGGCATTGAGACCTCGCTGCCTTCTATTTTGTTTTATCTCTTCGTCCACTTCCCTTCACATTCTTGAATCCCTTCTTATCCTTTCTTCCTCTTTCCTTTGTTCTTCACTTCTCACTGCCTGTCTTCTTTCTTTTTCTTCTCTCCTTCTCTGTAATCTTTTTTCCTTCACTTTTGTGCCTCTTTCTTCCTCTCTCTTTCTTTTTTCCTACTTATATCATACTTCCTTTGTTCCTCTGCCAAATTTTCATCTTTCTCTTGTTCTTCTCTATATATATGTTCCGTCAATCCCTACTTTTTCTTCCTTGCTCATCTTTAATTTACTTTACTTTATTAATTTGTATCGTGCACCACTGACCTGGAGGCTTAAGAGCGCCGACAAAAAAACAAAGACAAAACAATACATTTAGATGAGACAAAGAAAGCAGGTCAAAAAGTCAGCTATCACCAGAGAAACCTATTCAGATTAAAAGTGAGAGACCTAACTAAACAGGAATGTCTTTAGTTTCTTCCTAAACACATTGTGTTTAAGAAGAAACAAAAGAAAAAATCCTCCCACAATCTCTTTTCTCGTTCCCTGTCATTCTTTTCTTGATCATCCTTGTCTTCTCTTTGCCTAAACTCCTCGATGCTTTTTCCATCTAGCTTGAGTAGCATCTGTTCTCCCATTCATTCTTTCTGTACGAGCGTTACCTCATTAGCCATATCCTTTTATCCTTTTCATCTCTTAATTTCTCAGTCTATGTCTGTCAATATATTCGATATCTCACCTTTTCTTTCTTATCCTGTGTGAATTTACAGGCATCTTCCTTCCTTTTGCTCTCTTCTGGACTATGATCACTACTATAAGCGGGAGGTTCACATCCTGGATTACTATACCACGCCACTGCTTTTAATTCCTTTAAAGGATAAACTCCTATCTCGTCTGTATCCATGTTGTTAATTTTGGGCAAAGTAAGAGGAGGTGAAGGCTCAATGCCCTCCCTTTTATGCTGATTAAGCATCCACTCCTCGTCTGGCGGGTCCTCTTTCTCCTCTTGGTACATTTTTCAAAGTTCTAAAACAGCCAGTCATTTTCTCTAATTTCTTTCCTGTGTACGCAGCATGCACATATATAGTCATGTGCTGTAATACTGCTTTCGATAAATGATCCCCCTTGTGGCCATGATATAAACATTTTATCAGCTGTACCCTTTATCCATTCTGCACTGTACTGTTTGAGCTTTGGCGCATGCCTTGGCAGTGTTTCACAAAGGTGCATGAGAGCCGTTTCCTCCATAATGACAAGATGCAATTGACTGTCGATGCTTACCAGATCGATAATAAAATCTCTGTCTATATCAAGGCACCACTTTTAGTCTTAAAACAACATATATATGAGCAAGCACCATCAACCGCCACTCAATCCACTTCTGTCTCAACAACCTATCTGTCTTCTTGAAAAAGAGAGGTTTGTTGCTCCCGGCTATCTTGCTTGTAGTTTATGAAATAAATATTTTTGACACTTTGGTTAATACGAATTAATTTGTTTATTGTTGGTGTTTTTCTCTATGATCTTTCCATAAGTACATGTGTTTATGAAAAACACTATTTCGAGCTTGACGAGCAAGTTTAGGTCAGCCGACACGTGTTTCGACCTTACGGTCGTTCTCAAGGCTGACAATATTCAATTAGTGACAAAGTAAAGTGACATATTACATTATGTTCAGCAGTGGTGTTTATGGTGATGTGCAAACATAGTGACAGGTAGTGACATGATATCAAAAAACATTGATGTGTCGGTATAAAGAAAGTTTAAAAATTGGAAGAAGAGGAGGGAGGAAGAGAAGAAAGAGGTAAGTAGCTGGTTGAAATTGTGCTAATGGTAAATAGATTGAGGTAAATGCCTCTTACCAATTAGGTTTGCTGTGTGCCCTCAGTGGGGTTCTGTAATATAAACTGTCCTTTGCGGCAGTCCTGGCTCCTGTTGGGCCCTGGGGGAGATAGAAAATTGGGGAGGAGGGTTGGTGGGAACTTGCAATATGAACCCCCCAGGGGTACGTTAATAGTCCCACTTGCCTAGTTTAGGGATTGTTGGCTGTGCTCATTGCACATGAGCACTGTGGAAAACATCAAGGGCTTTTCTTGAATAGCCTTTGTGTGTTCCCACCCATTGTGCGTGTTGGTGGTGGAAATAGCGGTGTCATCTAAGTACATAACTGTCAATTGATTGTCCCCAGGCAGTATTGGCTGGGGTTGTTAAAATAAATGGTCCTGGATGTACATCTGTCTTCTTAATGGCACCAAATGTTTACTACACATTAATTTCAAACGTCACTTCCACTCTTTACAATTTCTTACTTCTAAAACTTCACACAAAAAATGATACTTAAAACAATCACCCGATACACATGAATACCCCTTGTGATCACCTTCCCTTTTTCTATAACATATTTATAGTAAGAAGTATACTTCCCGGCTCAAATTATATTAGCCTATATAGGTTTTGATACATCACCTTTCACAGTCCTGACTGTGCGTTTTCTCTCTCTTAATATCCTGATCAGAATTTGAAACGCCTTCTTGTACTGCCATTGAAATAGGATTACTTAGGCATTCCTTTATTTACCCAAAGGTTCCTGTTACAAAATAAAACACAATCCCACCCCTTTATATTGCCATTTCCTTTAGTTTAATTATCTCACTTAATCAACTCGAGGCCTTCGATATCAACTCCTTCTCCAATCCGACCACTTCGCCTTCCGTCCGCGGAGCGCCCGTGGAAACCGAGCAGGAATTTCTTCTAAGAGAGACCTATTCACCGTCTCGATTCTTCTTGCAAGTTTATTTCTATCTGCCACTCTCCCCAGGAAACTCCACGATCTTCCAGCTAATGGCAGAGGATGCCCGATCATCCAAAACTCTAAAGTCAAACTGGTTTGAATCGGAAACCATCTGCTCTGCTACCACAT
This sequence comes from Ambystoma mexicanum, assembly GCA_002915635.3. Taxonomy (NCBI): domain Eukaryota; kingdom Metazoa; phylum Chordata; class Amphibia; order Caudata; family Ambystomatidae; genus Ambystoma; species Ambystoma mexicanum. The sequence goes on from CM030325.1 coordinate 969,871,048, forward strand.
GAGCTTATGACCCTTTGGAACATTCATATGTAATGGATGGGATTACACCAGAATAATTCTGAGGCCAAATAATCGGACAAACGCATGAAGATGCCAAGTTACTGTTTTATTAACAATTATCTAAAGAGGGAGGTTACAACGAACGTCAACGGATGAACGCTCAATCTCTCAATGATCACCACAAAAATTACAATTCTTATACTCAATTATTAATCTTAGTGATGTCATACTAGGTGGCAATAGTGAAAACCCTATCAAGGGTCGGGATTGTTTAAAGGAAACATGTACATGTACACTTATAGAGGAGCTAGGATTGTTATTGGCTGTCCTTTATCAGGTGGACAACTTATGCCTACCTCTAAAAACAGGTAATTTCAGAAACATTAGAATCACAGTTTCTCATTGGGTTTACCAGCAATAAGGCCCTTCGTTATACCATGTAATTTCTGCAACATTTGGTTCATTTAGCAGCATGTAAGCCCAGACCCAGGTGCACGGAGATAGGACATGAAGCTACCTCACCACCCAATTAGCCCAGCATCTCTCCTCACCCATGCCTTCTGCCATGAAATTGTCTTTGTACTTGACCTGGTAGCGTATTCTCATCTTTTGGGAATGCACAAGAGTGAGGGCTGTCGCTATTGTGTCTGAAACACCAAGTTCAAGTTCAATTTTCATCCTTGTTCACGTGACAGGAGACCTCGATCTAGTACATTTTGCAGCTTTTAAATGCTCTAAACAAATTAAAACTTGACATCCCTCGTGTTTTTTCTTGCACCTTAACATGAGAAGACTCATCCTCCGCACACTTGTTCTTCTTCAGAATAGATAGCTGACCTCGATTTCTACGATCTTGACTTCAGGCCAGGAAGCCCCTCCACACAGTTCAATGAGCCTGCTGTTCTGCTGCGACACAGTTTTCCCTTCCCCCTTCATAGTTTCTGGCTTATTTATTTCATGATACCAATGTCCATTCTCTGTACAATGGTGGCTTTACCTGCATTCTATTTACTACTCATAGCTAGCCTCTAGGATGCCTAGATCTATCTTGCATTTCAGCATCTGTACATTTATTGAACTTCTGTTTTCTGCAGCACTTTGTTAATGTGTAATCTTCTTTTGCACATTGTCAGTTCACTCGATTCTTTACTTTGTCATTCGTCCTTTAAGATCCATATATTGTCTTCAGTCAGTATCTCGGGACGTCGTGCATACTTTCTTATGATGTCATCAATTCATGTGCTTAGCTCTTTCTCTATATCTTCTTCCAAAAACCTGCTGCGGTATTGGTACAATAGCTGGTGTCAGACAAGGCACAGTCTCATGTCTCCAATACAGGGGAGCAAGGGGGCAGGGTCTTCCTGCATATGTATACAGCTGTTCCTCTACAGAACTGTAAGTGACTCTGTTTTGCTCGGTGGGGGGAGATGACATGTCCTGGCAGGGACACAGAAAACAGAGACTCAGAGCTTCATCACACAGACCAATTAGAAGGAGTGAGGCAAGTGCATGCGCAATAGGGAGACCATAGGGATGACCCCATGCACAAGAAAAAATAAAGGAAGGTTTATGCTGCTAGAGGCTTCTGTCTTTATCGCAGGCCTGTGCCTGCTTTTGTATATGTGTGTGGCTGCATTGTCCCTGTATATTTGTCAATGATGGATAATTGCAAAAGAGCCCAGAGGAACCCAACACGGAGGTTATATTGTGAATGGCTGCCTGAGTGCATATTGTGATGCTGGAAATGCATCGAGGGGACAGGGCCTATGTATCCTTGTCCTTTACTGCTTTTTATCGTGCGTTCTGTTGTGTTTTCTGCGCACAAGTTCATGTGGGACTCCTGGCGGTGCAGCTCTCTCTTTTGGTTTGGTGAACAGACCCATGGAATACCCTTATGGCGCACATGGGTATTGATACAACCCTGTGCCCCTAGTGTATGTTTTTGGGCACCTGTGTGTGACCCACAGAGCAGGGTTTGGGCTGGTGGCAGCTCCGTGCTGAAATAACTGGTGCCTGAGCGTCCTCCATTTTGGGATGCCCAGGCCCTGTCATTGGAATCGGTAGATTCCTGATGGAGACAAAATGGCCCCCATGGCCTCTTGCCTTCCATCACCTGTTACCTTGATCTTCCAAAGTCCCGGAAGCCCTGCCGCTGTCTCTTCCTCCTGACTGGCTGTTGGTTTGAAGTTCCATATATGGTAGTATGGGGAAGTGCCGACCAGACTGGCTGGAGCCTTCTCAACAACCGTATGTTGTGGGTACGCCTGTGGGTGGGACCTGGGTGAATGAATACGCATTCTATGTTGTGGGTGTCTAGTATCTGGTGGTTGACACAATGACTGAGACAGCCCTGCCCGAAACCGGTATGAATGCAGTGTGGAATGTTGAATGGCTCGGTACGTGTCCCAATACACATAACTTTTTGTGAGTGTCTGGAGAGAAATGAATGGCCTGAATGCACTGTGTGCCTGATTGGCTGCCTGCCTGCCTGAATGCCCTTAGTCGTGATTGGATGCTTGAGTGTGACACAGCAGAATGAATGGGAGATCAACAGTATATCTGGGGACCTCTCACTGCTAGGAATCATGTTCAGAGCTGAGGTCCACTACGACGAGTAACTGGAGTAACTGAAGCTTGACCTTGAAGCCCTGCTGGACGAGAAGAATTGCTGTTGCTCTCCTTCACAATCTGAAAGTTGCTGTGCCTCCAAGGACTGACCCAGAGAGGACCTAGTAAGGCGCCCTCTTCCTGAGCTACGAGGGGCCATCGTGCACCAGCTGATCTTTGCCTAAGCTCCGTGGTAGACAGACCTGCGACAGGCTGCCGACACGATACGGGGACTGCTGCGGAACTCCAAGGAGAAGTGCCCGGACTGTTGTCCACCAATGTCGATGACCGCTGTCACCGACTGGAGCCGCCGTGCTCCCGTTTGCCTAAGAACTTCACTTGATCCAAGGACGCTCTTATCTGCATCATCGCTGCTGTATCCTGCTGGAGAAGGCCTGACCATTGACGCACTGAGGAGCATCCACCGGTGGGTTTCCCGCCACCCAAAGACCAAAGAGATGCCGACGACTCGACGCCACTGCCTGGCCACAGTTCTTCAAACTCTTTGCAGTCCAGAACTATCGAGACCGAGGTGCCCCACACGCCTCTTCCTTGCAGGACGTTTACGCTTCCGCGTCAACGAGCACCGCTAGGAACGAAGCAGCCACTTCACCGTCGTAGCTCGTCCTGTTCTCCGTCAGACGTTCGATGACCCGTGACTCCTGCCTTAAAGGGAGGGCACTCAAGAAGGGCCATCGATTTCCCGATGAGGAACGCTACAACGCCAGGTACTTTGGGGTTGCAGAACTATTGGGAAGGCTGTTGAGAACTATTTATGGACTGGGCTTGTATCTTTATTCTACAGGTTGCCCAAGTGGGGTGATCTCCACGCAGAACTGTGTTTAACGGTAGTGACCAGTATTCTACCAGTTGTTCAACCATCTTGCTTTCCATCCTCTCTCTACTGCTGGTTGCCTCTTTATTTTGATCTTTGTGTCATTCTGACCGTATGCACTTTAATGAGATCTGATAACATTTGTTGTACCACTTTAGAACTGTATATATTTACCATTGTTGATTTCTGAGCACAAAGTGAGTTATTGTGATAGTGTACATCACCTCGAATATTAATTATATAAAGACTGTGTTTTGACCGATACAGTGTGTGGACATTCCTTTGTGGGTGCTTGGGGACTACACTGTACTTAAGAACCAGCCTGCATCACCTCCCGAGAAGCTAGGCCAATAGACAATCTTGGCAGGGGTCCTCTGTGCCTCTCCTCTATCATATAGAGAGCGGAAGTACAGACCACCCCCCTACGGTCTTTACAACTGGTGGCAGCGGTGGGATGCTTATGGTTTTAAGAATCAGTGTATAACCGTGCCACTTACGAAGGATATCTGCACTTTTTTAAATTAAGGTTTAGTCGTGTACAAGATAACTGCATTACAAGCAATGGAATCTATTGCGAATGGTAAATTGACTCGGATGAGCTTAGAGGCTCTCCAGAGTGCTTGTGAAGCCAGGGAATTAGACTTTGTGGATAAGTCTAGGGTTGAGCTGATAGCTGCCCTGGTGGACTACCAGATTGATTGTGAAGCTCTTGAAGGGGGGGTGCAACCACTGAGGACTCTACCCCGAGGGTTGTCGCCGAATCTGATTCTAGGAATGCCACCATTCCTTATGCCTCTGTTCCAAACACCAGCACTGCTCTTCAGGGGGAAGCCCTGAAGATTAAACTTTTAAAATTGGAGCTACAACAGGAACAGTTAGCCTTTCAATACAAAAAGTTGGCAACAGATGCTGAGCTTAAGGAGGAGTTGGCACAGCAAGTGATACTCAAAGATAGGGACACTGAGCACCAAAGAATTCAGCTAGACAAAACTCGAGTGGAGATTTCAGCTAAACCACTTGAGAGTGGCAGGTCCCAGCAACCAAGTTTATGAAAGATTTGGTTGGTGTGTATGCGGAGGGTTCTGATATCTTCCAATGGATTGAAGCATTTGAAATGGCTTGTGCAATTCACGATGTTGACAAGAGAGATTGGGCTAAGTGTCTGTTAAGCAGTGTGCCTCAAACTGGATATGACTGTATTCTGAAACTGAGTGTGGAAGAAAGGAGTCAGTATAAGTGCATGAAGTCTGCTTTAATTGCCAGGTTTGGCAAGATGCCTACCCAATATCTTAAACGGTTCTGGGTTTTTAAGAAACGAGAGAATGTGTCTTGGGTTGACTGGGTGAGTGATGTGTACATGAACATGATGGGGTGGATTGATGGTTACAAAGTGAAAACGTTAGTTGAATTGTCTCACCTCTTGTTTATTGAGCATTTTTCAGAAGCCTGTTCACCAGAGCTGCGTCAGTATGTTGCTGACCAGAACATTTTGGACCCCTTTAAGCTGGCTAGGTTGACTGACAAGTGGGTCTCCCACCGGGTGTCCCCTAAGGACTCCGGTGGGAAGGACAAGGACAAAGAAAAGGGGGCCTCTCAGAAAGCTGAGGAGTCCCAGAAGCAGTCACAGTCGGGTAAACCAAAACCTTCCTCTCCGAAGACCCAAAAACCTAGTGGGGGTAAGTCTGTTGTGGGTCCCAGTGGGTCCCAGTTGCTCCAGTACCGTACCCCGCACTACTGGCACTTGTTGGGATTGTGGGGCTCTAGACCACTGAAAGGGTGACCCCAAGTGTAAGGGTAAGGTACTTGGAGTCCAGGCTGCCAGCCTGACCTATCCCTACTCCGTACCTGAGGTGGAGGCCACTGTCATCCCCTACTCTACTGGGATCACCTTCGGTGCTCCCGTAGAGATTTCCTTAGTGTGCCTCGGGGCCTGGGACCAGTACGCAGAAGTACTGGTGACTATCCCACAAAACACTCGTAGGTTTTTGAGAATTGTCCTCTTGAATGGCCAGCCTTCTACTGGTTTGAGAGACACTGGGGAGAGCATGACAGTTGTCGTGACTTGCCGCGTAGTGAAGAATAAAGGGGCCTCTGTCCACAAATCACCCACAGGAAGAGAGTAAAGGAACTCCCTGTGCGAGCTTTGAGGCCACAGGTGGTTTGATGATTCACTGGATCTGATGACGCCGAGGAACCCAGAGGCTGTTAAAAGGAAGTTAGGGATAGCACAGGCAAACACAGTACTTTGATATGAAAGAGTGTGCAAAGACTTTCTTACCTAAATCTAGCGGGATGGATCTAGGGTGCCCAGGGTCAGATGTGAGGCAGCGTCAAAGATCCGGACAGCCGTGTCCTAGATGGTAGGTACCGGCTGGTGCCTGTAGTCCTTCCGTAGCCGAAGGGAACTTGAAACTGATCACGAAGTCTATGGTCAGAAGATCAAAAGCCAGAAAGGGAAAATCCAAAATCAATCCGTTAAGCGTAGCAAAAGAGTACCAAAAATCCGTACAAAGTTCCGAGTGACAGTATCCGTGGAGCAAGAAAGCAAATCCGTGGTTCGTAAGCCTGAGTCCAAAATCCGATGAAGCAAACAACGTAAATCCTGAAAGCGCCAAACAGAGTTGTGAAACAGCAGTGAAGCGGTGAGCAACTCGAACATCCCGGCTTTTACGTGCGTCGGCTCCCAGTCACGTGAGCGGAAACTTGACCACATGATCGGGAAACCGTCGCGAAACCAGGAAGTAACCGTGATCGGGTGCTCAAGCCCGAACGCAGCCTCCATGGGAGTTGCCAATGAAAACGAGTCAACAAACCGGGCCTGCCTCTTCACATGGCCCGAAACCGCCGGCAATGACGACTCCCTCGCACCATAGGTGAAGTGATGACTTGGGAGGTGGACTGTGACCCGGGGAGTCTAGCAGTGTGTGTCGGGTTGTCAAGCAATATGGTGCGTGGTTGTGTAACTGAATTGTTGTGCATGACAGAGCCCCCCCTCAATGGCCCACGACCACGTGGGCAGGAAGGATGATCCCGGTGAAAACGTGAAACAAGCCTAGGGGCATGGACATCACACGCGCGGACCCAACAACGCTCCTCGGGGCCAAAACCCACCCAATCCACAAGGTACTGGAGACCACCCGAATCATACGGGAACCCAATATACCCGAAACCTCATATTCCATCGAGTCCCCCACTGAAACAGGACCAGGCATAGACCGGAGACGGGTAGGGGCCGGGCAAGGTTTCAGCAAAGAGGTGTGAAAAACAGGGTGTATGCGCCAGGAGGCAGGGACCGAGAGGCGATAAGCCACAGGGTTTATTACAGCGGAAATCCTATATGGGCCCACAAAGCGAGGGAGTAATTTGCGACAACCAGGAAGCCTCAGATGGCGAGAAGAGAGCCAAACCCTATCTCCCACAACATAGGAAGGTGCCACTGTCCTCCTCCGATCCGCTGCAGCCTTCGTAGACTCCTGGGCCTCCCGAAGGTGAGTAAGGGTTTGAGCCTGAACGGCCGATAAGTCGCGGGCACAGGCAGCAGCAGCAGGATTATCAGAAGGTGCAAGGTCTGGGATAGGCAAAGTGCGAGGGTGTTGACCATACAAAACATAAAAGGGAGAAGAGCCAGTGGAGGAATGCGTTGCGTTGTTGTAGGAGAACTCAGCGAGGTGTAGTAAACTCAGTCAGGACTGCTGGTGTTGCAACACTAGACAACGCAAATACTGCTCCATGGCTTGGTTCATCCTCTCAGTCTGGCCGTCCGTCTCTGGATGATATGCGGAAGAGAAACGGGAATCGATGCCTAGAAGGACCGTGAGTGCTCGCCAGAAACGAGAAGTGAACGGGGGACCCCTATCTGAGATGATAACTGTGGGTAACCCAAAGAGACAAAAGACCAATTTGAAGAAAAGAATCGGCCAAGGCGGGGCTGAAGGATGCCGGAACAAGGAATTGAACGAGCCATTTTGGAAAAGGAGTCGACTACTACCCAAATGGTATCGAATCCCTTGGTTCTGGGTAGGTCTGTTATGAAATCCATGGATACCGTGTGCCAGGGCCTGGGGGGTATGGGTAAAGGAAGCAAGAGCCCCAGCGGGCGCCCTCTGCAATGTTTACACTGGGCGCATATTGCACAGGTGTTAACGTATCCTTCTACGTCGTGTTTCATGGAGGGCCACGAACACCAACGTCTGAGGAGGTCCAACGTGCAGCTTTGTCCGGGATGGCCATTGATGGCGCTATCGTGGGAACATTCCAAAGCAAGATTACGAGCGTCGGTCGTTGGTAACCACAATCTGTTTTGGATATACGGTAGCCTGTCATGAAACACCGGATCCCACTCGGTAACCTGATCAGGATGTAGTGAAACCCATTTGCGAATGGAATCCAACAAAGGCATAGGAGGGGTGCAAATACAAATGACATGCTGGTCTAACAGATTTTCCGGAAACACAGGCAAGGATACCCCACCCGGAGAGCGAGACAACGCGTCCGCCTTCCCATGGGACAAACCGGACCTATGTTTGATCTGAAAGTCAAAGGCCGCAAAGAACAAGTGCCACCGCACTTGCCGACTGTTAATACACTTTAGTGAGGCCAAATCCTGGAGGTTACGGTGCTCGGTGAACACAGTGACAGCGTGCCTTGCCCCCAACAGATGATGCCGCCAAACCTGGAAGGCATCCTTGATGCCCAACATCCCCTTCTCCGTGACGGTGTAGTGCAACTCCGTCGCAGAGAACTTCCAAGAATGAAACGCAACCGGGTGTAACTGACCCAAAGAAGGACAGCGTTGGGACAAGACCGCACCAAGGGCAAAGGAGGAAGCATCAGCCTCCACGATGAATGGGAGTTCTGGGTCCGGGTGCTTCAGGACGGGGGCCGTTGGTAAACGCTAATTTCAGGGCATCAAAAGCACTTGGTGTTCATGTAACCAGACAAAAAGGGGACTTGGGACTGGTCAGGGCAGTGAGAGGGGCTACAAGGGATGAGAAATCCTGGATGAAGCGCCTGTAGAAATTCGAGAACCCAAGGAATGATTGCAGGGACTTAATGTTACAGGGCTTAGGCCAATCCAAGACTGCACGGACCTTGGACTGGTTCATTGCCAGACCCCCATGGGTGATATGGAAACCCAGAAATTCCACACTTTCAGTGTGGAACTGACACTTCTCAGGTTTGGCATAGAGTGAGTGTTGGCGGAGACGGGACAGTACCTTGCGGACATGTGATATGTGGTCCTTCATGTTCTGGGAGTATATCAAGATGTCATGCAGGTATACTGCTACACACACATCCAACAAGTCGTGAAAGATCTCATTCATGAAACGTTGGAAGGTAGCAGGAGCGTTACAAAGCCCGAAGGGCATGACCACATATTCAAACAATCCGTAGCGAGTGCAGAAGGCCATTTTCCACTCGTCTCCGGAACGAATTCTGACCAGATTATAGGCCCCGCGGAGGTCAAGTTTTGTGAAGATGGTGGCATGGCTTAACCTGTCCAATAATGGGGTAATCAAAGGAATCGGATATCGATTCTTGATGGTAATAGAATTTAGTCGACGGTAGTCCACACAAGGACGCAGATCGCCCTCTTTCTTGGGGACAAAAAAAATAGGGCTAGCCGCCGGTGAGGTGGAAGGACGTATATGACCGACTTTCAAGGCTACCTGTATGTACTCCTTTAAAGTTTGTTCTTCCGAGGGAGACAAGGAATAGATACGACCTGAGGGAATCACAGAATCAGGAAGCAAGTCGATGGGGCAGTCATAGGAACGATGTGGCGGGAATACCTCCGAGGAACCCTTATCAAAGACTTCATGGAAATCCCCGTATTCTGTAGGAAAACCAGTGGCAACAGCCCCCACCACATGAGGCTCTAGGCCATAGTAGCGTCTTCATGTAGTGTGAGTTGCGCTATGGCCCCTCGGCGCTCGTGGGGTGATACAGTGTCGTCAGGTGCAGTGAAGACAAAAGTTCTGACATGTTTCAGATTCGAAATTAACCTTGCCAGACTTCCAATCAATCAAAGGGTTGTGTAGATGCAACCAGGGGAGACCCAATATGATCCCAAACTGTGCAATAGTAATCAGGTTCGAATGAGATAACTTCCTGATGCGTGTTCTGGATAGTTAGGGTGACCGGGGCAGTCTGTTGTTTGATTGGGCCTGAAATCAGTGCTGTGCCATCCACCGCCTGTACCGGCTCTGGACGCTCCTTGGTAATCAGAGGTAAATTTAAAGGACCCAGCCAGTTTAATGTCAATATAGTTGCCCGTGGCGCCTGAGTCTAAGTAAATTTGAGACAGCGTGAACAATATCGGGTGTTGGTTTTATCGTGGCTTGCACTAACACTGGCCTAATCCTGCCAAAGTGGGGTACCTGTCCGGGGAAACGGAAGTATTGCTCGAGCCAGCCCCCGGATCTAGGGTCGAGCATTCTGAAAAACCGGATTCTTGAGCTTAGGGCGTCTAGGACATGACTTTCCAAAATGGCCATTCAGGCCGCAATAGAAACAAGCATGGTCAGTTCTTCTGTGGTCTCTCTCTACTTGTGTGATAGGGCTGCAAATACCACCTATCTGCATGGGCTCGACGCCTGTGTCAGAGGAGGAGGAAGGCAAATTGGTATTGGGAACTCCTGTTTCAAAATGACGTTCGGAACGCCTTGCGTCGATTTGTAACGCGAGGTCCACTAAATCGGTATGAGTCGTGGGCAAGGAAGGGACGACAGCCATAGCGTCTTTCATGGTGTTGTTGAGCCCTCTATAGAAGACAACTGCCTTCTTTTGTTCAGGCCATGACGTTTCAGCAGTTAGCTGATTGAAACGAGCAATGTATTCTATGAGGTATCCCTTTCCTTGAGTCAGATCTAACAGCTCGAGGTCTCGGGACTGTGCTTTGTGGCATGTATCAAACACACGAGACATTTCTGTGATCAGCAGCTCAAAGTCGTATAGAACAGAATTATCGTTTTCCAACAGAGGGTTAGCCCATGCTGCCGCAGTGCCAGCCAAATGAGACAAAGTGAACGCCGCTTTTGTGGTGGCATCGGGGAAAGCCTGAGGTCTGCAAAGGAAGCGTAGTTTTGCACTGGTTTATAAATGTACGAAACTTTCTAGGGTCACCGTGGAACCTTTCTGGGGCGGCCAAGGGAAATGACGTGGGCATGAGTACTGGCAACTGAGGTGTTGTAGGGACAATGGGGGGCTGAGGAACAATAGGCTGAACAGGTGGGGTTTGAGCCGCGGGGCGGTCTCTCCGAACTCAGCATCTGCAGGCAGAGGGTGTTGTGTACTTGGATCAAATCTAGCCTCTGGTGTATCGCAGCAGTGGCTGCACCCATTATCCGCCCTTAGCAATGTGAGTGCCTGTACCAAGGCAGCCACGGGATCCTCAGCTGGCAGGCTCCATACTCATCACAACGCAACGGCTTCACAGTCTGTCGTGACTTTGCCGCGTAGTGAAGAATAAAGGGGCCTCTGTCCACAAATCACCCACAGGAAGAGAGAAGGAACCTCCCTGTGCGAGCTTTGAGGCCCACAGGTGGTTTGATGATTCACTGGATGTGATGGACGCCGAGGATCCCAGAGGCTGTTTAAAAGGATGTTAGGGTTAGCACAGGCAAAACAGTAACTTTGATATGAAGAGAGTGTGCAAAAACTTTCTTACCTAAAATCTAGCGGGATGGATCTAGGGTGCCAGGGTCAGATGCGAGGGAAGCGTCAAAAGGATCCCGGACAGCCGTGTCCTAGATGGTAGGTACCGGCTTGGTGCCTGTAGCCCTTCCGTAGCCGAAGGGACTTGAAACTGATCACAAAGTCTATGGTTGGAAGATCAAAAGCCCAGAAAGGGAAAATCCAAAATCAATCCGTTGAGCGTAGCAAAAGAGTACCAAAAATCCGTACAAGTTCCGAGTGACAGTATCCGTGGAGCAAGACAGCAAATCCGTGGTTCGTAAGGCCTGAGTCCAAAATCCGATGAAGCAAACAACGTAAATCCTGAAAGCGCCAAACAGAGTTGTGAAAACAGCTGTGAAGCGGTGAGCAACTCGAACTTCCCGGCTTTTACGTGCGTCGGCTTCCAGTCACGTGAGCGGAGAACTTGAACCACGTGATCGGGGAAACCGTTCGCGAAAC
>CM030325.1:969882645-969925145 GCA_002915635.3 Ambystoma mexicanum
TCTCCCCTGGGCTGATCCCGGAAGGGTAGCTATCCCTTCTTTGGTTAGTACCCCTGGTTGGGAAGATTTGGATACCCCTCCACCCTTGACCTCCCCTCTCCGGATTCGGTTGTCTGGGCTCAGGGAATTGGGGAAAGAAGGGTGGAGGATTTTGGGGCTGGAAGTTGGGTGGATACCTGGGAAGAAGTTCTGCCAGGGATTGGTGAGTTTCTGCCCTCCGTGGGAAGTTAGGAGGGAAGTTCCCGGGTTAGGTGCTTGGCTGGATCCCCCCCTTGGGCTGGAGGAGTCCACACATAACCCAGGATGGGTCGATTACCCTTGTAACGGCGGACTTACATAGTTAAGAGAGGCGAGGGACCCCATTTGTGTGGGCTGCTCCTTGGCTCCCTGCTGTGACTGGCCCGAGGACCTTCTGGGCCCTAGCATTATTAGGTGCAGGTAGGTTTTAGGCCCCCCATCTCCAAATCTAAAAAGGGGGTGACCTTTACTTCTGCCACCTTGGCACAGCAGGGGTGCTTTGGTTTTGGGGTTTTTTGGCTGATTTTTGTTTTCCACCGGTTTCTGCACCTCATAGATCCGGGTAGCCTGTTTCAATGACCCAGTCTAAAGATCTTTTCTCATGAAATCTCTCACGAGCTGGGTCATTATATATTTGGGCAAGGCATGGAAAAACGTATTAATAAATTCTCTGCTATCCGTGCGTACCCTTCTTGTGGTCTGTGCAAAAGCACGCTTTAACTCCTGCACAAATTCTTGTGGGGCCTGATCCTCCCACATTGCAAATTGTAGGCTGCCTTGCGAGCCTCTTGAGGATTTCTATGAGTAGAAAAATGTTTCAAGATGGCCGCCTTATAGGTGGACCATCTTAAATGATTTTGGTCCTCCAGCCCTGCAAAGAAACTGGAGTACTCTGGGGAGAATGTCACTTTACATATTGGATACAGCTTTGGCTGTCCTTCAAATGAAAAGTCTCCATCATTTGCTCATAGAGCTCCAAGTGTTCCCAAACAGAATACTTGGCGTTCTTATGATAAGGCGTGATGACACTCCTGATTGCCTTAATCTGCTTTAAGGGGTCCTTAATCAAGGCCCTTTTTTGCGCTTATTGGCCTTTTTGGTTCGGGTAACCCTGGTCCATTCATCTTCTGACTCAGAGGCACTGCTCCAGAGTTCCCGTCTGGTTCTTCCAGGTTTTCCCGGATCTGCGAGCCTGGGAATGGCTGGCAGAATGTGGGGACCTGGTCTCCTGTGTCCTGTACCCGCTCAGAGGAGTCTTCAAGATCCCTCCTTGCTGCCAGGATTTGATGGGTACCCCCCCCACTGACCTAACTGGGCAGAGGTTTTCAGGATGCCCTTAATGGGCCTACTCTCCTGGGGTTCCCATCAAATGCACTGTTGCTTGGGTGCCCATACCCGGATGCCCGCCCCTCCATTCCTGGGTGGTACTGGCCTATGAGCCCCATGCTTCTGGATGGATAGTAATCTGCCATCCCTGTGGCCCTATCTCATGGTGCGCCAGGGGACATGGGTGGTGGCAGAGTCCAGGGACTGAGAGAAATAAAGGCCTCTGGTACTAGGGCTCCTGGGGTTATGCTCAGGAGTTTCTCTTTCCCAGCGAACCTCATCTCTATCCGCCCTGCTCCCTGTTGCAATGCAAGAGCCTGCGCCTTCAGTTCCTCAGTTAAGGCCTTACTAGACTCTATCAGTCTCTCCTGCATCACTACCTGTTGTTGGAGTCTATCTTGTGCTGGCAGAGAGCCTCATTCTCTCTCTGCGTTCCTGATTGGTCCTGGAGCACTGGGCCAGTCTTTGCTGCAGGATGGTTACCTCCTGAGCTGTGTCCCTATTGGCCTGCTCCTGTCTTGCCAGAGCATCCTCCACCCTCCTGGTGTGCTCTAGCAAGTCCTGGTGTTCTTTTTTGGAGGTCACCCTGTCCTGGTGGCCAGGGTGTTTTTCTTCCAATTTCCTTTTAAGTGGCAGACTTCCTGGCCTAAGGTATCCCTTTCCTGACTAAGAGCCTGCATCTGTGCCGCCAGGTCGTCCCTTTGCCTTTGGAAGGCACCAGCTTTCTGGCGCTCCTGGTCAAATTCTGCCTGGGTATCCAGGTCTTTCAAAATCAGTTTATTGCTCTCTGCCTTCCCCTATCTAGGTGGCTTTGCAGGGTGACTACCTGCTCAGCACATGCCCTATTGAAGTCTAACTGTTGCCCCAGCTTTTTTCTGGCTCTGCAGTAGGGAGTCCAAACCTTCTTGGTACTCCTTCTGCAAGGCCAGAAATCTGGTATCCTGGTCAGCCTTTCCTGTTGCAGGATGTCCATATCCCTCTTTATTTTAATGATGTGCTGTCTACTCTCATTTCTGACTCCTGGCTCCCCTGCAGCCTCTGCTCAGAAGAGACCAGGTCAGATTGGACTTCTCTAACGCCATCTGTCGCTTATTCGCCAGATCTTGGCTTTCAGTACATTTATCCTGCATGTCTCCCATATATAGGTACAGGTATGCCGCTATCCTAACCATCTTGTCTTGTTCATCCTTAGCTTTAGGAGCCATGTATAGTTCACTCAGGGCCACATGTAAGGACCCTGATCTCTCCATATATCTGACCCTGTTTCCGTGACCTGTTGCGTGATGGCCTGCAACCAGACCATCTGGTCCTGGTGAGTCCACTCACCTCTCACAAATAACTTATGTAAGAAGTGCTCTCTGGCTATTTTCATGTCTACTAAGGTCGTTATTCTAGAGATTGGTCTCTGTCCTGACTTACAGAAATTAGTATTTTATTTTTGCAAAACAGACCTTTTTCTTAGAGCGTTCCTTTGAGGAGTGCTTTACAGCGTAACACAGCGTGGTGATCCGACCGGATATGTGTATCTGGTCAGCTGGCACGCTGGATTAATCTGCACAAGTGATATATCTAATCCAAACGTCCGGCACGAGCCCCCAATTTGTAAGAGGATTCAATTCAACACTACAGCTAAGTCAATGTCTAGTCTGGGATACTGAATGGAAACCCTTATTGATCTATCTTTATGTCCAGTTCATGCGTTCTGGATGACTACCCCTATATAACACCCCTCTCTTAGAATCCCCCTGACCCCACTGAGCCAAGAAGTAGGTTGCTTGCAAATTTAAAAGATTTATTTGAAAAAAATTAAACAATGTATAGATATATCACACTTTGATAATAAATTAATAATTGGATTATCACACTTAATCTGATATGATAAAGATTAACAACGGAGAATCTGGCACTAGCACAACTTGTGAATAGGAACAGAAGAAGAAGGTGGTGAGAGAATACTTAATCTAAGTTCAGATGGATGTAATGTTGAATGAAATGCAATACAGAAAATACTCAATATAATTTCAACAAAGCAATGTAATCACTTTCTCTGGCAATCCCCCCCCCTTTTATGCAATGCAAGGAATGGAAGGGAAGCACACAGTTCTCAGAAATGCAATCAACTGTAATTCAGTTCACCCAGCAAGCTTAGACTACAGAAGTTGGAAACACAGGCCCAAAATGCTTTTATATGTGCTGGCAATGAAGTGAAAAATATGCTAAATGCTTTTATATCCCTCTAGGAGGTTCTAGGTGAGTGAAATATACTTGGGATGAGTTCAGGCTCACTTTAGCAAGGATCTAGGGTGTAACTAGCAGGTTAAACGAATGTTTGGCAACTGAAAGCAAGCAACTTCTGTTTTCACACGTGGAGAAATTTGCAAATCGCGGCAAAATGTCAAATCGCGGCAGATTTTTCCGAGTGCGCCGGGCGCGATTACAGAGGAACTACAAGGACTATCACTATCGTTTTGGGGTCCTAGGAAAGCCTAGGATCTCAGCTTCCAGATGAAAGTTACCGCAAGTCTCTAGGACAAACGGTCACGGAGATATGAGCGATTAAATAAAGGTCGTTTTTCAGATTTGAAATTTTAAAGTTCAAAAAGACAAGTGCAGCTTGCAACTAGAAAATGACAGGTGACAGCTTTACAAATGACAGGTGACAGTTAGGAGGCAGTTCTACTTAGATTAAAATAGATTGAATTATATTATTTTAACTAAAAGATTGGTTCTGCACAGTTCTACTAGGTACTCACAATATCTTTTAAAATATGCCTCGCCACGGATCTGGTCAGGTTTTGGACTGGACTCCGGTCTCGGTCTCGGCACTTCACAGTGATCTGGGTCAGCTCTCTGGTTCTGCCAACAGTGGTCTGGATCAGCTCTGCTCTGCTGGTCTGGTCTGGGTCTCTAGTTCTGGATAGATTGAAGTCTCTAGTTTGGCTCTCTGGAGGTTTGATGGAGGTAAGGTATGGAATTTTGGCAGAGCTTCCAGCTGCAAGTGGAAAATGAATGTCCCTATCTGTCCTGTCTGTCTGCTTTTATCTGTTTTTAAAATGGGTGTGTGTGCAGCATCACTAGGCTCTACCCCTCTCCACTTGTCATTGGCCACTTCATCCGCTTCCACTTGATTGGGGGAATGAAATGAAGTGTCATCATGATGAGGTCTGTTTATGATACAGAGAACCCACCCCTGTCAACTTTACACACAATCTATATTTGCTCAAAAAACATATTTGCACAGGTACACATTTGTTTAAAATTACATGCACCCTTCACATATCACAGGAGGTATCCCCTGTTCAAACTCTGCTCTTCCTGGGGCTTGCATTCAGAAATGGCACATATTTTCACTTTTTAACTGATTTTGCATGTCGGACATTAACCCAAATTTACACACGTGTGCGCAAGGAGTATGGACATTAGTTGATGAAGTGTCAGATTTTTCACATGCACACATTTTGAGTAATATCCTCTTTTCCGCTAAAACCCCCCTGAACATACCACCGGGTCCTAACACGCCTTAAAATATGGGCAGAAAATTCACAAGAATTATGGTGTCATTTAAATAATTTTCACAAGTCCGTACTATGAGTTATTCATCTTTTTAGAGTTATGTTCTGGCCCCAAAGGGGTGTGGTTTCCCCCCAGCACAAGGTTGAATTTCTGGTTTTTCCAGTTCTGCCAAGCCAGCTTGCTCTCACAGGCAGTGCTCCTCCCCTGTCCTTCCAGGAGGAAGCTCCATTTTACGACATCTGCAATGAAACATTTGCCTGAGTCAGGACAGGGCTTTGTTCAGAGCTCCTGTATTCTGTGGGGGCTCCCCTTAAATCAATTATCAGAGAGATGGCATATCCTTAGTGTGGCCAGCAAAAGGCAGATAGGCCTGGGAACACAGCTGTGACTCAAGTTTCACTCCTGATGGGGGTTGTTGCCAGGCAAATTGGAATCTCTTTAAGCCAGTTTTAGCTACATGTCATTTCTGTTCCCAGTTTCTGCATTCAAATAAAACTAAACATTTTTACATATGCAGCTAGAATGCTGATTCTAAGTTTAAAACTATGACATTTAAACAATTGAAACCTATGTGACACTCAAAGTAGGTCACTCAGTCAATTTAAACACTTTGATTTTTAGTGTCTTCAGTCCAAATTTACTTAAACTGCTGAAATCCACAGCTCAGCCAGTCTTGTTATAAACCTTCAAGTCACTTCAGAAATAACTTTACATTGTATCCACCTCTCAGTAAGTCTTTCTTTGGCTTGCCTTGGGTTCATTTATTCAGTTTTACACAAAAAAGTAAAATCTGGTGTTGTTTTAAACGCCGGCTTTCTGATAGTGGTGAGTACTGGTACTGCACCCCTTTTGGGATTTAAGAAAATGAATTCCCAACAGTTATGGGTTTGCTTTTGGCAATCAGCATTGCCATTCCCAATGGTTTCAGACTACTGTGTGGGTAGTCCAATGGTGGTTTTAGGCAGTGCCCTTCTGTGCCCATAACATCGGCAAAAATGAGTGGCAGCCTATTCTTCATGCATTTCCCTGTGCATTTTCTGGGAAGCTCTGGCCATCATGATGTTTTCCATGTCAGTACTGCACAGTTTTGAGGTAGGGCTTGGATGCGTGGATAAAAACATCCCACAAGGTGACACCCAGATTGTCAAGGCGGTCGAACAGGAGCTTTGTAAAGATATTGTATAGGGCGGGTGATACGCAAGAGCATTGCAGGACTCCACAGTAGATAAGGATTGGATTAGCTGAGCCCGTGGGAGAGAAGACCCTTGTGATCCGGTTAGAGAGGAAGGATTGTATCCAGGTTGTGGACTCAGCAGTGAAGGTGGCTGCAGAAGTCAGATGCTCAGTGAGAATCTGGTGGTCGACAGCAGTAGAATGGCTAGTTTGCCATTGTCCTTTGCTTCGTCTATCTGGATTTTGAGTCCAAAAGGCAGTTTCTGTGTCGTGTCTAGGCCGGAAATCTGATTGTCTGAGCCCCAAGAGGTTGTTATTTTCCAAGTGATTTTGGATTTGTAGATAAGCTACTCTGTCCAAAATCTCAAGATGTAGAGGACATAATAATTGGTCTGTAGTTTGTGGGGTTGTTTGGGTCGAGCGTAGTTTTTTTTTAGAAGAGGCATTATCCACGCCTCCTTGAGGCTGCTAGGTACTGAGCTCGTTTTGAAGGAGGAGTTGATTAGGACTGTAATGAAGGGGCCAGTTCATTAGCTCCTTCTTGGATAGTGGTAGCAGGACAGAGGTCCCTTGGCATCTGGACGGTTTAAGAGCTTTAAAGGCTATTTTATCTGCAAGAGCTTTTTGATTTTTTTCACACCAGTCTGCATCTTTCACGCATGATTCTGTGTGGGTGTCTGGAGACTCAAGTTCCCTAAGGATACTAAAGAGCACTTTTGTTTCTGAATTTAGCATTGAGAATTCTGAGGTCATAGGTCTCTTTATTTGCATTAAGGATGGCTGTCTTGTAGGTGGAAGCACCTGCTGAGAAGAGAGCTTTGTTGGAGAAGTTGGGTGTTTTTCTCCATATGGATTCCGCTATTCGTTTGGCGTTCCAAAGGAGTTTCAAATCAGGGGTGAACCATTTGTTAAGATGGGCAATCGGCTTAGCTTTTGTGAGTTTGATAGGGGCAACATTATCAATTGCTGCCTCCAGCGTTTCGTTATAGCGGACGGCTAGTTTGTTAGCATCTAGGTCAGTGTAGAATGTAGGGTCAAGGATGTCCTGGACTAGTGGGCGGAGGTTTTGCATTGTTATATTGTGGCTGTTCCTGGTGAGAGTTTGTGGAGCAAGGACTGGGGTGGCGTTAGGGTTGACATTGCTTTGGAAAGAGAAGAAGATGGCATGGTGGTCAGACAAAGCAATAGGCACATTTTTTAGGATAGACAAAGTGCAGTTGTGATCGGCAAGCCAGTCCAAGGTTCTTCTTTTGTTATGGGTTGGGTCAGTGACATTCTGTCTGAAGCCTAGGTGGGATAGGGTGTTTTCCAGCGAAAGGGCGTTTGCTTTGTTAGGATCACCCAGACCTAGGTTGAGGTCCCCAAGCAAGATGATTTGAGAGCCTGGTTTGGTATTATTCGTAAGGAGGCCAGATAAGTCTTCCTCGAAGGAGGAGATGAGGCCAGGTGGCCTATAGATAAGGTGTGTAAGGATGGTTTGGGAAGCTGAGAGTAGTTCAGAGGATGGTAGGCTGACTGATTGTGTCGCTCTAAGGCCTAAAGAGGTTTTTGCAATGAAGGCTACTCCGCCTCCTTTGCCTGAAACCCTGTCATTTCTAGTGATTGAGTAGCAGCTGGGATGGCCAGTGAAAGAGCCGGGCCTGCTGCAGCCAGGTTTCCGTTATGGCAAGGAAGTGTAAGTCGTTGGAAGTGATAAGGTCTGCGATGTCTAGCGCATGGGCGACCAAGGAACACGCGTTGATGAGAGCGCCTTTTATGGTAGGGCGAGTAGCTGGGTTAAGGGGAGGTTTAGAGATTTTATCAAAACTAAGTTTTCAGCTAGGTGGTGACTGGTTGGGCTGTACCAGGTGTGGGCCATTTCTTTTGGGGCGGGACGTGCGGTGTGAGGAGGTATCCTGGTGCCAAGTCTTAAGTTTCTTTCCTTCACTGGATATGGGTTCCATGGTGTGGGAGATAAAGCAAATTGTTGAATCCATTCTATTGGGCTAATAGAACTGTTGGGAAGGCATGTCTGTTTAGTATGCACATACCCCATAGTCATGGCATCAGTGTGACGTTGAGGTGGAGGGAAATGAGGTAGTAGACTTGCAGGGAAGGAAGTTGTGATGCTATGGTGGATAAGGTGAAGAGTCACCTTCAGGGTTAGAGTGGTTCTGCAGAAGGCTGCCATGAACACACTGTATGGATGGGAGGTTCACTGGGTTCACTAGGGCACAATATGCTAGCACGATCAGGCACAATGGGCTAGTACGATCAGGCACAATGGGCTAGTACGATCAGGCACAATGGGCTAGTACGATCAGGCACAGTGGGCTAGTACAATCAGGCACAATAGGCTAGTACGATCAGGCACAGTGGGCTAGTACAATCAGGCACAATAGGCTAGTACACTCAGGCACAGTGGGCTAGTACGATCTGGCACAGTGGGCTAGTACAATCAGGCACAATAGGCTAGTACAATCAGGCACAATAGGCTATTACACTCAGACACAGTGGGCTTGTACAATCAGGCACAATAGGCTAGTATGATCAGGCACAGTGGGCTAGTACAATCAGGCACCGTGGGCTAGTACGCTCAGGCCCAGTGGGCTAGTACAATCAGGCACAATAGGCTAGTACGATCAGGCACAGTAGGTTTGTACAATCAGGCACAATAGGGTAGTGCAAACAGGCACAGCAGGCTAGTTCAGTGAAGGCGTAAGTGAGTGCTGGTATATTCAGGTACAAGTGACTACTTCGATAGTGGCATAATAGGCTAATACATGCCATGGTACACTAGGCTATATTGCCATAGTCACAATGGGCCAGACCCTTCAGTACAGGTTGCAACAAGAGGCGCCTATGATTGCCTGTGTGTAATAGACTGGAGGCAAGTTTGGGAATGAGCAGAGAATATCAATATGGAAGCGATTGAGCAATTCAACAATGAGAGATAGAACTACACTGTGTACTTGTGGCGAGTTGGAGAATTCACAAGTCCAGGTTAGATTGTTGTGCATTCTACTTACAGTAAGTCCATGCAGGAAGGTGGGCGTCGGTACGGCTCTGCGGAAAGGTGCTAGCATGTAGCCAGGAGCGACACTGGAGTGGGGCTGCGAGCAGCGGCAAACAGGAAGGGGCCTTTCTCTCGCGGGCCTTCCTGGAGAGGGACGGCTTCCGCCTACTGGCAGACTTCTGGGCAATAGGTGAATACGTTTCTAGGCAACAGAATCAACATAATGGGCGGCGGCCATCTTGTCAGGCATCCACCTTGCAGATGCGGGCTGATATTTGGGATGATGGGGGTGCCGGAGCACTGGAGGCATGGGGCAATGCACAGTTGCAGTGGGCAGCGTTAGTCTAGCTCACCTGCTGTAGCGCGGGGAGTGCTCCATGCGACTGCTCCTGCAGCGTGGGGAGGAAGGCACGTCTGCTCCTGCAGTGCCGTGTTGGTGTCATCGCTGGAGATCCTTCAAGTGAAGCTTGTCAGGAGTTGAGCTCCTGCCCTCTCAGGAGCTGGGGCTGCAATGAGGTCAGGGGCACCAGGAAAAACAGGAAGGGGCCTTTCTCTCGCGGGCCTTCCTAGAGACGGACATATTCCGCCTACCGGCGGGCTTCTGGGCAATAGGTGAGGATGTTGCTAGGCAACGGAATCAACATAATGTCCGGCACCCATCTTGTCAGGCATCCACCTCGCAGATGCGGGCTGATATTTTGGATGATGGGGGTGCCTGAGCACAGGAGGCACGGGGCAAATCGGCAGCGTGAGTCTAGCTCACCTGCTGTAGCACGGGGAGTGCTCCACACGACTGCTCCTGCATCACGGGGAGAAAGGCACAGCTGTGTTACGCTCACCTGGTCTCTGCAGAGGCATTGGGGCATGGTTGCAGCCCTCCTGGGGGTGAGGTCGTTCGGGTCCGACTTTGCTCTCTGCGCTTATGTGGTGACTGGTGGTAATAGGTGATGCTGCTTGGACTGCTCCTGTGTGAAAAATAGGGGTGTGAGTATGCCAGCTTGTGCGCCTTATCCCCTTCCAGACCCTTTCTCCCAAACCGTGGTAACCGTGGAATGCGCTTTCTCTGGGAAAGCTCACATGTTGATTAGTTTGGCGAGCACCCCTCCTACTGCTTCTGGCAGGCGCACTTGTATGATCTAGACCGAGTTCTTCACTGGTCCCTTGCACGTGGTAGTCCAGTCCTGCTGCAGCTAAGCCACTATACTTCATTTAAGTATTCCTGTTTGCCTTTATCTTTCCTCATCTGTTTTTGTTGTATTGTAAAGTTTGTTGTCTTGATTTGCTGTCCGTTCCACTTTTGATTTTTGCACTTTTGCTTACTTCACTTGCAGGTGATGTTGCCGGCCCAGCAGAAGCTGCGGTGCTCGAGGCGACAGCCGGAGGGAATGAAGAACGAAGCTGCAGCGGTACAGTAGCTAGTAAGTTGTTAACTAGGGGAGCACGGAGTTCAAATATGGCCCGGCCCTAGGACGGATGTTCTAACCTTGTCTTTCTTCTTCTTCACAGGGTCTGAGTTCGTTAATGCGGAGTGCGGTGCTGTGGCGTCGGGATCAAGATCACTGGATGTCAGGAGATGAGTCTGCAGATGAAGCAATGAAGCACCGGTTTCCTGGACGTGAGTATGCAGGAGAACGCCTGGGTTTCAAAGGTAAGTAAACTAGACCAAGCGGCGGAGAGCATCACGTTGCACGTGAGTGCACAGTAACGCGAAGCACTGGCCTTAAGGATGGAGCAGCTTATATAGCTTAGCTTCTGAAGCCATGCCCACCAGGTTCAGCCTGCCTGCCACACCCTGCCACACCTCATGAGTCAGCACATGAAGACCAGGCCTAGGGAGCCACACCCGATGAGTCAGCACATAAGGATGTTCTCTGGAATAAAGGCATTCAGCTCCTGGAAAGTTCTTGTAAAATAAAAGCACTCCTGCACTGGAATAAAGTAGAAACACTCCTGCACTGAAATAAAGTGTTACTGCTCACATCTCTATATGAGCCTGGCGCCAACCTACCGGCGGACTTCTGGGCAATAGGTGAAGACGTTGCTACGCAACGGAATCAACATAATTGCCGGAAGCCGTCTTGTCAGGCATCCATCTCGCGGATGCGGGCTGATATTTCGGACGATTGGGGTGCCTGAGCACTGGAAGCACGGGACAATGCACAGCTGCTGTGGGCAGCGTGAGTCTAACTCACCTGCTGTAGCGTGGGTAAGATACAACAGCCAGGTGCTATGGTTTTTTTGTTTTTTGAAACAATAAATTCAACCCTACCTTCCATGGAAATAGAAACAATACGCTTTCTAGCGGTTGTTTTTTTTTAACTTTCTTTTTAAAAACACTTTTAAAAATTGTTTTACCATCAACAATTAAAGGTCAACGCCAATTTTGAGCAATCATGTTCACCATATGGGAAGAATGGTGCTGGTGCTGGATTAGTTCTCCATCAGTGTGCAGGAGAAATCAAACTTCAGAAACGGGGGGAAGCTGAAAGCATTGGCTTGGGCAAACTTGTTTCTGCTGTGGTAGACTATAAAGCATGCCACAGTACGCACTTTGAGAGAGACAGTTTAAATGCTTCAATATTCATCTCATAACAAGTAAGGCAACACTTTGGGTACTAAAAGAACCCCAGAGACTGCATGGTAGAAATGATGGCATGTTATGTAAAATGCCTTCATGTTGTGTCCATCACCACCTTAGTGGCCTTACAACATTGTGGCTTGTCCAGAAAGTGTCGTATTGTGTCTCTGCTCAAGGTCAGCAGACCCATAGTCATTGGGAATGGATCAGACAGAATACTGATTCATGAGAGAGAACATAAACATCTTGTAATAAAGAAAATGCTCCAGTAAAGGCAGTTTCTAATAGGTGAAGAGTGATACCCGAATCAGTCAGATCATGGTTGTGTGATGGCCTCGAGAGGTGCTCAATGTGAGAAGCCAAAAGGTGTCTCGCCCCCTTGGGGACTTTTGGATCCAGTTCCTGGGGTTGGACCAGTGTGAGAGGATCACCTGGGTGAGGGGTTTTTGGGGAGTGGGGGTCAGGCATCCGATGGTGAGACCCTGTATCCCACCTTTTTTCTACATCCAACCCCTCCTATTTTGTAGGATCCGACGACCCAACTCCCCCTCTGTTTTTTGCACAAATACTAGGCCAAGGAAGACGGCGACTGAGAGTAAAAAGACTAACTCTTATACAGTGTACTGGACATGTCCGCTAATTGGGTCAGGCAAAACAGATACTTAATTTCAAGTGCATACACCTGATTCCAATTAGCTCTCCTGACATGAAAAAGGCGGAACCTAGAGACACACTCTGAGCAAGGTGGAACACGAGTACGAGCAGGACTCTGGGGAGAAGGCAAACCTACTGGAGCAGAGCGATGGACCAAGGGACGAGAGCAGTGGGACGAAAGCCCCATGAATTCTCTACAGCAGGTTGTTGCCTCCACAAGGCTGCAAAAGACCAAGAGAAGGTGAGAGGAAAAGTTGATCACTGAATCCTGAGTCTAAGTGGTCCTGCGGTGGTCTGTAAAAGATGTCCTGCACATTCAAAGTCTTTTACACCCGAAAAGCAGTCTCAGCCCAATTGAGGGAGACTCTAAGTGTAAATTGTTTGGGGAAGGGAGCCCCAACAAGTGTTGGTAAACTGTGAAAGGTTTGAGCAGATTGTGGTGGACCAATGTTGAACGATGAAAGGTCTGTGCCAGGCAGAGGGGGACCAACGTTGAACTGTGCAAGGTCTGAGCCCGGCAGAGTGGGACCAGCATTGAACTTTCTGTTTTCTTTGAAGAGGTCTGAACCTGACGCAGGGAATTGTTGTGAACCTTTTGTTATTTGGGAAAAAAATGGAACAGCAGTATTTAATGCGGAAGGTCCGGCAGTGGCAGCT
Organism: Ambystoma mexicanum; assembly: GCA_002915635.3. Taxonomy (NCBI): domain Eukaryota; kingdom Metazoa; phylum Chordata; class Amphibia; order Caudata; family Ambystomatidae; genus Ambystoma; species Ambystoma mexicanum. The sequence continues at coordinate 969,895,560 of CM030325.1, forward strand.
CTGGCCAGCTCTGGCCTAGGGATAGCACAACCCTACAGGGATAGGGTGTGCTTCTTACTAGGGACAGTACTAGCAGAGACATTTACTGTTTGTTGTTGATAAACATATGCCAAACAAAGAAAAAAGCTCTACGTCTGTTTGTGTGTGATATAATGCGTGTAGTACCTAACAGTAGGGCCTACACTGTCATAAGGTGTACCGTACCATAACCAATTCCCTGATTGTTTTCTTGATAGGATGAAGTGACAACATTTCAGAGAAAGTTATCACACCAAGAGAAGTGGACCTATCTTGTAGGGATCCAGTATTGTGTACAATTGTTTAATGAGTCGGTCAAGTGATCATCTGGCCACAATGATATCACGGAATGGTGTCAAGCCAGGGGTTCAGTGGAGGAACCATGGGGGAGAGCTGGAGAGAAGATTGAGGTGAGTGGTTCCGTTTTGGGGGCTTCTTACGTATGTACTGTCTTGGTGCAAATAACACATAACACATAATTCAATTACCACAGAGAGCTGGAAATATTGATGTCAAGGAAGTAGCCCTCACATCTTGATCTACATTTTAATCCCAGAACAAGCATTATATTAGAGAGATACAACTCTGCCACCCTTGTCCCAGAGCAAGGCCAATCAGTAGATGACTATATTACTGCACTTAGACATTTAGTACTAACATGCAATTTTGGTGACAAGCTAGAAGAGTGCATATGTGATCAATTTGTTGTGCACTGTTCTAATAATAAAATTAGAAAGGAGCCATGACTTATAGACCAGCCTGGAATTGATAAAATTATCAAATAGCTAGAAATGGGGTACTCAGTATGGCCTGCATTACCCACCTCAAAAAACACAACAAAAAACTGAACAAATGTACATTTATTGAAAGTAGATACCCGTTGTACAAAACATGACCAAGATTAATATAAAGGGGATGGGGAATGAAGTGTGACATCTAAAGAGACTGTAAGAGGTGTGAGATATGCTGGTAATATGTGTGCCTCACCAATGTTGAGTGAGAGATTATGTTTTGGATGTGTGAGTAAAAGCCATTTGGTGAGATTCAGAGGGTGTTCCGGATGAAAAAGTGACTAAGAAATGTAATCACTGGGGTCATTTTCCAAATGGTCATAATTACCAAGAATACTCATTGAACGCTAAAGGTGTGAGAGTGTAGAATGAGAATGGTTGTGATGGTTCATTTTCAGATGAAGATGACTATACAAAAGTTGAAGTGCTGAAAATAAATGGGGTTGTAACAAGTGATATGGATGAGTGTGACAGTCCCTTGGCATCTGTGAGCATGAGTAGAATACAAGTCCAATGATTGCATATGTGTGGGGAAACTAACATTGATTTCTAGACTTGTGTGGGCGGAGACCGAGGGGTTGTGTAGATAGCTTAGGGCCACCTGATGTCAATCCTGGAGTCTATAATATGGATAAGATTCAATTGCTTGAATACTTCACAACATCTTTGGCATTTAAGAGCAGAGAAGCAATCAAAAAAGGTTATGTAACAAAATAAAGGAGAATAATTGCTAGGATGGAGAGGAAAAATTAAATTCTACATTCTGTTACATCCCAAAATGAGCAAATAGTTACGTAGCACCTGAACTGGGCAGTACATTAATGTGAAATAGTTTTCCATGGATTTTAGTATATCAATAGGACGACTTGAGGGATGTATTGACTGTGTCAAACTGAAAAAGGGAGGCATTCCTGTTGTATCGAAAAAATGCAGCCTATGCCAATGTTTCTATCTGAAATAGTTTTAATTTGAGTTGGAAACGTGTGTACGATGGTAGTCACTGAGAGGACAAATTCAGTGGAGAGGGTGTCTCCTGTGGTGGTTGCTAGGAACTACAGTGAGGATATAAGGTTGTGCGTTGGCTTGAGACAACTGAACAAAGGTGTTAAGTTGTAGAGGAACCCATTGTCTTATATGAGTGAGCTTTGGCCCAAACTGTCTGCATGTCCATCTGTAAGGGCACACATGTGATGGTTTTGTGCTAGCATGCCAACATAATTATTATTTTCTTTTAATGTTTAAATTGTGGACATAGCTCGAGCAGAGCATAGCGCTGTTCAAGGTGTGGAAAGTGTATTGTCTGGCTGCTTCTAACAGTAATGCAATACTGTGGGTTGTGGTCTGCATGTCCATTGGTCATTGGTCAATGTGTTGAAAAATCCACATTTTGAGATATGTGTGAAATTGGAGAATTGTGGAGGCATTACAAGCAAATACTGGGATTGAGTTCCAGATAGTGGAACCGTGAGAAGAAAACGATTGTTTGAGGGTCCTCTCTTTGTAGACGAGTTGTGATTTGAGCCAGTTGGACATTTTCCTGTGTGAGGGTCATGTGCTGCCAGATATGTGGATCTTAGCCACTGGGTATGCTAGTGTGCTACTCATGATTGCTTTGTAGAGCATGCATGCAGTCTTCAATAGTATCCTTGCCTGGAGAGGTAGTCACTGTAGTTTACATAGGGGGGATATGGTAAAATGTTCATGCAACCATAATAAGACATGCTGCAGCATGGGTATCTTTGTGTGGCTGGGAGTCCTGTCAGGAGGGCATTTTCCACATGAATGTGCAAGTCCAGAAAGGCCTGTACTATGGCAGCAAGATGAAATGTTTGATGTTCTGAAGGGTGGAGATTTGGAGCAGAGCCATTCCCGCCTTCTTGGCCATGTGGTTCTGGAAGGTCAGGCTGCTGTCAATGGTGACCCCTGTAGTTCACACCTGTGATGGCTGTACCCCCACATTCATGCAATTGCTCCTGTGAAACACTACCTGTGATATCCTTGCCTCGAAATTCCATCAGCTGTCTATGCAAGAATAAGTATTCTCTTACATTGAACATAGAGAAGACTGCCTTTGCTCTTTGTAAACAAAGTATTTATACTATGTCTACACTTAATGTAATAGTGTGCAAACCTTAACCTGCACACATTTTTCACAGTTAAAATGTATTTAATGAGTAAATGGGTATATTGCTTAAGTACTTTTTGTCAAATTGCAGCACATATTTTGATTTGGTGATATGTACATTTGAATGATTCTCTCACTATGCTTCTCTCTCAATGTAAGGCAGGTCCTCGACTGCCAGGGCAAGAAGTAGGGGAGATAGCAGGAAGCCCCGCCTTGTTTTGTGAATGGCGCTGAAGCGTGACCATTCACATGAACATCACCCTATGGTGTTTAGTTTAGTTTAATATTTGTAATGCGCACCGGACCCGGGGGTATCAGGGCGCAAAAGGCAGAAAAGAATATTCTCAGCTTGGTAACATTGGTGTACGTTCGTATACATAAAGAAAATACAGTGTCTAAAGATGCTTGACTAAAGCCAAAATACATCACCAACGCCCATATGTGTTTTTGTAAACAAACTTTATTAGGATATAAATTAACAATCAAAGGATATAGACGTAATGATTATCAGATATACAAAATGGCCTATGTTTCCAAATTAATCATCCACACAGTTCATTAAAAGTATACCACGTCTCTGCATAATCCTCCAGTGCACAACGTTTTTTAATAGTAGGCATGCTGTCTGGCTGAAAGGATCATTAAAATATCTCACCAATCCTCCAACATAACAGCTCTGTAAATCCATGCATGTTGCACATCAATCAGGTCTTTTAGTATTGATTATAAACCTGAAATGCAAGGGACCGATTGTCTAGGAAATTTCTAGGAAATGAAAAATACTCAATTAAATCTAATCGACAAAGAACATTTTCCCAATAGGTTTAGACATGGTTACAAAACCAAAACATGACAATCAATGGTCGAATCTCCTTTCACAGCCCCATCATAAATGATCAGGGAGCCACATGTATTTAGAGACCAGTAACAATTGTGAATAATGCTTTGTTGTGTGTACCGTAGATCAAGATCTACTTTCCATTTCTTAGGACCATTACAGATCTTAGTCCAATCACCCATGGATATTTCCATGTAAATTCCTCTTCCCATTTTATTTTACCCTATCCAAGAGCAATGTCAGCTGAAGTAGAGTGAAGGAGCTTATATATTGTGGCTGCTGAGGGAGTTGGCATAGAAAAAAGTTGAATTATATCCGGTACATCATGAATTCTAGCAATTAAAGGGGATAAATGCACGGAGAGTCTTTAAGTTGACAACGGCGTGGTATTTTCTTTGAGTTTAACTTATAATTAAATTTGAGGGATTCAAAACTGAATAGAGTATTTCCAGTGAGGACGTGTAATTATCTTCATATACCGGCTGTTCTCCAAGTATTCCATGAAATCATATTATTATGTATTTTGATTGCTTTATTCTTCCAGGTGCACTAAGCACCAGATCTTTCCAGCGGTGTTACTTTTGATCCATTCCTGGATTACATGTTTAATTGTAGGCGGGTTAGGTACATTCTGTTTCATATGCAGAAAGCAATCTAAAGGAATTTGGTGGGCAGATGCCTTTTCAATATTCTATTGGAATTGTGCTAATCCAATGGCTAAGTGTACGCAATGAGTTGGCCCTATGATACAAAGCTACATTTGAAAAGCCAAATCTTCCCTTACTAACTGAAGTCTGTAACTCCTTAAGTGGGATTCTTGCTGTGACAAATTGGCTTCTGCTCTGCAGGAGTACAAGGGTGAATGGGGGTAAAATGGCCCACTCAGTGATCACACTTTGTAAACCAAAACACAACACAATCATAAATGTAAAACAGGGACATTGTATCTGAGCTTTTCTGTCCCAATATAAAGCCTGTCTGATTTTAGGAGCCCACTTAGAGATGTTGCCTGCATTTTTAACAACAGCTTGACATCCACATTCAAGATTGTAATTGGTTGGTAATTAGCGCAATACCTATGTTTTTTTTCTGGTTTTGAAATACCTCTAGTTAACACTGTCTCCATAGTTGGAGTTATTGTGCTCTTACTAACAATCAGCCTGTACAGCTTCCTCACTTATGGAGTTTATTCTTTGCAAACACATTTATAAAATGCAATTGGTAAGCCATCAGGTCCCGGACCTTTGCCCATGTCCAGTGAGTTTATTGCTTCAATGACTTCTTCTGGTGTGATATTTATTTCTATACTGCTACTGATCTCCACATCTAGCTTGTATATGTCCATGTTGTCCAAAATGTCTGCTACTTCAGTATCCAGGAGTATGACGTTATTCATAAAAGCCCTTTAATGAATTATATATCTCTTCATTTTTCTGTAATATTTCCCCATTGCTTTTTTCGATCGCCAAAGTCTGACTATTATTCTCGTTCATTTTCAATTGCCCATTTGTGTAGGAGAATTCACCAAGCGTTGGATTGTTCACCCACTAATAGGGAGTGAGCTGGGTTTAGACCGTCATGAGACAGGTTAGTTTTACCCTACTGATGATGTAACCCTACTGATGATTAAAAATAAAAAAAAAAACCTTTTCTATCTAACAGAAAGCATTTCCATGCCAGGAAACCTGGCTGCAGCTTGATGCTGGACACATGCTTTGAGATGATGGTGAAGAAGTGCTTGAAGGTATAAAGTGTGGACCTACCCGTTGCAAAGCTTGATTCGTTTTGGTTGGAGCTCAGAGAAAGTACGGTATCTGGGGCTCTGGGTCTCAGGGTAGCTGGCCAATCGGATGCAAAGTAAATATATGGAGACCCTGCGCAGCCTGGCATCTAAGGTGGAGACATAAGCATATCAATGATGGCTGGAAAGTCTCTCTTCAATGGGTGGTGCTGCCAGGAATCTCCATGTCTTTGTTAATTTCACCATTCTAGTTCCGTTACGCTACTTGTGTTTGAAGCTTATATGGGTGGGCGGTCTCCCTCGGGTTGCCTGGAGTATGCCGACACTTCCTCTTGAGAAAGGCAGTTTGGATGTATTGGACTTTGCACTCTACTGTTACTTGCTCCAGATCGTATTTTTGACTGATACGGCTCAGCCCTCTATGCTCAGCAGGTTGTCATAGAAGGAGTGGACGTTACACCAGTCGAGCTAACATCGGCCCTTCTGCGGATCCCTTGCATGGCCGGTACAGTCATTAACACAGTAAAGAATGTTATTACCTTCTCTTCACCAGCTGTTCAAGAGGATAGGGTGGCACCACCCAATGCCCTTGATATATTCATTGAATGGGTCTGGTGCATGGCTTGTTCTTTGATAGGGGTATATGCAAGGAATTGGCGAGATTTGTGTTGGTTAAATTGGACGATCTATTCCGAGAGGGGAGATTTATCACCGAAGGGGAATTTAGACAAATGGGAGGTACTTTACCAACCCATATGTGAGCGTGTCATATATTGTTTGGTGAACTCGCAGAAGGGATTCCGAGTTTTCCATCGGCCGCTATAGACAATCCCTTAATAACGTTCATGATGTCTACTCACACCCCAGTGAATCATTTTGGTGCATTATTCCAAGTGCATAATGTGATTATCTGTTTAATAATGTGATTATCTGTTTAATTTGTAGTGTTATGGGTTTTGATTATTTTAGGCAAATATTTAATTCTGAAAAATGCGAGTGCCTCAATGTTGGCATTCCCAACATGTGTTACATGTAACATCCTTAAATCTTTTTAAAACGTATTTTTCCCACAGTTTGCTGCTTTTTTGTATGGCTGTTATGCAAAATGTTATTTTGTGTGTGAGTTATTTTAAGCACAGTTTGGCAAGTGGAGTGTTGTTGGTCAAATATCTGAGCTTGATTGCAGTGCCTGTTGTGTAGGGATAAGTTGCAGAATTATATTCTGTGTGTGTGTTATTCAGAGTTTGTTATTCTGAGTGTATTGCTCAAGTGTAGTGTTTGAGCATATGAGCATATGGTTTGCATTTATTGTTTTAAGAGTATTGTTAATGTATTATTTCAAAATACTGCTTTTGGTCTTGCTGTGCTCAAGGCCTGGGCTTGTTGTAGTGCCTGTTTGTATGATTATTGTTCTGAATTGCTTTCCATATATTTATGTATTTATTTTTAAAGGCTCACACAGCCCGTGGGGATCGAGGCGCTGTTACAGGAATTGTTTTTTTTTTTTTTTTGTCGCGTAATTGCGGACCCGGGGATCGAGCCTGTGTTGATTTGTGTCGTCTTGCTTCCAACGCACACACGTTGCCGCTGAGCTATCCTCCCGGGAAAAAATGTGTTCTCCCGAGTGTATCATTCCAAGTGTGTTTGCGTTTGTTCTTTGTAACTATGTTGTTTTGAGTATGTTGTTTTGAACCAATTACTTTGTGTATCGTTGGTCATAGTCTGCACATTGTGTAGGCTTGAATACAGTACCTACTTAGCACTACTGTGTCAAATTGTGTTCTGTACGTTATTCCAAGTATGTTGATTTTAGTGTATTGTTGTTACGTTCAAGTTGTGTACTGTGGCTATTTGTGTGTCATTAGAATGTAGTGGTCTGCGTGTTTAATGTGCTCATGTGTTTGTGGTGGTTGACATGCAACAGTTCCTGGTACAGGCTGGGAGTGTTCCAGAAATCGAAGCTAAGCATTTTGGAGTATACATCCTGAAAGTATGTTTTGTTGTGGTTCTTGACTGACAGCATCCTTGTAAGTTCACCACACCTGGAATGCGTGTGTGGCTGTGGCCAGCCTATTTGCTGCTTTTGGTGGACTTTAATGGATGACGTCAAGTGTTAGAGCAGAAGAAAAATCTAATGTAACCCTAACAATCATGCCCCTAACTCAACACCATTGTTGGTATGTCCCGACCGAGATATATTAGGGCTAATAACATCTGTACTTGTTACCAAGAGCTTTGTGTTGTTTAACAGTACATGTTCACTGTGCTTGGGGGTCTACGAACAGATCAGTGAAAGGAGCATGCATTGGATCCTTACACGCATCTTAGTTTTCCGCATTATACATTATGCATGATTGTAGATCTCTGTCTACCAAACTTCTCGCCCTCCCCCTCCCCCCATGTGGCTAGCTCCTTGCTCCCTTGTTTCTCTGCTTCCCTCGCCATGCTATGATGTGTTTCCCGTAGCTAGGCCTTCACTCAATAAAGACCTTACTAATAATAATACAATATTAATTTTAGTTCCTTACCAGCATGTGAAATTGTCCCAGGAATGGATCACTTCCTGCAGGATGTGATCCTATAAGAAACTTTATGAGTATTTTAATTATGCAATGGATTTGCGTTGTGAAAAAAACATGTATAAAGTACATATATTTTCTTTTAGTTCTTGGTTCACGGTGGTGATTTGAGGTTAAACATATGTGCACATGGACATGTAAAATGAGAAGAAAGAAACATAGTTGCAATGTTATCCCCTGGCTGTGCATGTGGGTAGTAGAAGGAGTGGCGAGTGGCTACTGCGGCCATTGTGCCACCTAATATGGCGTGAAGCTTTGTCCAGCAGAGGTGAATGGGGATTCTCATGACCCACCCCACTGGCCCCTAGGTCTTTGGCATGTGACTGTCACTGGGTCAAAGGGCTCAAGACAGGAACCTTTTAACAAATGGCTTTGTTTATGGGAATACACAAAGGGTTAATGATGCAATGCATACCCAAGAACATTCATTCAGATGGACATTCATTAAGACATGGCCCTTGTCCCTGTAAAACGGCATAGCTCAGAATGAAGGTGTTTTCCTCATTGACAGCTGATGCGTGAGCGTAAGATCCAAGATGGTTGATGAGCAGAAATAGGTGCTGTCCACTTTGCCTCTTACTGTGGTGAAAACTCTTTGAAACATGCGATTTAGGAACTTGATAATTGGTCCTACAATCCCATTGTGACAATAATCAGAAACAAGGGTTGCATTCCTTTGCCCTGAGGGCTTCCAATGTGAAGGGATAAACGTGTTATGAAGGTTTTGGGCAGAAGCACCCTGATGAGGGCTGTAGGACTGAGTGAGCAGAAGACAGAGGGTGCAATCATAGTGAAGTGGTTGAGAGGAAATGAGGCGTGGTGGAAGGAGAGAGAGCAGAAAAGGAGGATGGGGAGGTTGAGCAGATGGAGGTGGACAGAGTATTGGGGTGGCATAAAGAGCAGAGACAACAGAAGAGGTGGGAAGTGGTATTGATGAGGCAGGAGGAGCGGCCTACAAAAAAACGTGGAAAAGAGAATTGAGATGGCAGGAGGAACAGTGACCAGAAAGTGTAGTATTGTGTCTCTGCTCAAGGTCAGCAGACCCATAGTCATTGGGAATGGATCAGACAGAATACTGATTCATGAGAGAGAACATAAACATCTTGTAATAAAGAAAATGCTCCAGTAAAGGCAGTTTCTAATAGGTGAAGAGTGATACCCGAATCAGTCAGACCATGGTTGTGTGATGGCCTCGAGAGGTGCTCAATGTGAGAAGCCAAAAGGTGTCTCGCCCCCTTGGGGACTTATGGATCCAGTTCCTGGGGTTGGACCAGTGTGAGAGGATCACCTGGGTGAGGGGTTTTTGGGGAGTGGGGGTCAGGCATCCGATGGTGAGACCCTGTATCCCACCTTTTTTCTACATCCAACCCCTCCTATTTTGTAGGATCCGACGACCCAACTCCCCCTCTGTTTTTTGCACAAATACTAGGCCAAGGAAGACGGCGACTGAGAGTAAAAAGACTAACTCTTATACAGTGTACTGGACATGTCCCGCTAATTGGGTCAGGCAAAACAGATACTTAATTTCAAGTACATACACCTGATTCCAATTAGCTCTCCTGACATGGAAAAGGCGGAACCTAGAGACACACTCTGAGCAAGGTGGAACACGAGTACGAGCAGGACTCCGGGGAGAAGGCAAACCTACTGGAGCAGAGCGATGGACCAAGGGACGAGAGCAGTGGGACGAAAGCCCCTGGAATTCTCTACAGCAGGTTGTTGCCTCCACAAGGCTGCAAAAGACCAAGAGAAGGTGAGAGGAAAAGTTGATCACTGAATCCTGAGTCTAAGTGGTCCTGCGGTGGTCTGTAAAAGATGTCCTGCACATTCAAAGTTTTTACAACCCGAAAAAGCAGTCTCAGCCCAATTGAGGGAGACTCTAAGTGTAAATTGTTTGGGGAAGGGAGCCCCAACAAGTGTTGGTAAACTGTGAAAGGTTTGAGCAGATTGTGGTGGACCAATGTTGAACGATGAAAGGTCTGTGCCAGGCAGAGGGGGACCAACGTTGAACTGTGCAAGGTCTGAGCCCGGCAGAGTGGGACCAGCATTGAACTTTCTGTTTTCTTTGAAGAGGTCTGAACCTGACGCAGGAATTGTTGTGAACCTTTTGTTATTTGGGAAAAAAATGGAACAGCAGTATTTAATGCGGAAGGTCCGGCAGTGGCAGCTCTGGCCAGCTCTGGCCTAGGGATAGCACAACCCTACAGGGATAGGGTGTGCTTCTTACTAGGGACAGTACTAGCAGAGACATTTACTGTTTGTTGTTGATAAACATATGCCAAACAAAGAAAAAAGCTCTACGTCTGTTTGTGTGTGATATAATGCGTGTAGTACCTAACAGTAGGGCCTACAACTGTCATAAGGTGTACCGTACCATAACCAATTCCCTGATTGTTTTCTTGATAGGATGAAGTGACAACATTTCAGAGAAAGTTATCACACCAAGAGAAGTGGACCTATCTTGTAGGGATCCAGTATTGTGTACAATTGTTTAATGAGTCGGTCAAGTGATCATCTGGCCACAATGATATCACGGAATGGTGTCAAGCCAGGGGTTCAGTGGAGGAACCATGGGGGAGAGCTGGAGAGAAGATTGAGGTGAGTGGTTCCGTTTTGGGGGCTTCTTACGTATGTACTGTCTTGGTGCAAATAACACATAACACATAATTCAATTACCACAGAGAGCTGGAAAATATTGATGTCAAGGAAGTAGCCCTCACATCTTGATCTACATTTTAATCCCAGAACACAAGCATTATATTAGAGAGATACAACTCTGCCACCCTTGTCCCAGAGCAAGGCCAATCAGTAGATGACTATATTACTGCACTTAGACATTTAGTACTAACATGCAATTTTGGTGACAAGCTAGAAGAGTGCATATGTGATCAATTTGTTGTGCACTGTTCTAATAATAAAATTAGAAAGGAGCCATGACTTATAGACCAGCCTGGAATTGATAAAATTATTCAAATAGCTAGAAATGGGGTACTCAGTATGGCCTGCATTACCCACCTCAAAAAACACAACAAAAACTGAACAAATGTACATTTATTGAAAGTAGATACCCGTTGTACAAAACATGACCAAGATTAATATAAAGGGGATGGGGAATGAAGTGTGACATCTAAAGAGACTGTAAGAGGTGTGAGATATGCTGGTAATATGTGTGCCTCACCAATGTTGAGTGAGAGATTATGTTTTGGATGTGTGAGTAAAAGCCATTTGGTGAGATTCAGAGGGTGTTCCGGATGAAAAAGTGACTAAGAAATGTAATCACTGGGGTCATTTTCCAAATGGTCATAATTACCAAGAATACTCATTGAACGCTAAAGGTGTGAGAGTGTAGAATGAGAATGGTTGTGATGGTTCATTTTCAGATGAAGATGACTATACAAAAGTTGAAGTGCTGAAAATAAATGGGGTTGTAACAAGTGATATGGATGAGTGTGACAGTCCCTTGGCATCTGTGAGCATGAGTAGAATACAAGTCCAATGATTGGCATATGTGTGGGAAACTAACATTGATTTCTAGACTTGTGTGGGCGGAGACCGAGGGGTTGTGTAGATAGCTTAGGGCCACCTGATGTCAATCCTGGAGTCTATAATATGGATAAGATTCAATTGCTTGAATACTTCACAACATCTTTGGCATTTAAGAGCAGAGAAGCAATCAAAAAAGGTTATGTAACAAAATAAAGGAGAATAATTGCTAGGATGGAGAGGAAAAATTAAATTCTACATTCTGTTACATCCCAAAATGAGCAAATAGTTACGTAGCACCTGAACTGGGCAGTACATTAATGTGAAATAGTTTTCCATGGATTTTAGTAATATCAATAGGACGACTTGAGGGATGTATTGACTGTGTCAAACTGAAAAAGGGAGGCATTCCTGTTGTATCGAAAAAATGCAGCCTATGCCAATGTTTCTATCTGAAATAGTTTTAATTTGAGTTGGAAACGTGTGTACGATGGTAGTCACTGAGAGGACAAATTCAGTGGAGAGGGTGTCTCCTGTGGTGGTTGCTAGGAACTACAGTGAGGATATAAGGTTGTGCGTTGGCTTGAGACAACTGAACAAAGGTGTTAAGTTGTAGAGGAACCCATTGTCTTATATAGTGAGCTTTGCCCAAACTGTCTGCATGTCCATCTGTAAGGGCACACATGTGATGGTTTGTGCTAGCATGCCAACATAATTATTATTTTCTTTTAATGTTTAAATTGTGGACATAGCTCGAGCAAGCATAGCGCTGTTCAAGGTGTGGAAAGTGTATTGTCTGGCTGCTTCTAACAGTAATGCAATACTGTGGGTTGTGGTCTGCATGTCCATTGTTCAGGGGTTGTTGAAAAATCCACATTTTGAGATATGTGTGAAATTGGAGAATTGTGGAGGCATTACAAGCAAATACTGGGATGGAGTTCCAGATAGTGGACCGTGAGAAGAAAACGATTGTTTGAGGGTCCTCTCTTTGTAGACGAGTTGTGATTTGAGCCAGTGGACATTTTCCTGTGTGAGGGTCATGTGCTGCCAGATATGTGGATCTTAGCCACTGGGTATGCTAGTGTGCTACTCATGATTGCTTTGTAGAGCATGCATGCAGTCTTCAATAGTATCCTTGCCTGGAGAGGTAGTCACTGTAGTTTACATAGGGGGATATGGTAAAATGTTCATGCAACCATAATAAGACATGCTGCAGCATGGGTATCTTTGTGTGGCTGGGAGTCCTGTCAGGAGGGCATTTTCCACATGAATGTGCAAGTCCAGAAAGGCCTGTACTATGGCAGCAAGATGAAATGTTTGATGTTCTGAAGGGTGGAGATTTGGAGCAGAGCCATTCCCGCCTTCTTGGCCATGTGGTTCTGGAAGGTCAGGCTGCTGTCAATGGTGACCCCTGTAGTTCACACCTGTGATGGCTGTACCCCCACATTCATGCAATTGCTCCTGTGAAACACTACCTGTGATATCCTTGCCTCGAAATTCCATCAGCTGTCTATGCAAGAATAAGTATTCTCTTACATTGAACATAGAGAAGACTGCCTTTGCTCTTTGTAAACAAAGTATTTATACTATGTCTACACTTAATGTAATAGTGTGCAAACCTTAACCTGCACACATTTTTCACAGTTAAAATGTATTTAATGAGTAAATGGGTATATTGCTTAAGTACTTTTTGTCAAATTGCAGCACATATTTTGATTTGGTGATATGTACATTTGAATGATTCTCTCACTATGCTTCTCTCTCAATGTAAGGCAGGTCCTCGACTGCCAGGGCAAGAAGTAGGGGAGATAGCAGGAAGCCCCGCCTTGTTTTGTGAATGGCGCTGAAGCGTGACCATTCACATGAACATCACCCTATGGTTTTAGTTTAGTTTAATATTTGTAATGCGCACCGGACCCGGGGGTATCAGGGCGCAAAAGGCAGAAAAGAATATTCTCAGCTTGGTAACATTGGTGTACGTTCGTAATACATAAAGAAAATACAGTGTCTAAAGATGCTTGACTAAAGCCAAAAATACATCACCAACGCCCATATGTGTTTTTGTAAACAAACTTTATTAGGATATAAATTAACAATCAAAGGGATATAGACGTAATGATTATCAGATATACAAAATGGCCTATGTTTCCAAATTAATCATCCACACAGTTCATTAAAAGTATACCACGTCTCTGCATAATCCTCCAGTGCACAACGTTTTTTAATAGTAGCCATGCTGTCTGGCTGAAAGGATCATTAAAAATTCCACCAATCCTCCAACATAACAGCTCTGTAAATCCATGCGTGTTGCACATCAATCAGGTCTTTTAGTATTGATTATAAACCTGAAATGCAAGGGACCGATTGTCTAGGAAATTTCTAGGAAATGAAAAATACTCAATTAAATCTAATCGACAAAGAACATTTTCCCAATAGGTTTAGACATGGTTACAAAACCAAAACATGACAATCAATGGTCGAATCTCCTTTCACAGCCCCATCATAAATGATCAGGGAGCCACATGTATTTAGAGACCAGTAACAATTGTGAATAATGCTTTGTGTGTGTACCGTAGATCAAGATCTACTTTCCATTTCTTAGGACCATTACAGATCTTAGTCCAATCACCCATGGATATTCCATGTAAATTCCTCTTCCCATTTATTTTACCCTATCCAAGAGCAATGTCAGCTGAAGTAGAGTGAAGGAGCTTATATATTGTGGCTGCTGAGGGAGTTGGCATAGAAAAAAGTTGAATTATATCCGGTACATCATGAATTCTAGCAATTAAAGGGGATTAAATGCACTGAGAGTCTTTAAGTTGACAACGGCGTGGTATTTTCCTTGAGTTTAACTTATAATTAAATTTGAGGGATTCAAAACTGAATAGAGTATTTCCAGTGAGGACGTGTAATTATCTTCATATACGGCTGTTCTCCAAGTATTCCATGAAATCATATTATTATGTATTTTGATTGCTTTATTCTTCCAGGTGCACTAAGCACCAGATCTTTCCAGCGGTGTTACTTTTGATCCATTCCTGGATTACATGTTTAATTGTAGGCGGTTAGGTACATTCTGTTTCATATGCAGAAAGCAATCTAAAGGAATTTGGTGGGCAGATGCCTTTTCAATATTCTATTGGAATTGTGCTAATCCAATGGCTAAGTGTACGCAATGAGTGGCCCTATGATACAAAGCTACATTTGAAAAGCCAAATCTTCCCTTACTAACTGAAGTCTGTAACTCCTTAAGTGGGATTCTTGCTGTGACAAATTGGCTTCTGCTCTGCAGGAGTACAAGGGTGAATGGGGGTAAAATGGCCCACTCAGTGATCACACTTTGTAAACCAAAACACAACACAATCATAAATGTAAAACAGGGACATTGTATCTGAGCTTTTCTGTCCCAATATAAAGCCTGTCTGATTTTAGGAGCCCACTTAGAGATGTTGCCTGCATTTTTAACAACAGCTTGACATCCACATTCAAGATTGTAATTGGTTGGTAATTAGCGCAATACCTATGTTTTTTTCTGGTTTTGAAATACCTCTAGTTAACACTGTCTCCATAGTTGGAGTTATGTGCTCTTACTAACAATCAGCCTGTACAGCTTCCTCACTTATGGAGTTTATTCTTTGCAAACACATTTATAAAATGCAATTGGTAAGCCATCAGGTCCCGGACCTTTGCCCATGTCCAGTGAGTTTATTGCTTCAATGACTTCTTCTGGTGTGATATTTATTTCTATACTGCTACTGATCTCCACATCTAGCTTGTATATGTCCATGTTGTCCAAAATGTCTGCTACTTCAGTATCCAGGAGTATGACGTTATTCATAAAAGCCCTTTAATGAATTATATATCTCTTCATTTTTCTGTAATATTTCCCATTGCTTTTTCGATCGCCAAAGTCTGACTATTATTCTCGTTCATTTTCAATTGCCCATTTTGTGTAGGAGAATTCACCAAGCGTTGGATTGTTCACCCACTAATAGGGAATGTGAGCTGGGTTTAGACCGTCGTGAGACAGGTTATTTTTACCCTACTGATGATGTAACCCTACTGATTAAAAAAATTTAAAAAAAAAAAAACTTTCTATCTAACAGAAAGCCATTTCCATGCCAGGAAACCTGGCTGCAGCTTGATGCTGGAGACATGCTTTGAGATGATGGTGAAGAAGTGCTTGAAGGTATAAAGTGTGGACCTACCCGTTGCAAAGCTTGATTCGTTTTGGTTGGAGCTCAGAGAAAGTACGGTATCTGGGGCTCTGGGTCTCAGGGTAGCTGGCCAATCGGATGCAAAGTAAATATATGGAGACGCTGCGCAGCCTGGCATCTAAGGTGGAGACATAAGCATATCAATGATGGCTGGAAAGTCTCTCTTCAATGGGTGGTGCTGCCCAGGAATCTCCATGTCTTTGTTAATTTCACCATTCTAATTCCGTTACGCTACTTGTGTTTGAAGCTTATATGGGTGGGCGGTCTCCCTCGGGTTGCCTGGAGTATGCCTACACTTCCTCTTGAGAAAGGCAGTTTGGATGTATTGGACTTTGTACTCTACTGTTACGCTCCAGATCGTATTTTTGACTGATACGGCTCAGCCCTCTATGCTCAGCAGGTTGTCATAGAAGGAGTGGACGTTACACCAGTCGAGCTAACATCGGCCCTTCTGCGGATCCCTTGCATGGCCGGTACAGTCATTAACACAGTAAAGAATGTTATTACCTTCTCTTCACCAGCTGTTCAAGAGGATAGGGTGCACCACCATGCCCTTGATATATTCATTGAATGGGTCTGGTGCATGGCTTGTTCTTTTGATAGGGGTATATGCAAGGAATTGGCGAGATTTGTGTTGGTTAAATTGGACGATCTATTCCGAGAGGGGAGATTTATCACCGAAGGGGAATTTAGACAAATGGGAGGTACTTTACCAACCCATATGTGAGCGTGTCATATATTGTTTGGTGAACTCGCAGAAGGGATTCCGAGTTTTCCATCGGCCGCTATAGACAATCCCTTAATAACGTTCATGATGTCTACTCACACCCCAGTGAATCATTTTGGGTGCATTATTCCAAGTGCATAATGTGATTATCTGTTTAATAATGTGATTATCTGTTTAATTTGTAGTGTTATGGGTTTTGATTATTTTAGGCAAATATTTAATTCTGAAAAATGCGAGTGCCTCAATGTTGGCATTCCCAACATGTGTTACATGTAACATCCTTAAATCTTTTTAAAACGTATTTTTTCCCACAGTTTGCTGCTTTTTTTGTATGGCTGTTATGCAAAATGTTATTTTGTGTGTGAGTTATTTTAAGCACAGTTTGGCAAGTGGAGTGTTGTTGGTCAATATATGAGCTTGATTGCAGTGCCTGTTGTGTAGGGATAAGTTGCAGAATTATATTCTGTGTGTGTGTTATTCAGAGTTTGTTATTCTGAGTGTATTGCTCCAAGTGTAGTGTTTTGAGCATATGAGCATATGGTTTGCATTTATTGTTTTAAGAGTATTGTTAAGAATGTATTATTTTTCAAAATACTGCTTTTGGTCTTGCTGTGCTCAAGGCCTGGGCTTGTTGTAGTGCCTGTTTGTATGATTATTGTTCTGAATTGCTTTCCATATATATTTTATTTATTTTAAAGGCTCACACAGCCCGTGGGCATCGAGGCGCTGTTACAGGAATTGTTTTTTTTTTTTTTTGTCGCGTAATTGCGGACCCGGGGATCGAGCCTGTGTTGATTTGTGTCGTCTTGCTTCCAACGCACACACGTTGCGCTGAGCTATCTCCGGGAAAAATGTGTTCTCCCGAGTGTATCATTCCAAGTGTGTTTGTGTTTGTTCTTTGTAACTATGTTGTTTTGAGTATGTTGTTTTGAACCAATTACTTTGTGTATCGTTGGTCATAGTCTGCACATTGTGTAGGCTTGAATACAGTACCTACTTAGCACTACTGTGTCAAATTGTGTTCTGTACGTTATTCCAAGTATGTTGATTTGAGTGTATTGTTGTTATGTTCAAGTTGTGTACTGTGGCTATTTGTGTGTCATTAGAATGTAGTGGTCTGCGTGTTTAATGTGCTCATGTGTTTGTGGTGGTTGACATGCAACAGTTCCCGGTACAGGCTGGGAGTGTTCCAGAAATCGAAGCTAAGCATTTTGGAGTATACATCCTGAAAGTATGTTTTGTTGTGGTTCTTGACTGACAGCATCCTTGTAAGTTCACCACACCTGGAATGCGTGTGTGGCTGTGGCCAGCCTGTTTGCTGCTTTTGGTGGACTTTAATGGATGACGTCAAGTGTTAGAGCAGAAGAAAAATCTGATGTAACCCTAACAATCATGCCCCTAACTCAACACCATTGTTGGTATGTCCCACCGAGATATATAGGGCTAATAACATCTGTACTTGTTACCAAGAGCTTTGTGTTGTTTAACAGTACATGTTCACTGTGCTTGGGGTCTACGAACAGATCAGTGAAAGGAGCATGCATTGGATCCTTACACGCATCTTAGTTTTCCGCATTATACATTATGCATGATTGTAGATCTCTGTCTACCAAACTTCTCGCCCTCCCCTCCCCCATGTGCTAGCTCCTTGCTCCCTTGTTTCTTCTGCTTCCCTCGCCATGCTATGATGTGTTTCCCGTAGCTAGGCCTTCACTCAATAAAGACCTTACTAATAATAATACAATATTAATTTTAGTTCCTTACCAGCATGTGAAATTGTCCCAGGAATGGATCACTTCCTGCAGGATGTGATCCTATAAGAAACTTTATGAGTATTTTAATTATGCAATGGATTTGCGTTGTGAAAAAAACATTTATAAAGTACATATATTTTCTTTTAGTTCTTGGTTCACGGTGGTGATTTGAGGTTAAACATATGTGCACATGGACATGTAAAATGAGAAGAAAGAAACATAGTTGCAATGTTATCCCTGGCTGTGCATGTGGGTAGTAGAAGGAGTGGCGAGTGGCTACTGCGGCCATTGTGCCACCTAATATGGCGTGAAGCTTTGTCCAGCAGAGGTGAATGGGGATTCTCATGACCCACCCCACTGGCCCCTAGGTCTTTGGCATGTGATGTCACTGGGTCAAAGGGCTCAAGACAGGAACCTTTTAACAAATGGCTTTGTTTATGGGAATACACAAAGGGTTAATGATGCAATGCATACCCAAGAACATTCATTCAGATGGACATTCATTAAGACATGGCCCTTGTCCCTGTAAAACGGCATAGCTCAGAATGAAGGTGTTTCCTCATTGACAGCTGATGCGTGAGCGTAAGATCCAAGATGGTTGATGAGCAGAAATAGGTGCTGTCCACTTTGCCTCTTACTGGGGTGAAAACTCTTTGAAACATGCGATTTAGGAACTTGATAATTGGTCCTACAATCCCATTGTGACAATAATCAGAAACAAGGGTTGCATTCTTTGCCCTGAGGGCTTCCAATGTGAAGGGATAAACGTGTTATGAAGGTTTTGGGCAGAAGCACCCTGATGAGGGCTGTAGGACTGAGTGAGCAGAAGACAGAGGGTGCAATCATAGTGAAGTGGTTGAGAGGAAATGAGGCGTGGTGGAAGGAGAGAGAGCAGAAAAGGAGGATGGGGAGGTTGAGCAGATGGAGGTGGACAGAGTATTGGGGTGGCATAAAGAGCAGAGACAACAGAAGAGGTGGGGAAGTGGTATTGATGAGGCAGGAGGAGCGGCCTACAAAAAAACGTGGAAAAGAGAATTGAGATGGCAGGAGGAACAGTGACAACTGAGTGGGGTTGTCATTTGCATTGAGGAATCAGGAGGGGTTGTGACAATGGCAGAGGTTAAAAGTAATGTTGGGGAGTGACTAGGTAAGATGGTGGAGTGCGTCGAGAGAACATCAAAGGAGTGAGGAGTAGGCAGAAACGCAGATATTGGAGTGAGTGACAAGGACAAGGTGGCAGCGAGCTTTAAGGAGGGTAGGAGAGCATATGCAATGGAGGAGAGGAGGTTATGGGAGATGGTGGCACGCCCCACACTAATACCGGGGAAGTCATGGATGGGCAGAGGAGTGAGCATGTGGAGATACATTGAGGAGAATGAGGAAAATAGAGGAGAGGGATTGGAAGTGAGCAGTGGTGAGGAGAAAGATATTATAAGACAACTCAAACGCACAGACTAAGGACACAAGGGCTGCTTTGTGTGAAAGCATAGACAAAGAGGTGTCTAATTGCACACATACACACAGGTGAAATAATAGCTCTTGGGAAACCTCGAATTCCAAGAGGAACGCTTTGGGGATTGCAGACCTTTTCCCCTGCCCTGATTACCCTTCTGGGTCTGTTTACATTCAAGTTTGCGGTGGCCCAGAAACCTTGTGTAGAGTGACTTTGATCTAATCGAGAATGAAAAGTTGATAAACCAAACCTTTGGATTTCAGAGCAAGAAACAAGTTCAGATGACAATTAAAATCCCCAGGATTGCAATTGACCTTGCAATTAAACCTCAGTCAAGGAGGGAAACGAAACTCAGGGTTCAAAGTACTGAGATTCATGGGTTCAAAACCCAAGAAGAAGCCACTCTCTTTTTATTGAAGCTTCTAAGTTGCAATACTCAATTTCTTCAGCTTGAGTTGTAATTTGCCCTATTAATACCCAGGGAGAGTTGCCTACCAACCAGTTGAGCAGAAATACAGGCTTTGCTGTATGGCAAAGCCCACATTCCACATAGGCCACTGGCGCTTCTCCTACAGATGCTGTCTTCATTATTATGTGCACTCTCCCCCACCTTCGCCTTGAACAGCATAGCGCTGTTCAAGGTGTGGAAAGTGTATTGTCTGGCTGCTTCTAACAGTAATGCAATACTGTGGGTTGTGGTCTGCATGTCCATTGGTCAGGGGTTGTTGAAAAATCCACATTTTGAGATATGTGTGAAATTGGAGAATTGTGGAGGCATTACAAGCAAATACTGGGATGAGTTCCAGAGAGTGGAACCGTGAGAAGAAAACGATTGTTTGAGGTCCTCTCTTGTAGACGAGTTGTGATTTGAGCCAGTTGGACATTTTCCTGTGTGAGGGTCATGTGCTGCCAGATATGTGGATCTTAGCCACTGGGTATGCTAGTGTGCTACCATGATTGCTTTGTAGAGGATGCATGCAGTCTTCAATAGTATCCTTGCCTGGAGAGGTAGTCACTGTAGTTTACATAGGGGGGATATGGTAAAATGTTCATGCAACCATAATAAGACATGCTGCAGCATGGTTATCTTTGAGTGGCTGGGAGTCCTGTCAGGAGGGCATTTTCCACATGAATGTGCAAGTCCAGAAAGGCCTGTACTATGGCAGCAAGATGAAATGTTTGATTTTCTGAAGGGTGGAGATTTGAGCAGAGCCATTCCCGCCTTCTTGGCTATGTGGTTCTGGAAGGTCAGGCTGCTGTCAATGGTGACCCCTGTAGTTCACACCTGTGATGGCTGTACCCCCACATTCATGCAATTGCTCCTGTGAAACACTACCTGTGATATCCTTGCCTCGAATTCCATCAGCTGTCTATGCAAGAATAAGTATTCTCTTACATTGAACATAGAGAAGACTGCCTTTGCTCTTTGTAAACAAAGTATTTATACTATGTCTACACTTAATTAATAGTGTGCAAACCTTAACCTGCACACATTTTTCACAATTAAAAATGTATTTAATGAGTAAATGGTATATTGCTTAAGTACTTTTTGTCAAATTGCAGCACATATTTTTGATTTGGTGATATGTACATTTGAATGATTCTCTCACTATGCTTCTCTCTCAATGTAAGGCAGGTCCTCGACTGCCAGGGCAAGAAGTAGGGGAGATAGCAGGAAGCCCCGCCTTGTTTTGTGAATGGAGCTGAAGCGTGACCATTCACATGAACATCACCCTATGGTGTTTAGTTTAGTTTAATATTTGTAATGCGCACCGGACCCGGGGTTACAGGGCGCAAAAGGCAGAAAAGAATATTCTCAGCTTGGTTAACATTGGTGTACGTTCGTAAACATAAAGAAACATACAGTGTCTAAAGATGCTTGACTAAAGCCAAAAATACATCACCAACGCCCATATGTGTTTTTGTAAACAAACTTTATTAGGATATAAATTAACAATCAAAGGGATATAGACGTAATGATTATCAGATATACAAAATGGCCTATGTTTCCAATATAATCATCCCACAGTTCATTAAAAGTATACCACGTCTCTGCATAATCTTCCAGTGCACAACGTTTTTTAATAGTAGGCATTCTGTCTGGCTGAAAGGATCATTAAAATATCTCACCAATCTCCAACATAACAGCTCTGTAAATCCATGCGTGTTGCACATCAATCAGGTCTTTTAGTATTGATTATAAACCTGAAATGCAAGGACCGATTGTCTAGGAAATTTCTAGGAAATGAAAAATACTCAATTAAATCTAATCGACAAAGAACATTTCCCAATAGGTTTAGACATGGTTACAAAACCAAAACATGACAATCAATGGTCGAATCTCCTTTCACAGCCCCATCATAAATGATCAGGGAGCCACATGTATTTAGAGACCAGTAACAATTGTGAATAATGCTTTGTTGTGTGTACCGTAGATCAAGATCTACTTTCCATTTCTTAGGACATTACAGATCTTAGTCCAATCACCCATGGATATTTCCATGTAAATTCCTCTTCCCATTTTATTTTACCCTATCCAAGAGCAATGTCAGCTGAAGTAGAGTGAAGGAGCTTATATATTGTGGCTGCTGAGGGAGTTGGCATAGAAAAAAGTTGAATTATATCCGGTACATCATGAATTCTAGCAATTAAAGGGATTAAATGCACTGAGAGTCTTTAAGTTGACAACGGCGTGGTATTTTCCTTGAGTTTAACTTATAATTAAATTTGAGGGATTCAAAACTGAATAGAGTATTTCCAGTGAGGACGTGTAATAATCTCCATATACCGGCTGTTCTCCAAGTATTCCATGAAATCATATTATTATGTATTTTGATTGCTTTATTCTTCCAGATGCACTAAGCACCAGATCTTTCCAGCGGTGTTACTTTTGATCCATTCCTGGATTACATGTTTAATTGTAGGCGGGTTAGGTACATTCTGTTTCATATGCAGAAAGCAATCTAAAGGAATTTGGTGGGCAGATGCCTTTTCAATATTCTATTGGAATTGTGCTAATCCAATGGCTAAGTGTACGCAATGAGTGGCCCTATGATACAAAGCTACATTTGAAAAGCCAAATCTTCCCTTACTAACTGAAGTCTGTAACTCCTTAAGTGGGATTCTTGCTGTGACAAATTGGCTTCTGCTCTGCAGGAGTACAAGGGTGAATGGGGGAAAATGGCCCACTCAGTGATCACACTTTGTAAACCAAAACACAACACAATCATAAATGTAAAACAGGGACATTGTATCTGAGCTTTTCTGTCCCAATATAAAGCCTGTCTGATTTTAGGAGTCCACTTAGAGATGTTGCCTGCATTTTTGCCAACAGCTTGACATCCACATTTAAGATTGTAATTGGTTGGTAATTAGTGCAATACCTATGTTTTTGTTCTGGTTTTGAAATACCTCTAATTAACACTGTCTCCATAGTTGGAGTTATTGCGCTCTTACTAACAATCAGCCTGTACAGCTTCCTCACTTATGGAGTTTATTCTTTGCAAACACATTTATAAAATGCAATTGGTAAGCCATCAGGTCCCGGACCTTTGCCCATGTCCAGTGAGTTTATTGCTTCAATGACTTCTTCTGGTGTGATATTTATTTCTAGACTGCTACTGATCTCCACATCTAGCTTGTGTATGTCCATGTTGTCCAAAATGTCTGCTACTTCAGTATCCAGGAGTATGACGTTATTCATAAAAGCCCTTTAATGAATTATATATCTCTTCATTTTCTGTAATATTTCCCATTGCTTTTTCGATCGCCAAAGTCTGACTATTATTCTCGTTCATTTTCAATGCCCATTTTGTGTAGGAGAATTCACCAAGCGTTGGATTGTTCACCCACTAATAGGGAATGTGAGCTGGGTTTAGACCGTCGTGAGACAGGTTAGTTTTTACCCTACTGATGATGTAACCCTACTGATGATTAAAAATAAAAAAAAAAACCCTTTCTATCTAACAGAAAGCATTTCCATGCCAGGAACCTGGCTGCAGCTTGATGCTGGAGACATGCTTTGAGATGATGGTGAGGAAGTGCTTGAAGGTATAAAGTGTGGACCTACCCGTTGCAAAGCTTGATTCGTTTTGGTTGGAGCTCAGAGAAAGTACGGTATCTGGGGCTCTGGGTCTCAGGGTAGCTGGCCAATCGGATGCAAAGTAAATATATGGAGACGCTGCGCAGCCTGGCATCTAAGGTGGAGACATAAGCATATCAATGATGGCTGGAAAGTCTCTCTTCAATGGGTGGTGCTGCCCAGGAATCTCCATGTCTTTGTTAATTTCACCATTCTAGTTCCGTTACGCTACTTGTGTTTGAAGCTTATATGGGTGGGCGGTCTCCCTCGGGTTGCCTGGAGTATGCCGACACTTCCTCTTGAGAAAGGCAGTTTGGGTGTATTGGGCTTTGTACTCTACTGTTACTTGCTCCAGATCGTATTTTTGACTGATACGGCTCAGCCCTCTATGCTCAGCAGGTTGTCATAGAAGGAGTGGACGTTACACCAGTCGAGCTAACATCGGCCCTTCTGCGGATCCCTCGCATGGCCGGTACAGTCATTAACATCGTAAAGAATGTTATTACCTTCTCTTCACCAGCTGTTCAAGAGGATAGGGTGGCACCACCCAATGCCCCTTGATATATTCATTGAATGGGTCTGGTGCATGGCTTGTTCTTTTGATAGGGGTATATGCAAGGAATTGGCGAGATTTGTGTTGGTTAAATTGGACGATCTATTCCGAGAGGGGAGATTTATCACCGAAGGGGAATTTAGACAAATGGGAGGTACTTTACCAACCCATATGTGAGCGTGTCATATATTGTTTGGTGAACTCGCAGAAGGGATTCCGAGTTTTCCATCGGCCGCTATAGACAATCCCTTAATAACGTTCATGATGTCTACTCACACCCCAGTGAATCATTTTGGGTGCATTATTCCAAGTGCATAACGTGATTATCTGTTTAATTTGTAGTGTTATGGGTTTTGATTATTTTAGGCAAATATTTAATTCTGAAAAATGCGAGTGCCTCAATGATGGCATTCCCAGCATGTGTTACATGTAACATCCTTAAATCTTTTTAAAACGTATTTTTTCCCACAGTTTGCTGCTTTTTTGTATGGCTGTTATGCAAAATGTTATTTTGTGTGTGAGTTATTTTAAGCACAGTTTGGCAAGTGGAGTGTTGTTGGTCAATATCTGAGCTTGATTGCAGTGCCTGTTGTGTAGGGATAAGTTGCAGAATTATATTCTGTGTGTGTGTTATTCATAGTTTGTTATTCTGAGTGTATTGTTCCAAGTGTAGTGTTTTGAGCATATGGTTTGCATTTATTGTTTTAAGAGTATTGTTAAGAATGTATTATTTTCAAAATACTGATTTTGGTCTTGCTGTGCTCAAGGCCTGGGCTTGTTGTAGTGCCTGTTTGTATGATTATTGTTCTGAATTGCTTTCCATATATTTATTTATTTATTTTTAAAGGCTCACACAGCCCGTGGGCATCGAGGCGCTGTTACAGGAATTGTTTTTTTTTTTAGTTGCGTAATTGCAGACCCGGGGATCGAGCCTGTGTTGATTTGTGTCGTCTTGCTTCCAACGCACACACGTTGCCGCTGAGCTATCCTCCCGGGAAAAAATGTGTTCTCCCGAGTGTATCATTCCAAGTGTGTTTGTGTTTGTTCTTTGTAACTATGTTGTTTTGAGTATGTTGTTTTGAACCAATTACTTTGTGTATCGTTGGTCATAGTCTGCACATTGTGTAGGCTTGAATACAGTACCTACTTAGCACTACTGTGTCAAATTGTGTTCTGTACGTTATGTATGTTGATTTGAGTGTATTGTTGTTATGTTCAAGTTGTGTACTGTGGCTATTTGTGTGTCATTAGAATGTAGTGGTCTGCGTGTTTAATGTGCTCATGTGTTTGTGGTGGTTGACATGCAACAGTTCCCGGTACAGGCTGGGAGTGTTCCAGAAATCGAAGCTAAGCATTTTGGAGTATACATCCTGAAAGTATGTTTTGTTGTGGTTCTTGACTGACAGCATCCTTGTAAGTTCACCACACCTGGAATGCGTGTGTGGCTGTGGCCAGCCTATTTGCTGCTTTTGGTGTACTTTAACGGATGACGTCAAGTGTTAGGGCAGAAGAAAAATCTGATGTAACCCTAACAATCATGCCCCTAACTCAACACCATTGTTGGTATGTCCCGACCGAGATATATTAGGGCTAATAACATCTGTACTTGTTACCAAGAGCTTTGTGTTGTTTAACAGTACATGTTCACTGTGCTTGGGGTCTACGAACAGATCAGTGAAAGGAGCATGCATTGGATCCTTACACGCATCTTAGTTTTCCGCATTATACATTATGCATGATTGTAGATCTCTGTCTACCAACTTCTCGCCCTCCCCTCCCCCATGTGGCTAGCTCCTTGCTCCTTGTTTCTCTGCTTCCCTCGCCATGCTATGATGTGTTTCCCGTAGCTAGGCCTTCACTCAATAAAGACCTTACTAATAATAATACAATATTAATTTTAGTTCCTTACAGCATGTGAAATTGTCCCAGGAATGGATCACTTCCTGCAGGATGTGATCCTATAAGAAACTTTATGAGTATTTTAATTATGCAATGGATTTGCGTTGTGAAAAAAACATGTATAAAGTACATATATTTTCTTTTAGTTCTTGGTTCACGGTGGTGATTTGAGGTTAAACATATGTGCACATGGACATGTAAAATGAGAAGAAAGAAACATAGTTGCAATGTTATCCCTGGCTGTGCATGTGGGTAGTAGAAGGAGTGGCGAGTGGCTACTGCGGCCATTGTGCCACCTAATATGGCGTGAAGCTTTGTCCAGCAGAGGTGAATGGGGATTCTCATGACCCACCCCACTGGCCCCTAGGTCTTTGGCATGTGACTGTCACTGGGTCAAAGGGCTCAAGACAGGAACCCTTTTAACAAATGGCTTTGTTTATGGGAATACACAAAGGGTTAATGATGCAATGCATACCCAAGAACATTCATTCAGATGGACATTCATTAAGACATGGCTCTTGTCCCTGTAAAACGGCATAGCTCAGAATGAAGGTGTTTCCTCATTGACAGCTGATGCGTGAGCGTAAGATCCAAGATGGTTGATGAGCAGAAATAGGTGCTGTCCACTTTGCCTCTTACTGGGGTGAAAACCCTTTGAAACATGCGATTTAGGAACTTGATAATTGGCCCTACAATCCCATTGTGACAATAATCAGAAACAAGGGTTGCATTTCTTTGCCCTGAGGGCTTCCAATGTGAAGGGATAAACGTGTTATGAAGGTTTTGGGCAGAAGCACCCTGATGAGGGCTCTAGGACTGAGTGAGCAGAAGACAGAGGGTGCAATCATAGTGAAGTGGTTGAGAGGAAATGAGGCGTGGTGGAAGGAGAGAGAGCAGAAAAGGAGGATGGGAAGGTTGAGCAGTTGGAGGTGGACAGAGTATTGGGGTGGCATAAAGAGCAGAGACAACAGAAGAGGTGGGAAGTGGTATTGATGAGGCAGGAGGAGCGGCCTACAAAAAACGTGGAAAAGAGAATTGATGGCAGGAGGAACAGTGACAACTGAGGGGGGTGTCATTTGCATTGAGGAATCAGGAGGGGTTGTGACAATGGCAGAGGTTAAAAGTAATGTTGGGGAGTGACTAGGTAAGATGGTGGAGTGCGTGGAGAGAACATCAAAGGAGTGAGGAGTAGGCAGAAACGCAGATATTGGAGTGAGTGACAAGGACAAGGTGGCAGCGAGCTTTAAGGAGGGTAGGAGAGCATATGCAATGGAGGAGAGGAGGTTATGGGAGATGGTGGCACGCCCCACACTAATACCGGGGAAGTCATGGATGGCAGAGGAGTGAGCATGTGGAGATACATTGAGGAGAATGAGGAAAATAGAGGAGAGGGATTGAAGTGAGCAGTGGTGAGGAGAAAGATATTATAAGACAACTCAAACGCACAGACTAAGGACACAAGGGCTGGTTTGTGTGAAAGCATAGACAAAGAGGTGTCTAATTGCACACATACACACAGGTGAAATAATAGCTCTTGGGAAACCTCGAATTCCAAGAGGAACGCTTTGGGGATTGCAGACCTTTTCCCCTGCCCTGATTACCCTTCTGGGTCTGTTTACATTCAAGTTTGCGGTGGCCCAGAAACCTTGTGTAGAGTGACTTTGA
Source organism: Ambystoma mexicanum (assembly GCA_002915635.3). Classification (NCBI taxonomy): domain Eukaryota; kingdom Metazoa; phylum Chordata; class Amphibia; order Caudata; family Ambystomatidae; genus Ambystoma; species Ambystoma mexicanum. Next base: position 969,923,487 of record CM030325.1, read on the forward strand.
TCTAATCGAGAATGAAAAGTTGATAAACCAAACCTTTGGATTTCAGAGCCAAGAAACAAGTTCAGATGACAATTAAAATCCCCAGGATTGCAATTGACCTTGCAATTAAACCTCAGTCAAGGAGGGAACGAAACTCAGGGTTCAAAGTACTGAGATTCATGGGTTCAAAACCCAAGAAGAAGCCACTCTCTTTTTATTGAAGCTTCTAAGTTGCAATACTCAATTTCTTCAGCTTTGAGTTGTAATTTGCCCTATTAATACCCAGGGAGAGTTGCCTACCAACCAGTTGAGCAGAAATACTGGCTTTGCTGTATGGCAAAGCCCACATTCCACATAGGCCACTGGCTCTTCTCCTACAGATGCTGTCTTCATTATTATGTGCACTCTCCCCCACTTTCGCCATGAATGTGCCCCCGCCTCTGCACCCACTCTCCTCAGACTTTGCCTCTTTATGCCTGCTTGCCTTACACGCCGCCCACCATCTCCAGCTTGCATTCTCCTCCCATCCAGAGGCGGACCACCATCTCTGCTGCCTCTACCATGACATAGAACATGGACTGTTTTTCTTTCTGCAAGGCGGCCATCTTTGTTTATTTGTTTGTGGTTATTTATTATTTTAAGGGGAACTTGCAAAACCTAATTTCGACATCAAATGGCATGAGCAATCCGGCTTGCTTGCTAATAATTATAAACATATGATCACCTCACAAGAGGGCGTTGACGGCTGGTAATCATTTAGTAATGCCCTCATATTAGTGCATAATGTTTAAATTAGCCTTTTTTCAAAACTTACATGTTGTGTCTGTCTCGTATTGTTGTCATTAGACTTTGCGAAACCAGTGTTCAAAATGTTCTGCTTCACGCAGGACAATTTTCTAAAATATTGTCACTGTCGGTTTGCTCACTGGCATGTCTTTCTATTTCAAAACTGAGATTGTTAGAAGGCAGCACAAGTCATTTCAGTATTACTATATGGAGAAATACAAATACTGTCAACAATATTAGACAATTAGAGAAGGAACAACACAGAGAGGAGATTTTCTCTCTTCACCAGAAATCCCGGCAAGGGAGCTTTGGGATCCAGAGTGCGGCATTAGTGCAGCTCCCTAGTTAAGTCTTTAAGTCGGTTTCCCCTGCTTGATGAGGCCGTTTCACTGAGCTCTTATCCTTTGCAGTAAATAAATAAATACAAACAATAAAAAAAAATACTGTTTTCTTTACCTCAGAGCTGAACGTATGCTTATTCACGGTTTATGCCAATGTTTAACCAACTTACACACATTATTACAAGTGAATAATTGATCGCAAAATCTAAAAACAAATATAAACACTTGCTGATGGCTAATTGTGTTTCATTTGCGATAATGAACATGAATTTTAATGATCTAAGAACATTCTTCTGAATGAAGAAAACGCAATCTTCATTGGGAAACAGCAACATTGTTCAAATTATGAATAGCTAGTCAATACATTCACAAGTAGAAATTCAAATAATTGCCAGTAATGCCAGATTCCTGTGATCTGATTGTCTATTCTATCTATCTATCTATCTATCTATCTATCTATCTATCTATCTATCTATCTATCTATCTATCTACCTCCCTCTCTTGGCGAATGAAGGGTTTTTGTACCTTCTTCTCTCACTAGGGAGGTGAGCCT
>CM030325.1:969930145-969956217 GCA_002915635.3 Ambystoma mexicanum
GTAGATGATTTGGTTATCATCTGCATGATTGAAACATGTGAGGCCTGGGGTATTGCTATGCTGGAGGAATGGGGTCATGTAGACGTTGAAATGATGATGCAAAAGACCAGGGGCCTCATTACGACCCTGCCGGTCCGGAAAGAACGGTGGGGTAAAAACGCTGCCACCGTTCTTTCCAGACCGGCTGATTCAGAGTCCTGCAGGCGGGAAGTATCACGACCACCAGGTTTGACCTGGCAGGAGTAACCCCACGCACCTGCAGGCGCAAATGGAATCACAGACTCCGTCATAGACAGAACCAGTGTTTCCATTGTCCCCATTCCCATGGAGTCCTATTGCACTACATGGGAATGGGGACTTGTAGGCGGAATGGTAATACGGGTCCAGCGGTGGCCTTCTGGTTTTTCCGGCATGGTTACGGTGGACTCGTAATGGGGCTCCAGATTTTTGTTGGATTCCACATGAGCAGCCAGTGTCATGACCCAAAGGGGTGCCATGTGTATGGTTTCAGTCCTGTTGGATAGAAATGAGCTGATCAAACGTTAAGCAGTTCCATTTTAGCAAATGTTCTTTCTTTTTAGCATTATCTTGTGAATAATATAGAAAGCAGCAGAGATGGTTAGTTGGAGAAGTGCACTAAGCACAAGGATGAATGCACTGGACAAGTGGGCTTCCATGTTGTTTTCTTATGTTGTCTCATGCAGAGTATGACGTGGATCCTGTTCCGCCCTTTTGTATCAACCTGTATAGAAAGTTGTGGAGGAGTTTCCTACTTTCCAAAAGTTCCCGTAGATGTTGGAAAATAAACCTTTAAGGATTTAAGGGATGTATGGTGAATTGATGATTGGTTGGCAGTTTTTTGGGTCATTTAAATCAGCTGTGGGTTTTTGGAGGATGGGCTTGACAGCGGCTCTGTTGAAAGTGTGAGGGATGATGCCTTTTTGATGGAATTGTTGTGCAGGGTTTAGAATGAGGTTGTTAGACCAGGCTGCTTCTTCATTTCTTTGTTGACTTTCGGTTGTTCATGGGTCTTTCTGGTGAGACTACTAGATTGCTATATTTCACTGTTCTCAGGTAGTACTTAATTGAGAAGTGAGTAAAGGCTGGTAGTTCTGGAATTGGCTGTTTCCTCTGTTCTTTTCATTTTCTGGTGTCTTTGGTCATTTCAGATCTTTGTGGTCATGAATGGGTCAAATTTTGTTGCTGAAGTGTGCTGTAATGGAGTTAGAGAGCTCTTATGATTTGTTGGTGCTGTGTCATGGGCTGCATGGTTTTTTGATTTTTTTACAATGTTGAGCTTAGTCTGTTTAGTATGCCTAATGTGGTTTTTCATTTAACCATTTCCCGCTTTAGATCTGGAGCTTGTCTGCCTGCTGCTCGTTCATTTAAGGATGAACTATTTGGGGATGTATTTATTTTGCAAGCATGTGTAGGACTTCATTGTGAACATATGGCAAGGAGCTTGATATCCTATAACTTAGTAGTTTGCCTAGTGTTCCCTTCTGGTTTCGATCCCAGGATGGCGGCTTCAGGTTTTCAAGGAGCATGGAAAGCTTTATCTCTTTCCAGGGACTTAGTACTGTTGCAGGGCCTTTGATCAACTTTGATTGTAGATGTTCTTGGTGAAGATGCTGAAAGGGATGTATAGTTGGTTTCTTTAGGGTAAGAGAGCTGGTGAAGCAACAGTGGCAAAACTCTCATAGTATAAAATACCATGCGATATTCTTCCAGCTTTGTGGGTGGGTTGTAAAATTAGTTGTTTGCGGTGTATATTGCTGGGGTTGCTAGAGTGTGATACTATAGCTGTGCCTGAAGACACCGAATGATGGGATGTTGTGTTCATTTTAAAGTTAATGGCTGCATACAACAGCATATTTGTGAAAAATGGGTTGTATGAGTTTGGCATGTAGATGACACGAAAGCTCAGCATAAATATTTTGGGGATGGAACAGAGAAAGATACCTGATTTTCAGTTTGGGCTGTTGTCAGATGGTGATATTGTAACATCAACCGCGTTCAAGAGCAAGAGCTAGTGCAATTCCTCCTCTCCTCTTGGTCGATCTGTTGACAAGTTTAATCATGTAGCGTGTGTGGATGGCCTCATGTACAACCACGAAGTAATCAACTGTGAGCCATGTCTCTATGACCAATAGTAGTTCTTTTTTTTTTCTTACAGAGAAAGCCATAGATGTCTAAGGGCTGTTTGGATATATAATGGGTATTAATGAGTTTGTTTTGGGATTTTCTTGTCATGCTCCCTGTGTTGTCTGATTTTCTAGGGTTGTTCCATGCTTGCAGTGTGGACTTCTGAAATCTCTCGAGTGTTACACTCATCTTTGTAGAGACTGAGAAAGTGTTCCTTGGGGTCTGTTGCTCATGTTGATTCCAGCGACGGTTGGTGGTAGCTTGATGTTTCATGATAAAAGGTGCAATCTATTTATTACTGGAGAGATGGAGAGAGATGGTTCTGTTTAGTTTCCTGTTTGGTGGTAATGGCCCAGTGGTTGAAGATACAACTCGTCTCTGGTTGATGTCGCTTCTCTTGTTTTGGAGAGGTTGTCTATGCATTGTGTTGATGGGTTGAGCTGGTAGATGCTTGATGCAGTATCTCTCAGAATGTGGTGTCAACATCTTGTTGGTGGGTTGGTAGGCTACTGCTACTCTACAGCATTCATGTATTTATTGGTGCCTTAAAACTCATTTTTTCTACCCTTTCTCCATTAATGTTCTGCTATCTTTCCATCTCTTGGCCGTGATGAGGTCTGGCTGTCTTGGATGCTTTCTGAGGTTCTGGAAATATACTGTTTTGATAGTGTGGTGTTAAAGGGTTGTTCCCTTACCTTTGAGGGGTTGATCTTGAGCATAGTAGGTGACATATATTCAGAGTAAGAAACCAGGAAGTGAAATACAAGTGGGGAATAACAGGAAGCAAAATCACAGTAGGCACCAGGGAGCAGAGTCACAGCAGGCAACAATTCATTGTGGAACATTAGGGAGCAACATTACTATGTAGCAACAATTATTGTCGGAATCCAGGTAGCCACACCAAGTCATGTGGGATGCGGGGAGTGCAATCAGAGTGGGGAAACATTAATGATGGATGACAGGGTGCAGTGTCACTAGAGGACACTAAGCTGCAAAATCATTTTGGAGCACCAACTAATGTTAAAAAATGACATGTGACAATAATTAAAGCCAGACAACAGGAAAAGCAATCACTGTGGGACAATGATTAGTATGGCAAGGCAGGAAGCAGAGTCTACATAGGAGACAGGGAGCAAAATTACAGTGGGACATCAAATAATGTGATTAAAAAATGTATGTGTACAATAAATAATTTGATACAGGACACAGCTCTGAGTAGGAAACCAGAAAGTAGAATTACAGAGATGTAATAATTAATGTGTGTCATCTGAGTACAAAATCCCAAGAGTGCAACGGCTAATGTGGCTCATCAGCATTAGGGCACAAAATCAGTATAGGTCACCAGGAAACAAAGCGTGCCAACACTTAATCTGTGAAACGAGGGAGCAATATCACAGCTAGCAGCCATTAAAATGGGACAACAGGTATCAGAATCACAAAAGGAAACCCAATAACAAAATCACTGATGAGCAACAATTAACATAGGACAATAATTAATCTGTGACACAAGGGGGCAACTAATGTTGGATACTGTGGAACGGGATCAAATCTGGCAGCATTTAAGGTGGGACAGCAAGGAACAGATCACAGTAGGAGACCAGGAAGGAAAGTTAAAGTGTGACAACAAATAAAGTGGTGAAAAAAAAATGATGTGGGACAATAATTAAGCCAGGGCACCAGAGAACAAATCACAATATGAAATACGAGAGCAGAATAAAAGAGGGGTAACAATTAATGAGCGACAACAGAGAGCAAAGTACAGGGAAACTATTACTATGACTCAGCAGGGAGAAGAATCACTGTACATCATCAGGAAGCAATATCAGAGTTTGCGATCAATTGATCTACGACACCAGGGAGCAAAATCAAAGTAGACAGCAGAGCAGAATCTCGGTGGAACACTGGGAGCAAAATCATAATGGGGAAACAAGAAACGCTGGACACAGGGAGCCACAGCACAGATGTGTAACACTTAATCTGTGACAATAGGGAGCAAAGTCACAATGTGCCAACATTACATATATGACACTCAGGAGTAAAATCACAGCAGACATCAATTAATGTAGGAGGTAAAGGGACAGATTGATAGCAGGGAGCCAATACGTTTAGGATACTAGGAAGCAACATCACAGCAAAACAACTGGTAAAGTTGGACAGCAAGGAGAACAATCAAAGTGTGGTCATCAGGTTAAGTGGTTCACAGTAGCAAATTCACAGCTTGTTGAGTCAGGAAACAAACATCACAGCAGAAACACCATTCATCTTGGACAACAGGGAGCAAAATCAGATTGTGGCAGCAATTGGGATACCATGGGGAATAATCACAGCAGGGGTAACAATAAATATGGGGCACCCTAGAGCAGAATTACAATCATGTAACAATAAATATGCGACACAATAAATATGCGACAACAAAGTAAGTGGGACACAAGTGTTCAAAATCCCAGTGGGGTAACTATTAATGTAGGAAACTAAGGAGCTAAACATCGGCGATGAAACAATCTGTGGGACACCAGGGAGCAGAATCACTGCTGGACAACTCCTGACTCGGATCTTATGAAGTGCAAATCATTGGCAGTAAAGGCAGCAAAGCAACCTTACTGTACCTTCCTCATTTATGCACTGTACATGATAACCTCACAAAGGACATCATCAATGGCTTTAATGAGGACATGAGATATGAAATCATCTAAGTCGTGTTTGGAATCCAGGAAACACATGTACAGGATTCAGCCCGTCTGCTGTTCAGACATTACCAGCCACTAAATCTTGCCAGCAGTTACAACAATTAGCACTTACACTACCAATATGGAAGCATGATAGGTTGCTCTGAATTATGCACTGATAATATCAGCACTATTTTTTGGTGATATACTCATGAGAAGTTTAAGTGGATAATGTTTGTCAACAACAACCTGTCATGTATGATATATATTGTAAGTGATTTCAATCCAGCACTCCAACTAAGTCAATGCCTAGTATGGGATGCCCAATGGAAACCCTTATTTATATATTTTATGTCAAAAGTTCTTTTATTTCTGGGTGATGTACCCTTATATAACGCCCCTCTCTCTGAATCCCCCGGCATCACTGAGTGAGAAGTAAGTTTGTTTGCAAATTAAAAGATTTCTTTGAGGAATTGCACAATATATATATCAAACTTGTATGAATATGAACAATATCTGAATATCACACTTATGAATATGTATCAATGATCAGCAATGGTAATATTACAATATCAACAATCTCTTTAATCAATTAGGAGTAGGAATAGGAAGATTAATGTAGCAAAGAATAACTTTGTATGGGTTCAAGGAATGCAGTGATATGAAATTAATGCAGCACAGAAATGAAACTTGATATGAATTCAATCAAAACAATGCAATCACTCTTTCCTCCTGTTATTACTCACCCCCCAATACGCAATATGAAGAGATGAAATGAGGGCACACAGGTATCAGGAATAACAATCAACAATTGCAGTTTCAATCCCGATTCCCCCCAGCAAGTTTAGAGAGAACAGTAATGATTTTAAAACAGGTCAATTGCTTTTTAATGTGGTTTGGATTGGATGGGAAAAATGCTAAAACGATTTTAATTCGCTAAATGAGATTCACAACTAGTGAGAGTTGCTTTGGATGGGTTCAGGTCAACACTAGCAATGATTGTAGAATGGTTAGCAGATGGAAAACGAAATTCAGAAGTTGAAAGCAAGAAATAGTTATTTTACATGGAGTGAAATTGAGCCAAATGCAAATCGCTGCAACTTTTCTGCGTGCGGGAAATGCGATTATGAAAGACTATAGTTGAATGTGGTTTTGGGTTTGAAAGCTGAGGATGTTAGCTTCAAAATGACATTTAAATTCGTTCCTAGGACGTACGGTTCAAAAGTTACAGAGGTTTTAGTGAAGGTGGATTTTTCTGAAAAAGAGTCAAGATTTCAAAATAAAAGTGCGCTGTTGAAGATTTAGAACACAGATTTCTTAACACTAGGAGTCTATGGAGCCGCAAACTACACGACAGCACAGCCACCTATCCGAGGCGCCTCCGGATGGTTTCTATCTGCCTGAGACGATTGCCTTTCTCCAGAAATTATATATTAGCGCCAAGATGCTTATCACTACAATTATCACAGGATTATGTGGAGGAGAGAAAGATTTAGGATAGACAAAAGAGATTCAATAATGCAGTTATGGATATATTGGAATGAGTTGGATGGATTACTTACTACTAAGAGATGACGATGGACAGTTCTATGCTAAATACCTACAACTATGGCTTTGGAATGGAATGGGCCGCCAAAGATCTGGTCAAGGGTTTGGCTGGGATTTGCTCGCCACCAAACAGGTCTCAGGCGCTGGGTTCTGCTCTCAGCAAGGCACTCTGGGCTGCACGGCCTCTTGGACTGGATCTGATGGGTTCTGGGTTACAGCTCTGCTGGACTGGTCTGGATCTTGGGTTCTAGCACAGGTTCTTGGCCAGAGGTAGGCAACACAGCAGAGCCAGGCTGTTGAATTGGTTAGGCCCCGTGGAAGTTTAGGGGTTAAATCAGGTTACAAGATTTTAAAGGCCTGCTGAAAAGGGTTCAGCTATTTGGGTTAGGCCTCTGCTTCAGGGTTCTGGAGTCTGGTTCTAAGTCATGGAGTCTGGATCTTCCTGCAGGGTGCTTTGCCAGTGGATCAGTTGATGAGTGAATGTGTGTTTCCTTTTGCCTGTCCTCAGCAGTCCCTATTTATCCATTTTCAAAAGTGGGTGGGGAGGTTGATTGCCTATGCCCAACCCTCTAAGGATCTGATAGGTCATAGAATTCCCTTTGCCCTGATTTGAGGAAGGAGCAGTGTGTCATGGTGTGTCATGATGTGTCAGAGTGATGATGCCATTTACAATCTAGGGAAGAACCTCCCTTTGCTTTTTACCCAGAAATTCTATTTTTCCCAAAGACATATTTTCAATATGCACAACTTGTTAATAATACCTAATTACATGACAGATTGACTAAAGTATGTTTCTGTCCAAAACGTATCTTCCTAGGAGTTTTGGTTCATAAATGACAATGTTTTGCACTTTTGGTTGGTAACACATTTTCGGATCTGTACAATTTTGTATACATACATGCACATATTCTCTGGGCATATACCTGTAATTTTTCATGTTCCTAGCATAATCACAATAGCTACAATTTTAAACATTTTGTGGTTCAGTCTCTGAATGTCACACAGATTCCAGATTAGTTTTAAACTGTGAGTGAATTTTTCATTTTAATAATCTCTAAGTTTCATATTTTTGTCGGTTCAGCACAATATTTTATAAGTCTTTTCCCAAACATACAGTTACTTTAGTTTCCAATCCACATTTCCATTCTGGCCCACCTCCAAGCTTGGCTGAGTCAGAGAGTCACCTGAGGTTCTTCCTGCCAGGGCAGTTGATGTTCGTCACACCTGAATTAGCATTTTCATTCAGCTCAAGGGAGTCCTTTGTCTACACTCAGGGCAACCTGCCAGAGAGCCCCTCCCAGTTCCTTTCACACCACCAGCCTGCCAGTTTCTTAGCAGAGAGCAGGGGAAGATTCCTTTGTTTGGAGAAGGTGTGGAATGTCTTTGAAGCTCAGTGTGGCTAACTTTAACTTTTAAACACAATGTTTGAAATTGTCTTGTCTTAAATATAACTTAGATTTTTAACAAATACGTCAACCAATTTCTTAATTCAAGCCTTTTTGAATATAGTTTTGAATTGCCTCCACCTCTTGGGCTTCTGATAGCAAGTCTTTCTTTGGAATACTTTGAGTTCAATGTCCAACTTTACACATGACAGGTTTTAGAAATCGCCAGCTTCTGACAGAGGTGAGTAACGGTATTGCACCCATTTTGAATATTTCCCAAGCAAGCAATCTTCAATGTGGATTTTCTTCTGATAAGTGTACTTCTGTAGACATTGTATTTATGTGGATTCTTGAAGTAGAATGATGTTTAACACCCAACAAGGAGGTTGGGTCTTTTGCGTGTTTGTTAGCCATGATTTTTGCAAATTTGACAACCAGAAAAACTGATTTTCACACAGTTCTGTGTTTCTTTTGCAATCAGCCTTGCTTTGTAGGGAACCAAATGATGGGTTTGGCAGTGGTCTCCTGTGTTAACAATGAGATAGGCAAAAGTGGGTGGCAGCCTATTTTCCGGATTTTTACTGCACACTTTTGGGTGATTTGTAGCGAGCAGCATGCTTTCCGTGGCCATTTCTGATGTTCCTGATGCAAGCAATGCACAAGAATGTTGCAGGCCTGGACTAGTGGGTTGAAACATCCCACAATATTTTACTCTTGAAAAGGCTTCTGTTATATGAATTCACCTTCCATGCAATTAGAAACTATCCTGTTTTCCTTGTGACAAGAGATTGAAATATGTCTTCGACAAAGGAGATGATAAGACAGTTAGGGCTACATTTCAGAGACTCTAGCCATGTCCATGTGGCTACTGACCCATCCTTTACTCCCATTTCCATCATTAAAAATGGTTCAGTTTATGCTATTGTTGTTACTGGGTGGTTGATGACCATGAAGGTCCATATTATTAAGTTGGTTGTATTTTCTAACAAAAGACTGCATGAGGTCATTACTGTTACCGTATGCCATGGCTTGCAGTTCACTGCCTAATTAGCACCTTTGGTGGGTGTGTCAAGCAATCAGGTTTCTACAAACCAAGGTTGAATCTAATGATGCAAGAGCGGATTCAGAGCACCTGAGTGCTCAGTGCACACAACCTTCACCTGGCACTGCCTGTTCTCCAATCTCCCTCCTTCCACCCCATATCCAGCACCTCAACCCCCTTCTTACCTTAACGTGCACCGCCGCCCGGGCCGCGCTGCTTGGCTTCCTGTTTATGCCAGGGATTTGGAATAGGGGCTCAGAGTAGTGCCGACTTCCATTTCCATGGCAATCCTGAATCGCTGGTCGCTGCCAATGAAGCATTGAGGTGCATTTCTTTGATTTAATTGTAATATCACCCGAAGGATTTGCCTCTGGGTGCTAATGGCAATAATCTTGTGTTGTGCGGGCTTCTCCAACCTGGTAATGGCACCGGCCCGGTGTTAAAGACCCTGGCTTCGCTCAGGCCTATAACTTAGGCCCTGAGCCGTTTACTGGCCGGTGAAGACCACCAAACATATTAACATACAGTTATTAACACAAAGAAAATAAAGAACAAAGAGTAAAAAATAAGTAACAATAAAAAACCAGTATAACATACTTATGAACAACAATTAATAATACCACATTCATTTTGCGTCTTCCTTGTATCAATGTTTACATTTCATCTAATAATATCCGTTATTTATATCTCATCTAAAAATGTTATTGTTATCCAAAAACTAACCATCAATAAAATCAAATAAACATACTTTCCGCTAAAAATCATCGTCCAAATCTTGCCTTCTGATAATTCTCTAAATTGCTCAAAAACACTCACCAAATATGCTTTCGTATAATTTAATAAGTTAGGGCAACATATCAACAAATTTCCTCCACATTGTTACACAATTGACACCATCTCTCTTTCTTATGTCACTTAAATACTCTCCCTATCACTTCCCTAGTTGGCCATAAGTTATACCGCAGTCTTAAAAACAAATGCCGCTTTGTTTCACAAGGGAACCTCTTTAAATCCCTTGACAAGATGTTTATTGCCTTCACTTCATATTAAAAAATTTCAAAACATCAAATATATTACACTGCTCTAGTATCTGACACCAATCATTCTTCCAAAGCTTATCTTGTAAGTATCAACATTCCTAAAGCGAAGTCTGCAGCGTACAGACAGCCCTGTCATTCCTTTCACCATTTAGATGTTAATCCGTCATCTTCCTTTTCCAAGAAGGATAGAGTCAAATGCAGCCAGGAATGACGAATTGCACCAGTAAGCGTTGCCTTAATAAAGCCAGAGTTTGTCATTTTACTACTGTTGCCTAGGAAAGCAAACCCAGTTTATATCGTATTGGCTGAATTGGAAATCCTCGAGGGAGGACCAAGACCCTTTTTCAAAATAACCTTCAGCAAGATTCTAACTCGGGCTATGGGTAGATGCCTTTGTCACCCCACCGTACACCAGGGTGGGGACACATTTTTGTTTGTACAAAATTATCAATGGGTCATAAGAGAACCTCCCAAATCTCTGGTGTATGATGATCCCATGGAAAGCTGCTGTGCTGGCCTCATGCCTTATTTCCAGTATCTATGGTGCCTCCGTCCCATTATCATTAGTAGAAACTCCCAGATGTTGCGATTCTTTCACAATTATCAATGCAGAGCCAGCAGTTACCATTTGAAAGTCGATTTCTTTCTTCATACGTTGGTTTTTAAAATCATTATATTTGATTCGTCACTATGGATTCAAAGCCAATATCTGTAGAATACTGCTCTAGCATTGATAATTGTCTCTGTAGACCTACTGGTGTCTGGTCCAATAGGACCAGGTCATTTGCATACAGGAGCCAGGACAAAGGCATTCTTACAAATTTGGGGAAAATGAATGGACCAGGGATAGATATAACTCTAAATCGAGTAGCAAAATAATGCTGGGGTCGAAATGCACCCCAACTTTATTTATTTACTTACTTGTTTTTATTTGTTGATAGCGCCAGACCCTGAAGTAGCACAGGCCCTAGTACCTGTTACAATGGGACAAATACCGTCATGAGATGGTGGGTTAACCTTATACATATTTGTTGTACGGTTTAAATGTTCTTTCTGCAGATTACGGATGAAGGCTTGTCTTGCAAAGATGGTGGTGGGGTGTTTCAAAGCGTAAGCACTATGACAGTGAAGCTTGCTCCACCCTCTCTTTTACTGGTGAATCTTGGTGTCGCAATGGTTAGTGTGGTGGAGGAGCATAGGCAGTGTGGTTGGCACTTTTAGCGATACACTGTTTAAGGTAGGTAGGTGCATTGTTGTGAATGCATCTGTGCATGATTGATTTTAAACTCAATATAGGCTTTAATAGACAGCCAGCGATTTTCAAGCTAGCAAGGGATATATGATCCGTTTCCTTCATACCCAAACTGCCAAATGGCATTGTCTTGAATCAGTTATATTTTGTTCAGGTTTTTTGTCAGGTTCCGGAGAGGATTGCGTTGAAGTAATCTACTTTGCTGCCAATGATAGCCCTGGCAAGCGTAAGGCAGTTGTCTGAAGAGAGAAATGTTTTACAGAGATTAATGAGTTTGGTGGAGTAAGCTGCTGATGAAGCAAGTGCCTTGATGTGTTTTTGCATGGAGAGTTCTGAGTCTATGTACACTCCCAAGGTGGTCACATGGCTGGATACAGACATAATGTTTACATCGATAAAGAAAGAGGCGAAGGATGGGTCCAGGTGTTTCAGTGATTGTGAGGAACCCACGATAAGGAGCTCAGTCTTGTCATTCATGCAGAGATGGTGGTCTCCCATCCAGGCTTTTATGATACTGTAGACTTGATTGATATTGGCGGAATCTAGGGCGTGTGATTTCCAGCAACTTTCAGTCATACTTGTGTGTCATCTGCTAAATTTGTGAAGGGGATTTCAAGGCTGTGAAAAAGGGCTTAGTTACATGCTGTAGAGCATAGGTGACAGACATGAGACTTGCGGGACCCCCATGAGATGGGCATAGGGTTGGCTTCTTCAGATCCAGTGAGATCCTGGAGGTGCGCTAGCTGAGAAAAGAGTTTACCCAGCTGGCAGTGTCTTTAGAAAAAGTGAAGTTGGAGGTAAGGTGGTCGCAGAGTATGTTGTGGTTAACAAGACTGAAGGATTGCAAAAAGATCAAGTAGGAGAAGGATGGCAAGTTCTCTAGTGTTGCGTATGCGTTGGCTGGATCTTAAGATCAATGAGGGACATCTCAGTGCTGTGCTTAGCTCTGAAGCCAGACTCGTGTAAGCCAAGAAGGTTGTCTGCCTCCAAGTGGGTTTGAAGTTGGGTGTAGGCAGTACAATGTAGAATTTTGAGAAGATATGGATCAGTGGTAATGGGGCAGTAGTTGGTGGGAAGAGTGGGGTCAGTGGAAGGTTTTTTGAGTAGGGGTGTGACCCAGGCTTCTTTAATGACTTTATGAAATGAGCAGGAGGCAAATGTGGTATTGAAAATTAGGCAATGTAGGGGGTCGGCACACAACTGGATAAGGTGAGAGGGGCAGATGTCCCCTTTGCAATTGGATGTTTTGTGTGCTGGATGATGGTTTGGCAACAGAAGGCATAATGGGGGAGAATTGAAAGGGGGCACAGTCATGGATTGGTCTACTTGATGGGGTGGAGAAGCATCATTAGCCAAGAGCAGGGAGATCTTAAGGATTGTTTTCTATGTGAGGTTGTGGGTTTTGTTAGCCAGGGCTGATTGTATGTGTGAGCACCAGGCTTTGTCTTTCGGGAAGCTCGTGATAGGTGGTCCTGGGGATTCAAGCTTCTTAAAGATTTTTAAAAGTTCATTGGTGTTGGAGATGGCTTCACTGATTCTGGAGTTGTTCATGGTGGATTTGGGGGTGATGATAGCAGTTTTGTAGATTTTTGCTATGGAGGTGAAGATTTCTATGTGTGCTTGGGAAGGGATTATTTCTCCAAAGGTGTTCCTGTGCTCTTTTCTGTCTCTGTAAGATGGGTAGGTCATCTGAGAACCAGTTTTGGTTAGTGGATTTTTTCTGGGATATAGTTTTCAAAGGTTCATGATGGTCAAGTGTATGTAGGAGCGTGGTATTGTAGGTCATGAGGATGGTTTCAGGATCATTGCTATCATGGCACGATGCACAATGGAGGTGCAAATGGTAGGTTTGAGCAACTCAATCTTGATGGTTCATATTATTAGTTTGGTGGTATTTTCTGACAAAAGACTGTATGAGATAAATACTGTTACTGCATGCCATAACTTGTAGTTCACTGACTAATTTGCATCCTTGGCGGGTATGTCAGCCAATCAGGTTGATTCAAAACTAGGCTGAATTTAACAATGCAAGCCCATGTTCTGGCCAACCCCAAGTGCTCTGAGCACACGCCCTCCACCTAGCACTGCCTGTTCTACATCTCCCCTGTGTCCCACCCCCATATCCGGTCCCTCAACCCCCTTTCCTTACCTTAGCAGGGCTCTGCTGCCTGGGCCCCTTTGCTTGGCTTTCTGTTTAGTTTTCAGGTGTACCTAGCAGTAATGGAGAGGCGGTTTGGTGCCTTTATGGGTAGTCATAGATTTCAATGTGAGGGTGAAAATAATTAGGGAATGGTCAGTCCATTTTAAGGGATCAATAGTTGTGACTGTGATAGGTGTATTGATATTTAGGATTCAGTCTAGGATTTGGATTTTGGTGTGGGTGGGAGTGGTGAGATACATTGCATGTAGTGTGGTAATGATGGTAGTGGCTTACCGTCAGTGGTGTCATTGAATCCTAAATTAAAATCACTGAGTATTAAAAGCTTGGTATTGGGTGTGTGAGAACCAGAAGGTGTCTCATCAACTAGTGACCAGGGATCTGTGTTCCAGGTGCCCAGGACACGGCAATCACTTTTGGTCCAGTTCCTGGGGATGGACCAGCGCGGGAGTATCACCGGGGTGAGGGGTCTTTGGGGAGTTGGAGTGGGACACCGGATGGTGAGACGCGGTATCCCCTTCCCTGTAACACCTTTACCCCATCCTACCAGGTAGGATATTTAGGAACTCTACCCTTTTACAACAGAACTCAACACAACACAACACAACACAAACACTTGCACATGGACAGCCCGCTATGGAGAGAAAACAGACTAACACCCGAGCAGTATACCTGATGTGTCCCCATAACATGGGTCAGGAGAGGTCAGGCAATTACTGACCATCACACACAGCTGACTTCCATTAAGCTTCCCCGCACGCATAAAAGGCGGAGAACGAGAGCACACTCTGAGTGAGGCAAAGCACACAAGGAAACAGCAGTTCCGAGCCTGCAGCTGAACAAGAGAAAAAAGGAAGAAAAACAGAAGGGGATTGCAAGGAGGTAAGGTCCCTTGACCTTTTCGACGAGGAACTGTTACTTTCTGGAAATCACGAGAATAGAAAGCGTAAGACCAGGAAACCAGGCTGAAAAATCCTACATTGTGTGTTGCAGCTACCCAGTGCTCTCCCTCGTCAACAATTAAGGCGGGGAGAAACACGGCCCGCTGTGGTATCGACCTTTCCTCCAAGAACAAAGCAGCATCAGTGAAATCAACACAGCTGGTGAGTTGGGGAGACTGTTACAAGAACGGTCTGTGTTGAAGTCAATGTTGCAAGCAGGAACATTGTGTGGATACCACTCAAACAAACATTGTTAAAACACGTTTGATAAGAGATGCAAGTAAAGTTAAACTGCTGATGAGTGACTGAATTTTAAAAACTAAGATACAACACCTTTGACAGAGTAGTTTGGCACTGTGTGGGTGCTCAATCGAAGGTCTTTGTAAGGTATCCAGCTGAGAAGTAGCAAAAGTGAAAGTTAGAAAAAGGATATATCAAGACGAGAACAAGTAATTGTGAATCAAAGAGGTCCTGCGACAGGTCAAGCAAAAATTCTTTGCACAGTCGAAAGTCTTCGATTTTGATGAAGAAGAGAAATTTGGTCCGAGCCCGGTGGAGGGAGACCAATTTAAGGTTTTGTGTTAAAGTGTGTTTGAACCCGGTGGAGAGTTACCCGGGTGAACAGTATATCTACCAAGAAGTTGTATATGTCAAATGCTAAGAGAAAGGAACTTTAATGTTTGTCGTGTTGCATCAGGCCCCCTGCAATAAGAGACATTGAATGGCAAAGAGACTTTGGCACAGAAGGCACTGATGTTGAGGTTTTGAACTGCTTCCTCGTGCTAGAGAAGCCAAGAAATGTGCTAAGCACGAGTGTTTTGCCTTGTCACGTGCTGTAAACGTGGACAAGGGAAGCCCACAGCTTGAATATCCTGAGTTGTCATTTCTAGCACACTTTTCTTTTGCATAACATTGTTTCCCATAGTATTTGTATTTAGAAGTAAGGATTGGCAATATGTTTATTAGTATAGGCCCTTTCATTTTGACAGACTCGACTAGGACTGCATTATTATTATTTAAAGGTTGTAGCTTGCTCCCATCTTTATATTTAGAATTAGGTGATTTTCAAACACAATTGAAGTTCAATAAACACCCTTGAACTCTGATCACTTGTGTCTGTATTACTGTTTGATACCATGCCTTCCTTACAGGTGTGATGAGTGGAGTAAAGGGAAGAGGGATATCAGTGTCTGGGAGGAGAGGTTGTTGGGTTGGTGGTAGAGCACTGCCTCGTTAATGGTGGTCTGGAGTCAATTTGTGATTTTGGTGAGCAGGAGCTTATAGGGCCTCATTATAAGTATTGCGGAATGGGTTAACGGGTGCCGCTAATGGTGGCAGACCCGTTAAACCCATTCCACAATATTACGAGGTTCCCTCGCGGGACCCAATGTGGATGTCTGGTTTTACCAGACGTCCTTACCGGGTCCTGCGAGGGGACCAGGGAGCTAAAAATGGGCCGGTCGCAATCGGCCCGGTTGTTAAGCTCCCGTGCCCATTCCTATTGAGCCCTATGGGGGCTCAAATGGGAATGGGGAAGGTCCAGGCCCGGGTTTCCTGAGGGAGGAATTACCGGGCCCTCCATTCAGGTAACCCGGACACGGTTTTGGAGGCAGCCATTCCCTTATTAATGGCATGGCTGCCGCCAAAGTCGTAATGAGGCCCATAGACTTGCAGAAGGGGTAGGCAAAACGTTCTGATAGGTAGAGAAGATTTGGATATGATTGCAACTCCTCCACATGGTTTGAAGGTCCTGTCAGATCTGAAAATAGAGTATCCATTGGGTATGGCAAGAGAAAAGGTTGGTCCTGCAGCATCATGTGCCCAGGGTTCCGTGATGGCTCGTAGGTCAAGGTTGTTTTCCTATATATGGTCATGTATGTCTGTGGCATGGCCGCTAAAAGAGCATGCATTGGTAAGGGAACCGGTTAGCTGGTTAAGATGCTGTGTGGGTGGTGCGGTCTGGATGGGATGAGATGGTGTAGATATCTTAGGAGGGAGATATGTCAGTGCAGTGGTCAAGGCTGTGCGGGTGTGATGGTGTTTGATTCTATGAGCACCTGTACATGGTAGGTTGCTGGGAGTTTAGGAGCGGGTGTTAAGACGTCGTAGTCTGAGTTGGGTGGTACCATCTGTAGAGCTTTAGGTCTTGTGGGTAGCGTGAGTGTCCGAGCTAGGTAGTGGCACACCTGGCAAGGGCTGTGTGTGTAGGGTGGATGTAAGTATGGCATTAGTAGCTTGTAAGTATTTCTTGATTTCTGCAGGTGGAAGCATGTGGGAAGTAATGCTGAAGGGCAGAGCGCTAGGTAGTTGGACATGAGTCTGGGTCAGGGAGGGTGGAGCACAGGTTGGCATGGCGTTTGTAACAGGCAGACATTTCCTTATTTCATCAGGTGGCAGCGTGTGGGAAGTAGTGTTGAAAGGCAGAGCGCTAGGTAGTTGTACACAAGGCTGGAAGTAGTGCCAAATGACAGAACGCTAGGTAGTTGGACACACAGCTTGGAAGTAGTAGCAAATGACAGAGCGCTAGGTAGTTGGACACAAGGCTTGGACTGGGCAGGCAAAGCATGGGTTAGCATTGCAATTGTGAGAATCAAACTTGTCCTTGTTTCAGCAGGTGGCAGCATGTGGGAGGTAGTGCCGACAGGCAAAGCGCTCAGTAGTGGGACAAAGGGCTGGGACTGGAGAGCCCAGATAGGCATGGCATTTGTAACAGGCAGACATTTCCTTATTTCACCAGGTGGCAGCAGTATGCAGTGATTATATCGAATACAAAACAACTAATGCAAAAATACCGAATGAAAAACGACTAATACCAAAATAACTAATTGTGGAAAAAAATAAAAATGGGGTTGTGAGAGGGAATGATCGTTTTTGGGGTGAGGGAAAGTATTAATACAAATCGGTGTATTTATGGTTTAAGCCCCCAAAAACAACAAAAAAGAAATTAGTTATTTTGGAATTAGCTCTTTTTAATTCATTATGTTTTTATTAGTTATGATTTCATTAGTTATAATTACATGTAAGTGGTGGCAGCATGTGGAAAGTAGTGCGAAAGGCAGAGCACTATATAGTTGGACACATGCCTCATTACGACCCTGGCGGAAAGTGACTGACCGGACCGCCACAGCGCAAATAGCGTTTCCGCCATTGTACGAAGGAGCAAAGTGCGGCCCATTCCGACCCATCGGGCACGAGCACCACGGCATGGCGGAAGTGCAAAGTCCGCGAATGGCGGAAAAGACCCCAAAACGGCCCACACCGCCGCCGTACGGCGCCTAGGTGCAATACCGCCACCCATCACAGCGGACACCGCAGTGTGCGCCTACCGGAAAGTACGGTGTGACCGGAAATATACGGAAACGGAAGTTAAAACATGGGCCCGGAACGGGAAACATCCCGCGTACACCTATAAAACCACTAAAACCACACAACCACTAAAAACACTACCCTGAGACACACCCCAACCCGTCATCCACCCTAGCGGAACCAAGAAAAATGGGAAAAGTAGCGAAGAAAGCGTGCGACGCAAGCGGCAGGTCCACTTCTCCCGTGAGGAACTCACCGTGCTAACAGAGACCCTCCAGGAGAATGCTGCCGTCGTCTTCTGCACGCAAATGACCAGGACGGCACTTGCAAACAAGAAGGCCATATGGGCTCTGGTGGCACAGCGGGTAAGTGCGGTGGGGACCGCACCCCGCACCCACAGCAATGCCGAAAGCGATGGGACGACCTGCGGATACGCGTCCGCAGCATACTCTCTGCCAACCGCCAACATTGCCACAGCCACCGGGGAGGTCCTGAATCACCCATCAAGTTGACCCCTGGGAAGAAATCTGTGCCTCCACCATCGGAATGGAGAGCATAGAGGGAGTCGGAGGGATGGAGAAAGGAGTGCAGACATCCGAAGATTCAGGTAGGTGGGCCAGATAAAACAATGCCAAATCACAAAGTCCAACCATGTGAAGTACCATGTGTCCACATAGTGCAACAGAAACACATGTCCAGGAGAACGTCCACACACATCGGCCTGATAGCGCACGTTAAACCCACAATAAATACATAAATAATTAAAAACCCTAAAACACGCACTACACGTGCAGCAGGCACACCCTAACTGCAGGCTGCCAAACAACTGCACCCTCACTCCACACACAAATGAAAGCACCTCCAAGGCCCCGACCCAAATCACCCTCAGGTACCACCCCAATGCATGTGATACAATGCCATTCCAATTCCCACAGACCCATCAATAACCCTCGCCCTCCTTTACTCCACCACAGGGTCGATCCAAACGACGAGCTACAGGACACCCCTACCAGCACACCTGCAAAGAGGGCCAAGACCAACGGCCAAAGACCCTCCACCTCAGCTGCACGCATCAAGACACGGCAGCAGCACAAATCAAGTGACAGCACACAGGAGGGAACTTCAACAGGCACCCCAGCAGCCAGCATGCCCACAACAGACCACCACAGGTCCCCCCAACGGATGCCACAGAAGGCACTGCCTCTGGTGGCAGCAGCACCATAGGTGACACCCATTGATGGCAGCATGCTCCGACACAGAAGACGGGGATGTCGAAGACAGATCCATCCATGACCTGTCCCAATCCCCCTGTCTGTCCCATCCCGTACAACATGAGGATACCACGCAGGGGCACCCACAAGACGACGACTGGCCATCCCCACAAGCCTGTGGCAAGGCAACATGAGGTCAACAGCCCCTCTGTGACACCCCGCAAATGGCCATGGCCCAGCAGAGGCAACAGTCCCTCGACCAGTTAATCGTGCAACAGCAGCAACTGGCCACGCTCCTCAAGGACCATGCCGATGAATGTGGGGGCACTAAAGGCAGACATAGAAACATCAACTGAGACACTTAGGGCAGAAATGGAGAGAGGTACAGAGACACTAAGGGCACAAATGGAGAGTAGCACCGAGAGCCTGGGAGTCCAAAATGGAGAGAAGCACCGAGAGCCTGAGGGGGAACTGCATGCGACGTCCAAAGACGTATGTGCCGAATTGCCGCAGTGCGCCGTGTGCTCACTGAGCTCTCGCAAACCCTTAGGACATGCATGGACGTGAGCAGGCAGAGACATCATCCGTTGCAAGTTCCGTCCAGGGCAGCCCCAACGTAGATCTGGGAGGAACCTGCGCTCCACAGGCAGGGGTGCCCTGATACCCGCAGAGGGGGCTTGCAATAGCGACTGCCCACTGACAATGAGCATCTTTGGACACTGGTGTTCGGGGGGAGGTAGGAGGGTGGAGGGGGTGTGTTGGGCTCACTTGGGTGGCGGGTCGATAGGTGTTCAACATGATATCACATATGCCATAAACAGTGCACGATCAACCAATGAGATGTGTGGACATTGATCTTTGTGTACTAGGCCATCATAGGCGTACAGTCCATATTGTGCATGTCCCAGACACACACAGTGCACGAGTCCCGTGTCCATGTATCAGCCACCAGGCGTGAGTGCTAGAAGCATACATCAATGAGATGCTGACGAATGTCACGGCCTCCGGTGCCTCGCAGACTCCTTGAGGTGCTGCACATCCCCGCCCTCATCATGACCATCATCAGGTGCTTGCAGTTCTGCCGTCAGGGGGCATGGGCACATTTCTACGTACGCACATGTTGTGGAGCATGACACATGCCATCACCATCTTTGCAACTTCTCATGGCGGTACAGGAGTGCCCCGCCAGACCTGCTGAGGCCAGCGGAAACGACCCTTCAGTAGGGCGAATGCCTGTTCTATGACTACACGGGTACGTGAGTGGGCATGGTTGTAGTCCTCCTCATGCTGGTCCGTGGGTTCCGGACTGGTGTGAGGAGCCATCTCTTCAGTGGATATCCAGCATCACCTGTATGTGGACGAGAAACGTATGATGTGGAATGCCATTGCTACGTACGCACACCCCCCCCTTCCTGCCAGGTCATTGCCGAATCACATACCCCACATTATCATGCATGTATGAGACTCACCGAGTAGCCAGGATCTGTTCCCTGCGTGTCGCTCCATGTAGCGTGGTATAGTAGAGTTCTCAAGACCATAGAATCATGGGTTGATCCAGGAAATCGGGCACAACAATGTGTAATGATCCTGTTTGGAGTCACACACCATTTGTACTTCAGAGAATAAATTGTTTTCGGTTGCGGTACTGGGCCTCCATGGCATGTGGGACGACCAATTCCACATGGGTGCAGTCGATGCACCAATGCAACCCGGTATCGCGGCAAGTGCATGGAATCCCACTTTTGTGTTGGTAATTTCCTGCTCCGAGTGTGGTAGGGAGATGTAGTCGTCTGCGTGCTGCAGGAGGGCATCGAGCACTTGCAATAGTGTCCGTGAGAACAGTGGCTGAGAAATGCCATGCAACTGTCCGACTGTGTGCTGGTAGTGCCTGTGGCCAGGAAGTGTAGTACAGACACCACCTTCAGGTAGGGTGGGATGGCGGTTGGGCTGTCTATCATGCTGACAAGGTCAGCCTGTGTCATGTCCACAATGGCGGCTATGGTGTCCCGGTCCAGACGGTAGAGGGTGTGGATCTGCTCATCAGTGAGGTTGAACGGATGTGCTCGGAGGGCGTGGATTGCGGGCTGCCTGCGTGGTGGTAGTGGCTGTGCTGGCGGCCCTTGCTGGCCCTGCCTTGCCCTCCTCCTCCTCCTGCGTCTCCTCCGTGCGGCCGGTTGTAGTTGGTGTTCGTCTTCTTCCTGGAGTTGGAGTACTTGCAGTGCTATCAGGTCCCCAGGGCCAACATCGCGAGTCTGCCGGTAGCATTTCGGTGTGGTTGTGGGAGGAGACTGGGTGTGCAATTTATGTGTTTTCAGGCTGTATGGCCTCCACTGTGGTGATTCATTCCACCTGTGCAAACTGTCTCCCCTTTGGCCGAGCATGTCCCGCACACAACGCTGCAATTCGGGAATGGCATCTTGCTATTGCAATCATGTATTGTACCCGATGGCCGTGTAACATTGGTTGATATGTTCATTCTGCTATGGTCCCATTGTTTCACATACTATCTGTGCAGTCGCGAACAGACTTGTGAAGGGTCAGTGGTACGTAGTACTTAGTAACGGTGGGCCCTCATGCATCACTGTACCGAGTTGCAACGACGGGCGGGGCGTCCCATTTGTGGGTGAAGGCAGTTGCCATTTTCACACACAGCCGCACTAGATGGATTAATTAGTGATTTCAAACGGCCACAGATGCTTCTTCGACGTGATGTTGCAAATGAGGAATTCGAAGGGCGGCGCTTTCGGTTTTCAGCTAGCGGCGGGGAAATGCCCACAGGTCTGACTGCAAATATAATGTACTATTGTTCAATGTCCTTGGGACAGGGGCCATGGCGAGGATGCAATGATTGATATGAATGGTTTGGGATGCGCAATAGCGACGTGGGCGATGAGGCCGGACGTTCCCAAATACATGTTACTTCACAACACTGGCATTACGGGCTGGGGCACTGTGGATTTTGCAGGCTGCATAACGCACAGACTCAATGGATATTTCTATGTTATGTGAGTAAATATTCAGGCGTTTTAATCCGGGATGAGGGAATGATGAATGGATGCATGGGCAGGTGATTTGATTCAGAGTTGCCATGTACAGAGCTTCTTGGAATCTATCCGCCTCCCCTGCGCTATGTGATGCAGGGCTGCCATAGTGGGACCATCGTCTATCTGGCCTTTGTTGAGCCCTCCCTGTCTCGACGCGCCTCAGACACTTGTGTCCATGCACGTTACCAATCCCATCTGATGGATTCTGTTTTGACAGACGCATGCACAGGTACACTCGTTTGTGATGGTGTTTACACCTCGATATAGATAGTTATGAGTCGAAGTGGTTTTTTGGGTGCTGATGAACCTTTGGAGTGGGCTAGCATGCATATGACTGTGGATTTAGTGTGATCATTGAAGTGAGTTGTTGGAATGTAGTTCTGATGGCCATTCTGTTCTTTTTCTTTTCTTTTGGTTGACAGGTATCTCCTCCCCTTTTGCCACTGCCATCTGTATGCCACTCCTGCAGATGGGTTTTACTCCGACACCTGCTGCTTCGTGTTAATCAGTGGAGCAGCATTACGATCTTAGGGACGATCGCCAATGGGCCACATGCCCTTACGCAGTACTGGTGGCTCGGAGCAACATTTCGGCTTTCAGCTGGACTAGGGCCTCCCATTGGGACGGCCCTGCGGTTGTGTGCGCTTCCATGTTGCCTTTCCGTACGTGAATGTGGCTCTGTGTACCATGATGGAACAGGGCGTCACACAAGTAGTGGCTGGTCATTTCTTGCGGATGCAGCCCACAATGGTGAAATGTGTTTTGGAGTTCATGGCCTGATGGCTGTATGGGCTTGGTGATTTTGTTGTGCATTAATTTTCTATTCTGATTTGGCCCGTGTAGCGTCTTCTTTGCAAGTGATGTGGCATATTCCTATTTGGGGAGCGATGTATTGTGAGGAGATCTGCATTGGGTTCCGGCTTCTGAGTATAGTTGCGTGGTACTGTACTGGGCGCGTTTGCCTCGAAGCCCAGTGAGGTCAGGGATGGGGGCTGCCAATATGACTGTTTGAATGTTGTCATGCTCAGGGGCGGGGGATTGGGTTTTGTGTAACAGATGCCGGTCAGCCAGGTGGACTGGTGGAATGATGTGATTTTCGGAATATTGCTGGTCACAGGTGCCTGTGTTTGCGTGCGTTTCTTGGTGGGGGACTGTGGTCATGTCCATTGGGATGGCTTCTGTATTCGTGCCATCTGTGCCCTGCAGCTCCCATTGGCCCCTCTTGTGTTTCATTTTGTTCGTTGGCATGCATGGGTGACTTGTACATTTCAATGGTTGCATTGTGACTTCATTGCACCTACGGGGAGTTGTACTTTGTGGCCAGGGAGCGGTGTACAGGCACTCAGTGGGGCCGTTTACGGTTGATTCGCGATGCCGTACTTCTCACCATGGCGGAATGGTTCATTCCGCCATGCTTGATGGCGTTAGTACATGTCCGCTAGGGTCGGAATTGGCGTACCCTTGCGCCATGGTGGTGTTTACGGTTTGGCATGGCGCGCGCGCGCGTGCTTGGTGCAGTTAGCGTTGGCGTTCACTACGGTGTCGCTAATGGCTTCGTACTTTGCGGTGACGGGTCATAGTCGCACCGAGCGCTATTCGATGGCGGTATTGCATTTCCGCCATCGTTTTCCGAATTCCGCCAGGGTCGTAATGAGGGCCATGGTTTCAACTGGGCGGGTCGAGCACCAGTTGGCATGGCAATTGTGACAGGCAGACATTTCCTGCATCGATTTAGTTAACAGTGCCCGGTGGTTATGATATGATATGATATGATAGGTTATTTATAACACACTTAATACCCAGAGGTTCAACCTCACCTTAATGGATGTGCCAGTATAGAGATCTTTTATAATCAATAATAGACAAGAGGGACAGCCCCTTTTCTCCAATTTGGACCACAGAATGCTTCAGTCGACACAATCAAAAGCCAACTTAAAATCTATAAAGGACAAATAAACTTGGACCAGTGACCTGGCCTTTCCTCTTTATCATTGCCAAGCCAAACAAATTAAACATGGTACCCAGTCCGTACCGGTGATAAAGCTTGATTGGCATTGATCAAACGACTTTGATTGCCTTACACACTCCATCAATTGTTTAATAACCAGTCGAACAAACACTTTACCCGGGATGTCCAAATGTGCTATCAGGCGATAGTTTTGGGCTGCTTTCCGATCGCATTTCTTATAAATCGGGATAAAAATCGATGGCTTCCAGGACAATGGCATTGCACCTTTTGCTAATGTTTTTTTTTATTAAATTCAATTACCAGTCTAGAGGCCTATTTTTCTGTGTGTGTTTTTAAACATCTGATTAGTTAACCCATATGTCCCTGGTGCGCAGGAATTACTGGCTTTAGTAATTAACAGCTTAATATCATCACATCAAAAAGCATTGTCTATACCGAGCCCCGCCCACCCCCCCCCTTCCTTATATATATTCCTTCCCACCAGGAGGGGAAAACAAGGAGCTGAAATAAGCCACGGATTGTTTTTCTCATACCAGGTTAATTAGCAAGGCACATGGTTGACTATTATTAAAATGATTCAACATAGACCAAATCTCTGCACTGTTTTGTCCCTAAATCTGCAACATTTTTTCTGCATCTCTCTGACTTAATGTCTATTTATGGCTTATAACTGCTGTTTTATATGTCTGAGCTTGTTAAATGGAACATCCTCATTACTCATCTTGGTACATTTAATTCTGAATAGATTCAGGACACATATAGTCATCCCCATTATGATTTTTGCACAGTGGATTTAGAGCAGAGCCCTTTCTTGACTGACTATCCAAAGCCCCCAACGGCCTCTCATTTCGGTATTAGATCAAGAGACCTTTTGTTAAACAAAGATTTTTTTTTAAATCGATTTAGAAAGACTGCTTCATGACCGCACACAGAGCGGTGTTTCTAAATCGAACACTCAGGTCCCTGATGAAACACAATTGCGCACAGGGGCTGACAGCCATGCAAGGACTCGGAAGCACCATCGAGGGAGACTGGCTAAGTGTGTGTTTGTGAGTTTGTTGTATATTTATGTATTTTCGGGTTGGGGGAGTATTGGGTGTTGAGGGAGTCAGGGGGCTGAGGGAGGTTGGTACGAGGGGTGAACCCCTGAAATTGAATTAATCATGCCTGGGAGAGGGCGCAGGGGGGGGGCTGGTTTGGGGTTGGGTGGTGTGAGGGGCAGGAGGAGAGGTAATGCTGTTCTTTCTATTTTGTAGGCTGCCCAAATCGTCTGAAAAAAACATATCTTTGGGTTGGGCGACCTACAAAAAGCAAAATTATGACATAAAACCCTCATTTCCCCTGAATTTATTTTTGCCAGGTTCTGCCAATATCTTAGGCATGTAAACATCATTCTTAAAAATCATTAGAGGGAGGGACCATTTAGTTATCAACAGTTCATGGTCACTCATTTTTTGTGGAAGTATTTTCTGCTCATGAATCCACAAGAAAACATCAACTGAGACAAAAAGAAATACTCAATGATAGTTGAATGATTATCCCTGTGCCTTGTGACACTAGGTGGAATGCTTCCTTTTATAGAGCCGTTGATGGATATAAACATGTTTGTGCTCTGAAGTTTAGCAAAGTGGTGTATTTGTTTATACATACTATATGTTAAGATCCCCGGCAATGATTATTGCAATTAATGACGGGTCAGAATAGCAGTGATCTAACACCTTTAATAGACCCTCCAAAAATAGGTCTCCTGGGTTCCAATATAAATTAAGTAAGACAAATGTCCCCATCAACTTTGCTTGCTTGTTTACCCAAATTAATTTTGCGAGTTTTATGAAAAGGTTGGGGATGCCCAGGGGATCAAGGTAAATCCCAATCCTTTTTGGGCAAGCAGTCAATAAACCGGTAGTCGGATGACCCAGAACACCTCTTTTAGAACCAAGTAAATTGAGGGAGTATCCATCCAAAATAGGAGTAACACTAAGCCAGGTCTCATTGAGAAAAACTATATCCAGCAGACCCAGAGGGTTATCCTTTTTCTTCAATAGATGTTTGTATTTGTTTATTTTTAATGTGCACCTTGCCAGGGGCATCAGGGCGCATGTTTGAAGGCAGTGGTTACATCAGAAAAAAGGTTACACGCATTTAAAACAGTACATAAGGCGAGCAAAAATAGTCATGCAATATAGAAAATGTGACAAAAATATCAGGATACAATATGGAGGGAGATGCAGAGATACTGGAGCAGGTTGCACCTTCCAAAAGGTGCCTGCGAGGATTAGGGCGAGGCAGTCAAGGCATCCAGTTCATGGAGCCACAGTTTAGTTCTATTTTTGAAGGAGTGGACGACGGGAACTATTCTAAGAGA
>CM030325.1:969956237-969973228 GCA_002915635.3 Ambystoma mexicanum
GTTGGGTGCATGGCCAAAGGCCGTAGGCCAAAGGCCATGCATCCAAGATCCTAGGCCTTCACCACAGCCACCACAACATAATGCAGCCATCCAGTTGTAACGCTGCATGTCTTAGAAGATGGGGACCTTTACACAATGGTTGTGGAGGACATTGTACACTTGGTAGAACAGCAGAAGTGAGCTGTTATGCGTACATCAGCATATGGTGTAGGTCATTGCACGTGTTGCACATTAGAGAGTCACATGTGAGCATTTGCATTTGCTGCAGATTGCCTTTATAAGACCATTCCTATGTTTCGTTGGATGCATGGCTAGAGCCCTTGCACCGACAAGTATGTTCACTAGTTGCAAGTAGATTTGACATTGTTGTTTTGTGGTTTGGCTACATTGCATATATTGTTGGTTCCATGGGTGTGTTGATTGTTAGAACATCATAAAGTTGTCGGTGCATGGCTGGAGATACTGCAGTGAGCAGTGCTGCTGCGTGTCCTGTGGGTGCAGTGTTGGAATACTGTCTGTATAGAAGAGGGTATGGTTGTAGTGGATTCAATATGTGCCTGGGTAGTCTGCATTGCGCAGATTAGTAAGTGTTGTACTGCACTCTGCACTATTGCTTGTATGCAGTTACTTCTTACAGTTGTCACAGCATGGGTTGAGATGCTGCAGTGAGCAGTCCTACTTGGTGCAGTGTTGGAATAGTGTCCATATAGAAGAGGGTATGGTTGAACTGGTTCTTATATGTGCTTGGGCTAGTCTGCATTGCAGAGATTAGTAAGTGTTGCCGTGCACTATGCAGTATTGGTTCTATGCACTTACTAGAGTGTTGGGAGCAGGACCAATGTTGTCATGATTGTGTTGTTTGGTTGCCAGCAATACAATGCTTTGTGAATGGAAGTGGGTAGTGGTGCCAAACACTGTGGTATGTTTGTGGATCATGGTAATTGCAACATGTCTGTTTGAATCCTTGTATTATGGTGTAGCGGTTGGATAGAAGTGCTGGTATCTATATTGCCTTTGTGAATTCTGGCTACTTGTTCGTCTAGATGGCTCTGTTATATTGTGGTGGCTGTGGGCAAGGCCTAGACTGTTGGATGCATGGCCTTAGGCCGTAGGACATAGGCCATGCACCCAAGAGCATAGGCATTCACCACAGCCACCACAACATAATGCAAGCATGCAGTTGTTACTCTGCATGTATTCAAGG
Organism: Ambystoma mexicanum; assembly: GCA_002915635.3. NCBI lineage: Eukaryota > Metazoa > Chordata > Amphibia > Caudata > Ambystomatidae > Ambystoma > Ambystoma mexicanum. Next base: position 969,957,442 of record CM030325.1, read on the forward strand.
TTGGTGACTTTTACACAAGGGTTGTGGAGGACTTTGTAGACTTGATAGAACAACTGCTATGCTTACATTAGCATATGGTGTAGATCATTGCACCTGTTTCATATTAGGGAGCCGCATGCAACCATTTGTGTTTGCTATGTGTAGGCCCTTATAAAAACCCTTGCTTTACGAAGTGCTTTAAGATATTTTGTCATGAAAGGAAGTGCTCAGCATCACACATGTTAAATATGGACAATGCACACAGCACCTACATACTGTTTAGCACACCAAACACAATGTATGCAGCCAAGCATGCACATATGTGTGGCCAGGGTGAAAGCTGGCAAGCTCAATTGCAGAAGGGAGTGCATTGCACATTACATGAGCATTTTACCATAGGGTTCACTATGGTGTGTTGTGTGTGGTGAGGGCCTGGATCCTTGGATACTTGGCTGGAGTGGGAAGGGAATACGGACTCACTTCAGCTGGTGAAGCGCACGTGCCACATTCTGCCCTTTTAAGCATGATGGTCATGGAAATGGAACTGTGGGAATTAGCCAATCAGGTGTCAAGGGTGTGTCTCACAGGAAGGGCCACTACTATTTTTCCCATTTATTCTGTGTAGTGAGGGTGGCAAGCAGAGATGGAGAGAAGCAGAGTGCTAATAGTGGGTGATACTTTTGTGCAAGATCTGTACAGGTATGTCGCGCAACAAGGCATGGCTGCTAATTTAGCATTGGAAGGAGTGGAGGCTTTCTGGGGCACTGTCTATGAGGGCAGTTTTGACAGTATGAGTGGCCTTTGTAGATGTGTGGCTTCTGTCGGTACTGTTGATGTTGTCCTGCTGCATTATGGAGCTCTACATTTGGGGTACATGTTGTGTGGATGTTTGCCCCGTCGCCTAAAGAAGTTGATGGAAGAGTGCAGATTTTTCCCACTGAGTGGGTTTCTCAAGCCAACCACCAAGAGGAGCATGGGACCATGCTAGTGTAATTTATCCCCTGCCAGAGGTCAGAAGGTGTTTCATTAACAGAAGCATGTCACACTTTATGTCCACTGCTTCGATATGCTCCACTGACTATGACATCATTAATGAGCGAAATTTGCACTGGTTCCAGGCAAATGGCATTTATTTTTACCAACATTAGCAATGCTGTTTTGTTTTACACTGTGCAAAAAGGGTTGAAGATAATTCTGTAACAATGTAAGGAGGCAAACAAAAGAGAAACTCAGATTGAGAGCAAAAATAAAAAAGGTTATTTGTAAGCATGAAAAAAACACATCTTTTCTTAGGGAGCACTAATGACCCGATCCCGTAACCTGTTTCACACTTCTCCCCTCCGCTTCCCACCCCCCTCCTAGCACGATAACTCTGCCGATTCTGCCGTAGTTTCAGGATTACACGTGTCCCATCTGGCCCTCTTGAGGATGGTAGCCATGGAAATGGGACTGTGGAGGCTAAGGGATTGCTCAATAAGGTTTCTGGTTGTGGTGTGTATGGAAAAACTGTGGCAGAAGGTCTTTGTACTGAAAAATGCAGAGGCAATGGTGGAAGTTTGCAAGGTAAGGGGCAGGCATCCTGTTCGTATGCATGCACTGCATGTACTTGTTTGACGTTGCTATCATACACCTAGTGTTGCTTTTGTGAGATAATTTTCCATGCATTTGTAGTAAGTGGGTTGCTGTGGAAAATAATTCTGTGAAGTGTACAAGGTACGTGGCAGGCATCCTGTTGTTTTGAATGCAATATATGTATGATATGATATAATGTGATATTGTATGATATGCCATTTATAGTGAGTATATAAACACATTTTTGAAGGGGTGATGAGGCAAGGGGGAGGGAACAGAGGGGAGACAGAGAAAACAAACCTACAAGGCCGGGTGTCACTCAGATGTCCATGGGAAGGAGAAAATGCAGTACATGGGAAAAAGAAAAAATTACAATAAGTAAAAATACGGCCCGATGTTGGCAAGTGCAAGGATAAGTGCAGACATGAGGTGGTGGTGGAACTGTTAGGGATACAGAAAACAGTCCCCAAGTGCAGGGTTTGCCAGAAAGCCAGTGCAGGGGTGCAACTGGTGGGAGGGAGGTGGCCTGGGGCCCAGATCAGAGGTAGGCCAGGTAATCAGTGCAGCATCAGTTTCAGCTAGGAAGTCAGCAGGGGGGAGGATGAGAAAAAGCAGAGACATAGATAAAGGTTTTGAGGTGCTTCTGGAACCGGCGATGGTTCACCTCAAGTTTCAAGGAGGCAGGGAGACTGTTGCAGAGGGAGGCCCCAGCTGAAGAAAGAGATCTACCACCAACTGGTTGCTTGCAGAAGCGAGTGACACTGAGGGAGATGGAGGCGGATGAGGGAAGAGCTGGAGCACAGAGATATTTAAGAAGTGAGAGTTGCAGGTATTGCGGGCCCAGAAGACCTTGTGCATAATGCAGAGGATTTTGACCTTATTCCTTGCAGCAACTTGTAGCCAGTGCAGACATTTCAGTCCCAGAGAGATATGATCTCTGGGCTTGAGGCCAAGGACAAGGTGTGCAGTCCTTTTCTGGATGATAGCAGAGGGCAGAGAGTAGAAGCAGGCAGATTAAGAATGAGGCTGTTGCAATATTCCATCCTAGAGATAATACCATAATGTTACGATTTATGTAGGAGATGGGTTAGTGCGGAAAATAATTCATAGCATGTTCAAAAGGACAGAAGAGAGTTCCAGTTTCGATATTACAATGGGTGATATGGGTAAATGGAAACGTTGCAAGCATATACAATTAAAGTGCCATTTGATGGTAGTGGATGGGAGAAAAAAACAGTAAGCTTTTTAAGAACGTAAGGGCACTCAGTGGCAGATACCGTGCAAATAGGCACTTATAACGGAGCTGTAAACATACTGCAGAAAAAGTATCATACCTCCACTTTGTGTTGATGGGTGCTCATGTGAATGAATGTTGATGCACAAATCTTGCGTTCTTCAACTGAACTTTCTACTGGACGTGCTTTCCAATGACACGACACTTGGAGCTGAATGTGTAACGGTACATGTGAAGTGTTGTACATAAGTGACAGTGACAGTGTTAGATGCTAACATCTTGGATGCCATTGGTGGATGTGTGTGTGACTATTTTACTATTGTAAAACTATAAATCTGTGAAAGGCACAGTGAGTAAAAGCAGTGGCTGCGAACTCTCAAGTGGTTAATAACCACTGAACAGGTTATCAAGTCTGTTCTTTCGAGAGAGGGGCGCCCGCTACCGTTGTAAAACTATAAATCTGTGAAAGGCACAGTGAGTAAAGCAGTGGCTGCGAACTCTCAAGTGGTTAATAACCACTGAACAGGTTATCAAGTCTGTTCTTTCGAGAGAGGGGCAACCGCTACCGTTGTAAAACTATAAATCTGTGAAAGGCACAGTGAGTAAAAGCAGTGGCTGCGAACTCTCAAGTGGTTAATAACCACTGAACAGGTTATCAAGTCTGTTCTTTCGAGAGAGGGGCGCCCGCTACCATTGTAAAACTATAAATCTGTGAAAGGCACAGTGAGTAAAAGCAGTGGCTGCGAACTCTCAAGTGGTTAATAACCACTGAACAGGTTATCAAGTCTGTTCTTTCGAGAGAGGGGCGCCCGCTACCGTTGTAAAACTATAAAAATCTGTGAAAGGCACAGTGAGTAAAAGCAGTGGCTGCGAACTCTCAAGTGGTTAATAACCACTGAACAGGTTATCAAGTCTGTTCTTTCGAGAGAGGGGCGCCCGCTACCGTTGTAAAACTATAAAATCTGTGAAAGGCACAGTGAGTAAAAGCAGTGGCTGCGAACTCTCAAGTGGTTAATAACCACTGAACAGGTTATCAAGTCTGTTCTTTCGAGAGAGGGGCGCCCGCTACCGTTGTAAAACTATAAATCTGTGAAAGGCACAGTGAGTAAAAGCAGTGGCTGCGAACTCTCAAGTGGTTAATAACCACTGAACAGGTTATCAAGTCTGTTCTTTCGAGAGAGGGGCGCCCGCTACCGTTGTAAAACTATAAATCTGTGAAAGGCACAGTGAGTAAAAGCATTGGCTGCGAACTCTCAAGTGGTTAATAACCACTGAACAGGTTATCAAGTCTGTTCTTTCGAGAGAGGGGCACCCGCTACCATTGTAAAACTATAAATCTGTGAAAGGCACAGTGAGTAAAAGCAGTGGCTGCGAACTCTCAAGTGGTTAATAACCACTGAACAGGTTATCAAGTCTGTTCTTTCGAGAGAGGGCGCCCGCTACCGTTGTAAAACTATAGCAAATGGATATTTCCCATCTGTGAAAGGCACAGTGAGTAAAAGCAGTGGCTGCGAACTCTCAAGTGGTTAATAACCACTGAACAGGTTATCAAGTCTGTTCTTTCGAGAGAGGGGCGCCCGCTACCGTGGTAAAAGTACCCAATGAGGTGGTGATGGACAGAAATAGTGGAAAGGGAAGAAGGACAGCGCCTGCTTTACTGGGGCGCGGCCCTCGCGGTACTTGGGGAAGCACACGTGCCACATTCTGCCCTTCTCAGCATACTGCCCAAAGGAAATGGGACTGTGAGGATTGTCCAATCAGGTGCTCAGGGTGTGCGTCACAGGAAAGGGTGGCAATATTTGTTTTCATCACTTTGTGTAGTGAGGCTGGCAGAGATGGAGAGACACACAGTTTTCATCATGGGTGAATCCTTCGTGCTAGATCTGGTCCAGTATGCCGTTGAAAGAGGCTTTTATGGCAATTGGTGCTTGTCCTTGCAGTGCACAGGGGCAGCGTGAGTTATGGTTGCTTAGCTTACCATAACTGGCGAATTTCTGGGGGTTTTCGCTTTTACCTGTATACATAACTTCCCTGTAACAACGTTTGTCCATTGAATTGCATAGGTTTTTGCTAGTGCAACTTAACCATAACGTCTCTTTAACAACGTTGTTTGTCAGTGAATGTCATTGTTTTTTATCAGGATACCCTTAGTTTGTAAAGAAGAACTGTGCAACATAGTGCAACTGCTGGCATCAGGTTAATGCGATCAGCAGTCGCAGACTTTGTATCTGTTTGCAGAGATTGTGTGGCATCCAACCTGCTGAGGAAGGCAGGTGCTCTCTTACATAGTGGTACCAATCACCAAACCCAAAGAACATAGACAAACAGCACCATGTGCAAGAATTGCCAGGGAAAATAGAGTAGGATTGCAAATTGTTTTCTTATGAAGCATAAAGGACAAAGGTATAGGGAGTGCACCATAATGGAATGCATCAACAACAGGAGTGACGTCTGCCTTCACCAATCTTACCGCACTGCTACTGTAAAGGGGAACAAAGAACGAATGACCAGAGTAACGACTGGAAAGGGCTAAGACCTGAACGTCACTACAATGTAGTAAGTCCCCAAACTTTGTCTAATAATTGCACAGATGCTGCAGTATGCAATAATACAGAAGCATAACATGTCTTTTTGTAATTCAGCAATGGCAAGCACCTTAGAATGGCAGGATGAACATTTCCCTCATGACGCAATGACTTTCTATAGTAACCCCATTGGTACGCACAGTGCTGTGAACCGTAAATTATGTAATATATACTGCTGCATGTACACCAAACACATTCTCTTTTCGGTAAGAGAACATATTGGAAAGGAAAGCAAGGCAGTACAAGTGGCAACCCTTCCACAGCAGCACATGGCATAGGAAAGGAAAGAAACTCTGTGCATAGGGAAATGGACTGCATGGAAGTCAAAGTGGAGAAATTGGTGAACAATTGTGCTGCTTTAAAGGTTGTGTACAAGGATATATTTTGGACAAAATGAAACAGCTGTGGCACACCGCCATTCCCTCAAAAAGCGTTTCATGGGAGACAAAAAAGTTATACATCAATCTCTTCCTCCCTTCACAACCAAGTTGTGCAAATCCCAATTTCCCCACAATAACTATCCACTTCTGCTACCCCTTCCCTTTCCAAATGCGGTGTATGCATGTGTACAAGTAAACGGTAATAATGAGAATGTTGCTGAGTATTTGTGTGGTATTCTTTTTGACCTGAAATGGGGTTCTGACTAAGCGGCACACAGTCCTCATTGCAATGAATGCAAGTAACATAAAGGTAGGTATCCTACCGACACCGCAGCTGCCCGTCCTATCCACAATGACAATGGAGGCATCTGTATGCCACCAGCAGGCTCTGCATGTCCGCCACCTATCAATGAGTGTGGGAGCGGACGTTTGTGCGCAGTGCAAAGTACACACATGTGTCCTAGTAACATCGTCACTGTGCAGCATATGCAAAGGAACGTTAATTAGGTCAGGGCTTACACCCACTTCCCACAGGTAGCTTATACCTATAAACATCCACCTGCTGTACCCTATAAATAGGCAGCGTCTCCCAAAACGGTCATCGCACGTGTGGTGCACTTTTAGTCAGTAGAGAAACAGGCAATGGTGTGCATTGGACACTCATGTACGTGCGCTCAACAAATTCCACCCAAAACACGTCCAGCGGACAGCCGTGCCAAAGGAGAAAAGTGGCGACGTCACCATGAGACCGCAGCCACACTTATGGCACTTATTTCGGGGACAGGACCTGGACCCTCGAACACCAGCAAAGTGCAGAGTTGAGCAATGTATGGAGTGTTTTTCGGAAAGTACAGGCTTACAAACACACCACAATGTGCTGTTGCACATGTATGCTTTGGAACAATGTAGGCCTGCTTTCTGGGTGAAAGTTGTCCACAGCAACCCAAAAAAGGGCAAACCCCCGAGGTGGTGTGCAATCTGTTTGCAGCTTTTCAGAAAAGAGTAGCAGGCCACATAGGTTTGCCCTGTAAGTGATAGTGCACCAAATCTGCTGTGCTACAGTGAATCTGAAACTAATAGAAACCATGTCAGTCTGGCTGAGTACGCACAGTAATGGAGAAAATTATGAACGGGCTTGCTGTGACCCACAACCGCAGCTGCGATAGTCCCCATCGTCCCAATGTCATGGGTAGCTAGCGGCAAAGTGGAGTATGCACACATGCGTTTCCCCAAGGACGGTGTGGGCCGTGTCCCAATGAAGCAGAAACATTCCTTCTTCCCTTTCCAGTTTCTTCTTTGCAGCACACTGTCATTGCGTACTGTTAAAAAGTTCCACACGCTTCCACCAATGACATTGAAAAGCTCCATGTAACAGTATCAGTTCGGTACAACAGTCCTCTGTGTACACACCACACCCAAAAACATTGTTATGCAATCCCTGTGGCACCACAGTCCCACGTCCATTGCCACCATACTGAAAATCCCTGGATGTGGCTTTTCTGATGCATGCAAGCGTGGGGGAATAACTTGCAAACAGGGTAGGGGGAGTTTGTTGTAAGAGGCAGCTCTGGAAAAAGAGCCTTTTATTTAGATGTTTCTAGAGAAACATATTTTTTCACTTTTTATTTGATTTTGTGTTTTCTTGTGCAGACATTGTTACAGTAAACTCTTCACTTCATCTTGTAGAAGGGCAAACAAAACAGCATTACCAATGGGCAACAAAGAAAGGCCATTCGCTTGGAAAAATTCTGCATTTCACAACTAATGAGGTAATTGTTGCAGAAGAACATGTCAGCAGTGGACAAAAAAATATACATGCTTCTGTTGATGAGACAATTTCCTACCTCTGGCTTGGAACAACTTCCAGGACCAATGTTCCATACTCTTCGTGGTGGTATGGATGAGAAAAGCACCTTGGCAGTGGGAAAAAGTCTCTTCACTAGATTCAGCAACCTCTTCAGTCGATGGAACAAGCCTAAACAAGACACGTAACCAATATGCATGCCGCCATAGTGGATGACCATAACATCGGCTCTAGCAAAAGTGGCCAGGTCTTTGCAAAGTGCATGCATGTAGGTGAAACTGCGCTCGTAGCCGCCGTTCCAGTGTGACCACTCCTTCCAATCCAAAATTGTCATCAAAGTTTCTTTCCAGTGCATACTTGTGCAGATCTAGTAGAAAGACATCACTTATAGGAAAAACAATGTGTTTCGTAGAGCAGTTTGACTGCCCCTTCCTGTGAACCACACCCACAGTACCAGATTGGATACTCCCAAAATTCCCATGTCCATTGGCCCACAAAGTAAGACGCTCAGATTGTGGCACATTCAGTGCCAAAAGTACCGTGAGGGCTGCACCCCAGTAAAGCAGGAACAGTCCTTCTTTACTTTCCACTACCTTTAGTCCAGCACAACCTCATTGGGTACTGGTAAATGGCACACACGATTCCACCAATGCCATCCAAGACGTTACCATCTAACACTGTCAGTTCTGCACAACACTTTATAGGTACCGTTACAAATTCTGCCTGCTAGTGTGCTGTCACTGGACAGCATGTCCAGTAGAAGGTTCAGTAAAAGACTGCAAGATTTGTGCATCCACATTCACCCACTTGCGCACCCATCACCACAAAATGAATGTAAGGAAACTTGTTCTGCACTATGTGTATGACAGTGTGATAAGTGTCTCTGCGCACGGTATCTGCCACTGAGCGGCCATTACGTTCTTTAAAAGCCTAATTTTTTTTTCCCATCCCTTACCATAAAGGGGCTCTTCAGTGATATGTGCTTGCAAGGTTCTTATTTAGCCATATCAAATAGTGTAATATCGAACAGGAACTCTCTGCTTTCCTTCCAACAATGCTATGAAATGTTTTGCCCACTAACCCACCTCAAACATAATCATAAAAAAATGCCACCAATAGCACCATTGAATGTATGGTACGAAGCGAAAACATCTTTCCAAAAGATCACTGTCTGCACAGCTGTACTTCTGTCTATGCTGTACTATTGCAACAGGCTTTTTTTAAATCTGCCCTCTTATACTCTCCTCCCTCTGGAAAACATCCACAAGAGGAGTGCACGACTTGGGATGGTATCTCTCCTGCACTGAAATGTCACCAATAGCTCCCAGTGGCTGCGAGGAATAAAGTAAGAAGACTCTGCATTATGCGGAAGGCCTTTTGGCCCCTGGGAACTAAGGGGTCGATTTATGGAACAAACGTGCGCCGAAAATCCCAGCGCAAGCAGGCGCAAGGTTGCGCAAGCGTGAGAAATCAAGCGCACGCGTGCGATACAAGGAAGGCTCTGCGCTAGTTTCCCACTGGTCGTGCGCCAAATCCATGCATGTCGCACACGGGCACACACGTCATCAAACTGCGTGCGCTAAGCGCACAGCAAAAGCGCATATAGCGTGGCGCGCACAACAAAAGTGGGTAGAGCAGTGGGCGTAACACGCGGAATGGGGAACAACGCGTGAAAAAGAAGGCGTAACTGGGGAAGTACTGCAGGGAACTACACTACTGCCCACACGCACGCGAACAACCCGTATTCATGGATTCGAATACAGGAAACCGCGCACGGCAAAAGACGCGCACAGGTGTCAACGCTTCCGCCACATGAAGGCAGGCGGTAGCGTCCCCGTGCACAGTATAAAAGTGCGCGCAAACAACAAACACGTATATACAGCTACGATGAATGCCCATTTGTCGCAGCACTGATCGTGGGACACCCCAGGAGGAGGAGAATAGCCAGGGCACGCATTTTCTCACCACAGACAAGCCTTTTGGGATGCCTGACGACCAGGTCTACGGCAGGTATAGGTTTCCACCCCATATCATCCTAGACCTGGTCAGGGAGGGGAAGATGACCTTAGATCCCCCACCCTTTGCTCCCAAGCATTGAGCCCTTGGAGAAGGTGCTCAATGTCCTGCATTTTTTGTCCACTGGGGTCATTTCAGCAGACCACTGCTATAGTGGGGGTGTCTCACAGGCCACGCAGTGACGCTGCCTACACCAGGTCTTGGCAATCATGACAGCGCGCCCCTCAGTCCGCAGACACATATACATACCCAGAACACCCGCAGAAAGACAGGCCGCTGTCCTGAATTTTTAGTCCGTGGCACACTTTCCCAAAGAGCTTGGTGCCATAGATTGCACCCATGTGGCCCTACGTCCACCTAGGGCCACTGAGCACATCTACCGAAACCGCAAGCACTGGCATTCCATCAACGTACAGGTAGTATGCGATGCAAAGGGAATCATCACCTCTGTCTATGCAAACTACCCTGGCTCCACCCATGACAGTTTCATATACAGAATGTCCGCCCTGAGCCGGGCCCTGGAAGCTGGGCAGCATGGTGACACATGGCTCCTAGGTGAGTACAAATGCCTATGCACATGCATGCAAGTCACACACAGACAAATACCCAAACCCTAATAATCTCAACTATTATCACCTCCCCAGGGGACAGTGCCTACCCTCTGAGCAACCACATGATGACGCTAATCCGGAACCCCACCACACCACCCCAGGTAAGATACAATGCGGCCCATATTGCAACCAGGGCCATAGTGGAGCGCACATTCGGAGTGCTCAAGTCACGCTTCCGCTCCCTTGACCGCTCTGGCGGGCAGCTACTCTATGCACCCCGAGTAGTGTGCAGGATCATTGTGGCAGCATGTGTCCTGCACAATGTTGCAACACGGCACGGCATACCGGTGGACATGGTGTTGCCCCCACATCTCCAACCACAGGCACAGGCGCTGCCCATGGGAGGGGATAGGGCACATGGCGAGGAAGCGCGGACCCAGCTTGTGGCCACATTTTTCACCTAAACTCCCACCTCTGCGGAGTGCACACAGGCCTGGAACATACCAGATGACAATCGATGATGACAAAGAGACAGTCAACTGTCACAACCTTACCACCCTGAGATTGTTGCCATGGAAGTGCCACATTGTGTGCATCCCTAGCTACTTAAACACAAGCTATCCTGTGTGACCAAAAGGCACACATATGATATATATGATATGATATGATATGGCATTTGTAACGCGCCTATACACAATTGTTGCAAGGAGCAACGAGGCAGGGAGGGGGAACAAGGGAAGACAGACAACGATCCTACTAGGCCAGGTGTCATTTAGATCACGCAAGTGCAGGGGTAGGTGGAAGGGAAAAGTGCAAGGGAAGGGGGGGTGCAGTACAGGGTAAGTAGATCAAAAAATAAATAAATAGGCCAGTTGTGGCAAGTGCAAAGGTAAGTGCAGACAAGTGCTGGGAAGGGGGCTGTAGGGATACAGAGACAGTCCCGCAGTGCAGGGGTTGCCAGGGAGGCAGTGCAAGTGGAGAGTGGCTGGGCCAGGACCGAGGCTGTGAGAGTGGCCCAGTTGCAGATTTAGTGCAGTTTCAGTGAAGAAATTAGCAAGGAGAGAGAAAGCAGAAGCAAAGAGGAAGGTGTGAGGTGCTTCCTGAACTGGAGATGGTTCTCTCAAGTTTCAGGGAGGCAGGAAGGCTGTTCCAGAGGAAGGCTCGTGCCGCGGAGAGAGATCTACCCCAGCTCGTTGGTTCGAGAAGCGGCTGACCCTGACATGCAAGGTGTGAATCACACACACCTGCAAAACAGGCCATGACCATCAGTTTATGTCACTCAAACCCTCCCAAACCACAACATGACATGGCAAACAATAGCCATACACCAACACATTACCAATAACGTACACATTGCCATGTGAAAAATGTAAATTGGCATCAGACAATGATGTCTGACATGGAATCAGATGAAATGACTGACCAACAACCTCCCACCCAAAATAAGTAATTCCCAAATGCATCACAAAAGTAGTAGCCGCAACATAACAAAGAATGCCTGTCTACATGTACATTGTGCATTGCAAAATCAACACTGCAGCTTCTGTGTGCTGTGTCCAACTCCTGCAACACACTGCTCAGCGCACAGCACAGTGAACAGCCATTGTGTGTGATGCACACCCCGAGCATCACATCTAAGCGACAAACCACATCAAAAAGCAAACTAGGCATGTACAGGATCCATAATTGGTCACAGAACATGTGCTGCAGGGACAGAGTGGGGCAGCAGAAGGCAAACAGAGTGTACATGTGGATATTGAAGGGTGGTTGTACATGTAGTGCATCATAGTGCAAGTGTGCGGGTCAGCAAGGACATGCACTCAACATATGCATGTGCAATCAATTGACCATCAGTGTCCTCTACACAGCACATGAGAACATTCACCATGTGTACACCCTAGCATGTCAAACCACAACTGTCCGCTCACACCTGAAAGGTAAACACAACACATGAACATGCATTAATCAGCAGAACACATCATGTACATAGGATACCACAATTACAATGTCAGGGTTCCCATCACACTGCAGGCAAGCAACTATCAAAAACAAAACACCCCCTCCCTCACAAATGACCATGACCCACTGAACAACTGCACCTGGGTCATGGAGCCTTCAACCCTCAATTTCACCTAGCCACAGGATCACCCTTCCCTTCGTCGCCATCTCTCACCTTATGTGTTAAAAGTTGCCTGCACCCTCAGAGTCCACCTTCATTTGCAAAGATACAAATCCAAGGCAGAAAAACGAACCAGAACAGCTCCAGTAGGTGACTTGAAGTAGCAGTACCTCACAAAGTCCAAGTACTACCACAATGATGTAACAACCAAGGTAGCACAGTAAAACAATGTCACAACAGGATGTGAACCATGTGTGGTTCATAACATAGATGATGCACCACGGACGGATGTGTACTGTCACAGCTCCCGTGTACAGGCGCAGGAGTGGCACGAACCAACCACCCCCACCGTGGCCTGGGTGCCTGCAAGGTCAAACTCACACAGGCCCTGAGACCCTGGTGGGGAAGGATGGTCAGGGATATGCAGTTGGGACAGCCGTTGGCATACTGGATAACTGGAATGTGGGGCAGGAGAGGGGAGTAGGAATGACACGTGAAAGTAGGGAATGCACTAAAATGAAGTACTTTCATTAACACATACATAATCATAACAAACTTGTACATCATTGTCAGGGCCTTCCGAGTCCAGGCGCAGGAGTGGCATGAGCCAACCACCCCCTCTAGGGTTTTGGCGCCTGCAAGCTTGGGGCTTGCACAGGCATCCGCAACCCCAGCGAGGAAAGAGGGTTAGGGAACGTTGGTTGGATAGGTACGGGAAGCAGGAACACGGGGTAGAGGATACAGGGTTTAGAATTGGATAGGACTTGGGGTGATTATGGGAAAAAAAAAACATACCAAATTGAATTACACATTCGTCCATGCATCAGTGCACCCCCCAGCAAGCCTATGTAGAACAGTTTGAAAGAAAAACAACAAGACACTCAGCTCTGGTTTTGAGTGCTGGCCTCCTGCCTGCGCACTCTCAGGTCCGGTTACAGGAGGACTTCAATGCTGCAAAGAGAGCCACAGTTGATAATCTGTGCGTGCCCATAACACACAAACACACCACCAAATATGCCCCATAGCAACAAACTACTCTACAAACAGACAATCTGGTGTGGATGCTTCGTACCCATACGTAACATTCCTCCTGTGATGGTTCATACACAGTCAATGCAGTAAGTCAGGCGCCAGTGGGTGCGTGGCAAATGGAACACCATTGTGTCACGATTCACACAACATGCAATGTTCTCCGGGTAAGCAGACAGACGCATATAGCAAGGTATGACTTCAGAAAAAGTCGTGTCCCACCATGACCGTAAAAAAATAGGCAGTGCATGTTTCAAAATGTACATGGAAATGAAATGCACTGCACCCGAGTCTTTCTCTTGCTGTATGTCCCTGTGAGCTGCTCCTTTCCATGTCTCGGAAGGCTACATGGGTGATACAAGTGCATCAATGGCCCATGGTGGACCATAGGATATGTGCCACTGCCCCTGCAGGTGCCCCAGACAACCTTACAATCAACTAGCCAACAGTCCACCAACACATATGAGCTGTATTGTGTGCTTCAACACCAATATTCGTCCAAGCTCACCATCAGTGCTGCTACTAAGCCTGCATGTGCAACTGGCCTGGTGAAAGCTTTGCTGTGTTGTGGCCCCCCTGTGCTGCTCACCTTGCCTGGAGTTCCTTGAAACATGTCAGCAGTTCTAGGATGTATGTCTGCAATCCCTGTGCCTCTGCTTGCGCACACATGTCCATGTGGGCACCAACAAACGTGTCCAGAATCCAGACGTCCAATGGGCCATGTCTGCTGGCAAAGGTGGTCTGGAGGCTCATCCCCCTGCAGAAAGGGCATGAAACACGTGATTAATGCTTTAGAGTCATCTGTGTGTGTCTCTTCAGGCATCTCATTACTGGACCATGTCAGAGACGTACATCAGAAATCACACCATCAGTCCGTCTTTCACATCCAAAGTGTGGAACACGCTATCTACGGCATGAATTGCAACAAGCACGTGTATAGTAAAGATAAGAAACATGAAGGCACGCCGACAGCAGAGCAGTGCGTTTGAGGCAGCCCAACACCTTATGCAGCGCTATAAGCGACGCGTCGCGCCACCTCTGGCCGAATGAACTGACATGTTCCGCAACATGCTTCCAGTGGGTGTCACGTTGGGCAGCCGTAGTCTGACTATTGGCACCCACTAGCATGTCACGGCTGTGGCCCCGCACGTAGTCCACGAGGAAGTCCAGTTCCTGCTTACAGAAAGGCTTCTTTCCTCGACGTGCAGGAGGTCGTGGCTGTGTGTGGGGTCCCAGCCTGTGCTGCAGGTGCAACCTTCCTCCTCTTGGACTGTGGCGCAGACCCTGGCTGGCTAATGCCGCCCTGACCAGTATGGCCAGTGGGTTCGGTGGATTGAGCCAAGGGAGTGGCAGGTGGAGGGATGACCAAAGGCCTGACTTGTGTCAGTGGCAGCTGGGTGCCCACTAATGACCCTGCGCAGCAACATCAGCTGTGGCAGGGTCATTGACCGCAACGGTCCTGGTTGGCAGACTCACAACCGGGGTGCTGTTGGGTGCATCTGCCCTGCACTTGCCAACACCCGGCTGTCGGGGCAGCAGATGACATGACTGCCCCAGGGACACGTGTCTTGGTCTGAGCAGCCCGGCCTGCCCCTATGGTTTCCCCCCTGGCCTGTTGGAAATCTACCAAGGGCTCTTCAAGTGCCAACGCAGCCTGCGCTGGCAGACCCTGAGCCTGGGTGGCGGTGTCCACAGCTGCACCTGCAGCTACCACTACCCTTGGGCCCGTGGCAGTCGATGGAACGGACTGCCGGGTCACACGGGGCCAGTGCCAGATGCAGAAGCTGCATCCCCCGGAACCACAGGGGGTGGTGGCATGACTGCACCGACAATGGCAACATTGTGCTCAAGTGGCGCACCCCTGCCTCTTCCCCCTCTGTGGCTGCCCTGGACACCCTGGAGTCCCCCTACTCCCTGGTCACCACGGCCACGTCCCGACCACGCCCGCCACGAGGAGTACGCCCAGCTGAGGCGCCCTCACCTTTGGTGCCTCCCAACCATGGCACAGATGTAGTAGTGCTGGCACAGATGGAGTGGTGCCAATGGGAGGTGTACACCACAATTGACCTGGGCAATTGGGGTGAAGGGGGTGGGAAGCAAGATGTTAACAGCCCCCTGCACCTGCAAGGCTGTATGTGACCCCGTGATGTGGTGACGGGTCACGCAACGCTCAGGCACCCCAAAACTGCAGTAAAACCGTGCACGCAACCCTGCAGCCTACGTGCGTGGAATCAACCTCCCGCAGTACGCGGTGGCACCCAGTAACACGAATAACGCGTACGCGTGGGACACGCAGGCTACTATGACATCGAAAATGGGTGCGATACACAGGGGCACCCGCAGTGGGAAAAAGAGCGTGTGCGACTCACCGTCTGACTAGCGCGATGCAGAAAAACACGCGTAGCCAATACCCCCGCCAAAAGAAGAGATACGTCCTTGATAGCTGTGAAGTTGTGATGGCGCGCGAAACAACAGGAAGCAGCAACACACGTCGGTCTCCACGAAAGGCACGTACAGC
>CM030325.1:969973248-970039074 GCA_002915635.3 Ambystoma mexicanum
TTGGCTGAAGATGTTTTACACCTTGTAGGGACCCATTTGAACATGATATTTGGAGCCACCTTGCTACATTGGTGAGTAAGAACTTGTTTTGTAAAAGAAAGAAGAAAATAAAGAAGAACATTCTTTAGGATCTCTTTATGCAACCAATAAACTTGAAACTATGCTTTTGTATTATGCAAGCTCATGTGGAGGACCCACCTATGTACTTTGAAGTTCACATAGAACGGCCACTGCTTATTGGGAGCAGTATAGTCTTACTTGTGTGAGCTACTTTAAAACCGCCGGGATAGTATGTCCTGTTCTCACAAATGTGGCCTTGCCGGTGTCTAGCTAAACTTGCACACATAACTCACACTAATTAAAATGGATCTTGTCCTCTGCTCCTGTGAACCCCCTTTGGCTGTACATCACCCCTTGATATCAGTGTGGCGCCTGGTCTGCCAGTGTCTTCCTCGGCCGTCTGCGCACTCGCTGGGGGAAGGAGAAATATGTCTCGTTTAGCAGAACTGTGCACCGACTTCAAATACTTCCTAATATCCTTTGTTGTTCAATGTTGCACTTCTATTGCGGCCTATATCAAAATCGGTGGACCTTGGATATTGCTGCATTTCCATCTTATGGGGCTTTTGTCTATGTAAAGCTCTACTTCAAGATCTACTACTGGTCACTTATTCTGGCCTACTATTAACTACAAAAATGTCCCTAAATACACAGTGTTACGCCTTCTATACTCTTCTCTAAGCATCAACCTACATCCTACTGATAAACCTAACGGCTGCAACGGTTTTTACCTCCTCTGGGTCTACTTTCTACTCTGTATCAGTGTTGCTACTCCTCCTTTCATCCTACAACGCTTCATTCAATAACACGTGTGCTTGCAGAGCTAAACAAAAAAAGGCAACTACTGCTTTCAAACCCCTTCACGCTCCTGACTAATAGAATTTGCAAACTCAAAACCTCCTCCAACTGTTGGGACAGGGCCTGATTTACAAAGTGTTTTGTAATAAGCTTTCTCCATTGAAAAACAATGTTGTAGATCAGGCCCAGAACTCCTAAGGTGGAGGGAAGCTGAAAGACGATTAGACTTAGGGCGCGCAAAGTACGAGTACACACGCCTACAAGGAAATTGATTGAAAAAGTAGATAAAAGTTGGTATAACACCAGAGAAGGGCAAAGGGAAATTACATGCTCAGAGTGAAACATAAAATGGAAAATTGGATAATAAATCTTTCCTGCACGGAAAGATGAAATCATTCTCCGGATAAAAACATTCAAATTCTGGAACACGGAAAATAAAATGTACTGCCTAATTACTAAGACCTTGCTTTGGAACAAAAGGGACATAATGCAGGTTTTTGGTTGAAAAGAAAATAAAGATAGAAGTCTGCAGATGCCAAGGCAATGTTTCGAGATAATACTGGGTCACCAAATCTTGGTACCTGTAGGGGTCCCCTCAGCATGCAACCTGTGTACCATGCTGAGTTACTTGCCAGCTAGGATTGTGCTTTATGAATCCCAACAAACATATAGTCTAGGTAACTCCAAGGTCATCCAAGCCTGCAGCCAGGAAATACATGTGACATTTTTCAGGCTGAGGCAAGTCTTTGAGGGGGTAGATGGAAAGCAAAAGGAGGGACCTGGGAGTGTAAGGAGAGGATCACGAAAGGGGACGGTGGGGGCAAGTGGAAACATGGGATGTGGGATCAGACCACGTCCACTCTCCCATTGACCTGTATGCCAATCACCAGTGATGGTGAGACATAGCTCCTCCACTTACTGTAACAAGGAGCGCATTGGAAAATGGTCTGGTTGAAACAAATGTTGTACACATCTATCCATGGTAAGGCACCAGTGTATCTATCCTCCTCTAACCAACTCTACAAGCCTTCTCGTGATCTCTGCCTTGCATCCTCCACTACCCTTGTGGCGCCTCGTCCTCTCTGTTCTTCCTCGAGCTTCCGCTCTTTCTCTCTATTTGCTCTACTTGGATGGAATTCTCTTCGCCCGTTAATCCGAGAAACATTCCACACTGATTTGTTTTAAGCCAAACTAAACCCCCTATGTCCCTGCCTCTGAGTTACCTTCTTAACCAACCTCTCATTTGCCTGCTAACATTTTTCCCTCGCCTCTAACCTGCCTCTGTCCCTCACTGACATTGCCTCCACTCTAGCACTTCACCCATCATGGTCACATTGTGAGCGCAGCTAACCGTACTGCCTACCCGCACTTAAAAATGTCCAATGTCGGTTGTCCTTAATCTATGTATGTATGTCAACCTCTGAATTGTCCTCAGTGACTGTCCCATTTACTTCCTTCCACGACCTTGTCAGAATGTCCCTCAAACTCACACAATTGTAAGTAGCTCATGGCTTTCCATCAAATCTGATTTCTTCTCTATTGTACGTTCTTTTTTGATCAAAAGATCAGTGTATCTCTGGTATATAAATAAATTAACAGATAGATAAATAAATAAAACATGTTCCACTCCACTGCAGAACTAGTTCTGACGCACAATCGAGGAGACTTCAACTTGTCTGCATTGATCTGTATGTTTACACTTCAATTGTTTTAACACTATCTCAGTAAGTCCCTTTCTTGATGCTTTGCTTGTTTTGAAGATAAACGTTCAACTACCAATGCACATCGGAGGCAATCAAGAAACCCAGGAGATGAGACTCAATGGAGGCATTTTCCCCTGCTCTAGCAGTCCGGTGGACAAAACCATGATTCAGTCCCAGATCAAACGTGGAAGGTACTTGTAACCAATCTCTCTTGCATTAATCTCCATTAACAGGAGTCTTCATTAATCCCGAAGCAACTCCCATTCCCCAACTAACCGAGTCACCTTTCCTCCTTCGAGCACCTTTACACTACACATGCAGACCGCATGTGCCCAGAAGTTGTATGCCAACATATAATATCACCACCCCTATGCAAGCTGCTAATCCTGAGTCCCAGCGCTGTCATCTCACAGACATTGGGGTACTACCATTTGGATACAACATTTATCCAAGTATCACAACTATAAACCACATAGAAGAAAACCAGCACCCAGAACTCTGGTAAATCCCTCTTGCGTCCATTAACACTTCTGGATTCCCATAGGACTCATCCCCCAACACCTCCTTTTCTATTCCAGAGCCATGCTCAACCACAAACATGGCACAGGTGCACTATAGAAGACTACGTATATTACATACATATCTTCACGTAAGTCTTGTTCCTGTCACGCTATGCCATGTGTGTGTCTGTGCTGGTTCCACTGTGGTAGTAGAACAGGTCTATATCACTCTATCACTCTTTTCCTGGGAAAACTCCTGGAGAAGCTGCTATCTCTCAGCTGACCCTCCACACTGAATCAATTGGTTGCTTCCACGACCATCAGTCTGACTTTAGAGCATTCAGAGGCACGGAACTGCTCTTCTGAACACCCGTGAAGACCTGCTCTCAAATCTTGACACTAACACTCACTCTGTCCTCATTCTCCTTGACCTCTCCTCTGCCTTTGACATGGTTAACCACAACATCCTGATCGCATGTCTCAGTGACACCCTGGGAATCACAGTCAGGCCCTGGCGTGGTTAACCTCCTTTCCCTCCAAACGCCCATCCCAGGTGGAACTCAGAGCCTTTGTCTCTACTGTCGCTCTTTCAACCTGTGGTGTTCCCCAGGGATCTAATATATCCCCCTGGTTTTTCAACATCTATATGGCTGCCTTGACACGCGTGATCGCCACTTTCTCCTCTAACTTCCAGTGTTATGCGGATGACATGCAACTATCTTAAAGGCTACCCTCAGCCGCATCCTCTACCTCGCTCATATCTGACTGTCTGTCTGCTATTCAGTCATGGTGTGCTGCAAATGAACTCTGCCTCAATGCCAGTTAGACTGAGATCATTCACATTGGGACCCCTGCTACCGCTATCCCATTTCCACTCTGGCCGGCCTCCCTGGCTCTCGGCCCACACCCACCGGCGAGGCCAAAATCCTGGGGTCATCTTCAACTCCACTCTCTCCTTCTCCTCTCACATTTTAGACATCTCTAAAAATGAGCTACACCTCCTCAGAGGTACCCTACCTTTTCTCACTTTCTCCCAGCAGCTCACTGTCTCCAGAGCCCTGGTTCTCTCTAGGCTGGACTACTGCAACAGGCCTTTTCTCAACCTCCCTGCTTCTGCTCTGTGCCCTTTGCAACTCATCCAGAACCGCAAGACTTATCCTTGGCCTAAAGGCCAGGGACCGCATCTCTATGGTGCTGAAATCTTTCCACTGGCTCCCTGTGGCTGCATGGATCAAGTTCAAGACCCTCTACATTATCCACAAGGCTTTCTGGGGCCAGAGACCCACCTACCAGCAACAATACCTGCCTAAAAAATCTCCCTCCCGACCCCTCCACTCATCTACCTCCAACCTTCTGCGAGTAAGCTGGTTTTCCAAGCAGAGATTTGGCGGAAGATCTTTATCCTCAGCACGGGCCTCCCTCTGGAACAGCCTCTCTGCTGCCCTCCATCTTGAGCCTGACCTCCTTAAGTTCCGGGAAAGCTCCTCAAGACTTTCCTCTTCTCCTCTTCCTTCTCTCTCCCTCTACCCTGCTAATTTATCCCTCTGCTCTTTCCCTCTCCCTCCTTTTCCATACAGATTGCAGAATAGCTGCCTGGTGTACCTCAGAGTTTCACAGGTCCCTGGTACCCACACTAGTCCTATCGCACTCGCCTCCGGGCCTGTACTTGCCTCATCATCACTGCACTTGTTCAATGACCCAAGCAAGAGGCATCTCTCTGCACTTACCCCAGACTCCACTGAGTGAGTGTGCTTGGAGCCCCCCAAGACATGTCCACCCCCTCCCCCTCAAACGACTATGCACTTGCATGGTCCGATTGCACCATGCCTGAAGATCGTCTGTCTGTTCCCCTTGTCTTCACTCCCTGCATGGTGGCGCCTTAATTGCACTTGGAAAAACTGCAGAATCATTGTCAGGCCTACGTGCTGTTATCTCCTCTGTTAATTGTATTATATGCACTTACTCTGCCTGTGCACACTATTATTATCGTTTCATAATTTCAAGGGCCCTGATAGACTGTTGTTTTTCCCTTGTTCCCTCCCTCCTTGAGCGCTTTGAAACACTCGCCTAGTTCATAAGCGCTTTAGAAATAAACATTACCATACCATACCATTCTAAAGGTATCTGCCAGATCTTTGCGTATGTTGGCCCTTTAATTAGTGGAGGTGTTCTTGTACTTGCTACACAGGACGTCCAAACCTCTTTAAGTCATGAGGCTCAGAGCACAGCACTGTCCTCACACTAAACGTTGTCATGAACACCTGCCAATGGCACACCTTCCATCTAACCACGCCCAATTGTCCCATACTGTCTAAGCCAGCGGGTCTGCAACCATTTACCCTGCAGATATGTTTGACTACAATTGCCTCAACCCTACCCAGTATAGTCAATGGTGAGACATCATGGGAGTTGTAGTACAAAACATACCAAGTAATCGATTCTCCCTTCCTTTCCCTGCAGTTTATTGTTACTCTCCACTCAGGTCACTCTCCACTGCAGGAGCATGTCTCCCACCAGCAATCTCCAACACATGCTTTCTACCGAAAATCGTTAGTGAGCATAACGGGTCCTGCTGCAACTTGTTCTGTCCAAATCCTCTTAATGTTGAATTCATGCATCATCTGGGTCCTGTAATATACAATGCACCATGGCCCTTTTGCCACTATTTGGGTCCTGTAATATGCAATGCACTGTATGCACATTGTCACTTGTGGCACTCTTTGGGTCCTGTAATATACAGTGCACTGTATGCACATTGACACTTTTGGCACTATTTGGGTCCTGTAATGTACAATGCACTGTATGCGCATTGGCACTTTTGGTTGTATTTGGGTCCTGTAATATACAATGTACGGTGTGCACATTGGCACTTTTGCACTATTTGGGTCCTCTAATGTGCAATGCACTGTATGCACATTGACACTTTTGGTACTATTTGGGTCATGTAATATACAATGCACTGTATGCACTTGGCACTTTTGTACATTTTATTGTTGATAATAAGTAGATTGGACTAATTGAGTGATGCTTTCTTGGAGACTGTTTAAACTGCAGGTTTCTGTGATTTCCTTTGATTTTATACTATGTTTAATGTTGTGCTTTTGATGATTTTTTGTGTTGGCCTTTAGGGAAAATGACCAAAATAAAGCATGAACGGACGAATTCACGCAACACATGCAACATGCTGAAATCTGGATTCAGGAAGTCAGTCCTTTCCCTAGTGCATATTTATTTATTTATTTATTTATTTTAATTCTTGTTACGCGCCACATGCCCGTGGGCCTCTGGGCGCACAGAAAACGAAAACAAGACAAACAAACATTAAAACACTGAAACAGAGGCAGTGTGGAAGAGTCGTAAGATTGCTCTATGTTAAAAAGGTGAGTCTCTATAGCTCTTTTAAAAAGAGGGTAGCTATGAATATGCTTGGCTCACACACGTACACCTATACACAGACACACACACAACAATCAAACACACATAAGTACAATGCACACATTTAGACACAAATATACACACACATGTTCACGCTCACACACATATTAACAAGGTTACACACACATTAACAAACTCTCTTTCTCACGCACACTGATGTGCAATGCACCCATATCAAATAAATGACACCTCTAGAACATGCTTTAAGTACTCCTAAAGTTTGTAAACATTAATTTCATTGCTAGATAAACAGCTCTGAACCAGCACTTCCACTAAAGTATAAACTTGTTTTAGCTTCTAATGGAAACAGCCTTGTTGACTCACCTGCATTTGGCTTTTCAACGCAGAAGCAGTAATAGCTCGCAGAGACCCTGGAACATGCATTATACTAGCAGGTTACAGAGTGCTTTTAGCCAGATTGCGGAACAGTCCCCAGGCGCTTTGTTCAAAATAAAAAAAAACAAGTGAGTAGCAGTCTGGAATATTCAGCAGGATTGTCCATCTGCTCATCGGTGGTGGTTACCTGCAGAGCCTCTTTCCTTGGAACAGATCATACAAACCCAATGGCCTGCAAAGCATGATGGCAACAGGTGCATTGCTGTTCACCTCTGCTTCCCTGCTACCGACACTCCACATGCTCTAGTGCAATTCTATTTACGTGAGTGTGTTACTGGATTCAGGGGTGCACACCCACATCGCCAAATGCCCCATGCGCTTAATCTCCAATCGGGCTACCTGCACCTCAAGCAATTATGGTGAGCCTCTCAGATTTGAATCAGCTGCCACTCGAATCTGTGCAAGTGAGATGTTCCACTTGGCCTCATCTATCACAATACCAGAGAGGGTAACAAGGCTGTTTGGGTGTCGATCCCCTCTCTTTGATTGACCAGCTCTTCGCGGTGAGACCTGCTGCCTGGCAATATAGTCACCCAAGGGGCCAAACTAACATTCACCAATGGAGAAAGGGGCACGGATTTGCCCTACGCCTGTCAAATGTATAGGACAGATAGCAAGAGATCTTTCAGTAGCTGCCACCCCTGCTGGCACCCTCATTGACCTCTAGCCAATGACAGGGGAATAGGATGGGCATGCATATCTAGGAGGTTTTACCCCTTCCTAAGGATTTCCTGGGACCACCTTGCAGTGGAGGAGTAATAGCGCTAACAGGACATACAACATATAATCATAACATATAAAACAGGGACTATACCTAGGAAAGGGCAGATAGCCCACAGGAAAAGCCGGGTTGGGGCACTGTAGTTAGACTAGGGTTCATCCAAAGAGCCATGGCAAAGCTCTCATGAGTGCAGTGAGGTGGCTCACAGTGAAATACATCATACATACTTTATCTGTTTAAAGTTGTAACGTGTCTCTGTACAGTGAAGGTCAAGGTCAAAGGTACCCGTCCATATTTCTAGGCTGGAAGCATTCATTATTCGATGATTGCCAAGGATGACACTCTCAGCCAAGCCACGAGTGATTTTAGAGCTTTCCAGTCGTTTATAAAAAACATGCGTTGTGATGAGGTGAACTGTGTGTGGGGTGTAGAGACAGCGGGCGAGGCTCCGGGCATTTGACCCCTTCAGCTCAAGACCAGAGATCGGCTACCAGGTGAGCTGACTGGTGGAAGAGGATGCCCAGTCAGTATCAAGTCTCCAGTGCCAACCCTATCCATGGTCAGACCGCAGACCAAACCCACAGTGAACCATGCAGATATTACTTGTTTGTTTGTTTGTTTTGTTTATTAAATTTCGAATGCGCCCCAGACCCAGTGGTAACAGGGTGCAGCAAAAAGAAGGTGCAAAGCTTACAAGTTACTTAATGGGAATCACAGTGACATAATGGTAAATACAGAGGACATATAGGTAAGTACAGTTGCAAGTAATTACAGTGGTTTACAATAAGAGTTTGGGTAGAAAGAATAGCATATTTAAAAAGGCAGACAGGTAAAGTGAGCAATAATGCAGTAGTCACATTTAAAGCTATACTGCAGTTTGGTTGAGAAGGGCGATGTAGCTCTTCTAAAATGTAAGTAGGGTTGGTCAGCTCTTAACTCATGGGTAGGGGAGTTCCAGAGTTTAGCGGCCTTCACAGGGAAGCTATTACCGCCAATATTAGTGGGTTTGAATCTAGGCACCACGAGACAGTTAGATTGATAGTTCTGGGGGGCCTGATGGAGGATCTTCTCGACATCATCTTCATGCTTCTCTAAGTGACTCCGACTAGAGTTTTCAGAAACGAGGCTCCTGTTAGGGATAGACACTGCTAAGACGTCAATTTCTCAGTGTCCAAGTTCCAGTCATTGTGGGCTCCAGCAGGTTAACCCTCAGGCAGAAGTAACTTGAGAAGTCCATTGACTTGTCGCATGTTCTTTGGAACCACGTGCTAGACTCAAGAATGCTGACCTGAAAAGGGGAAGGAAGCCCCGGACCACCAACCTGCAGCTCAGCCGACAGGAAAGGTCAGGTACTGCAGTATGTGACAAAGTAGCACCAGGTCGTTGGCTCAGATTCAAGAAGACATCTCTTCACGTCTGAATTCAACACCATTGTATGCACTGCTACAAAGGTATTTGTTGATGAATTGGGTTCGTTGTTTAGCCTCATAGGAACTCAAAGCAGGTGCTCTCCTTCATTATTGAATACAGTGTTACCTCAAAAACATTTTAAAATGGGGATAGAGAAGCACAGAACAGGGCAAATAGAATGGCATAATACATCAGCCCATCATTTGCATATTGAGTAAAAAATAACTATTGCATATAACAGTACATTTTATTTACAATATAATATCTATATTATTGAATCCCCAAAAAATCAAAACAAATCAAACCCCTTAAATGGGATAGGCAAAAATACCAGCAAAATGATAAATGGATCAATTCTATGGGCTTCATTACAAGGACGGCCTTGGAGGAAAGGGGAATTACCGCCCTATTCCAAGGTTGGTGGGGCGGTAATTCCCCCTTCCCCCATTGCCCTTCCCCATTCCCATTTTTGCCCCATAGGGCATAATGGGAATGGGGAAGGTGCTAATTACGGCACCGCAAATTGCGGTACCATAATTAGCTCCCTGGTCCCTTTGCGGGTTGGTTTTTAACGCCTGCTAAAAGCAGGCGTTAAAGTCTCCAACCCGCAAAGGGACCTCGTAGTAAGGCGGTAAGGGTTAACGGTCACCAGTACCATTAACGGTGACCGTTAACCCTTACCGCCGTCCGTGTAATGAGGCCCATATCTCAAGCTTGCAATGACCAAACGTAAAGTGATGAAACCACAATGCTAATGAACAAATCCTGTCTCCAGTTTGCATAAGCAAATAACAAGGGGGTCCTGGGAGTCCCTCTGCCAGACATTAATCCTGGTTACGAGAGCCTTACCCAGAGTCTTTTGCTCACTTTCTTTCACACAGGAGAAATATTCAAAACATACCAGTCTTTGTCCTGCCCTGTGGCAGCCCAGCAAGGAAATGCCAGGGAATTTTCCTCTGAACAAGAGTACCAACCACAACCCCAGACACATGTTTCAGTCTGGTTGGACCTCATCAGTAGGTTGGAGCTGTGCCTCTCTAAGAATAGTGAGCAAGGCGTCCACGTCTGGATTCCCCTGGTAATTTAGGGTTTGCATAGCCCAAAAGCAAAAAATGCAGTAACGAAAACCCAATGCTAATGAATTAATCACTGATTTCAAAATGCAATGACTATCAAGAGCACATGTTTTTTCAAACAAGATATTCCCCAGTATATCACTTATAAGATGCCTGCTTGATAAGTCAAACAGGGCATCCCCTGTGGCTAAGGCTGTGGTCAGCTGCAACAGGAACCTCCAACAGCATCTTCTTGTCCATCCAATCGGCCACCCACCCTCTATGTTTTGCATATCATTAGATACATTCTATGTGGACCCCTCCAGCCCCCACTCTGTATACTCACTTGTCACTTGATGAACAATTTCTATGGGTCTAATTTATCAAATACAGATCTATGGCACAGGGACATCAAAGTCCTGCCCTTCGGAGTGATGTGTGTCAACGATGCACTTGGCTTGGTACACTCTTCAGTTTTAAGCTGGAGTGAACAGTTTCAGTGCTTATGTGATTTACCTGTCGCACACACAATGCTTGCATTGCCTGTCTGCATCTGGTTATCCGGCAGCGGCAAAACATGTCCAACGTGGCTAACCCCACATTTATCTATGCCAGAAAAATGTTTCTGGGGCAGGGTGCTCCAAAGCAGTTTTCTATGCCAGCCCACAACTTTACACTTCTGGTGACTACAGCTGTCGTCCTGGTGTCATAGAACAGCTAAATGTGTGTATGTAGAACGGGCAAGGCCCTTTGCACAGTTCATCCACATAGGACTATTAGTCCAATCGGTTTTGGGGGATTAAAACGAGATTGCTGGTGCTTTTTGCTGGTTCAATCTACAAGCTATAGAATTCTGTGCAGAACTAAGGATGTATGCATTATTCATCCATAAATGTAAGTGTACCATAGAATCACACACCTCACTTGGAGGTTGTTTTGCAAAACAAAAGCAAGCAAAAGTTAATTCAGTGTCTAGTGCTTTCAGTGCTTTACAAGGCACTGTAATGCTAGTCTCAATACATCTTGTTAGACTGCTCTTTAAGCACATATCCCTATATGCTATGAACAGTACAATGTCAGACATATACTAGCATTTTTATATGAGGGGGTATTCTATCTTGACATGGGGGGTCATTACGACCGGCGCAAAGGGATAACGGCACCGGTAATGACACCGGTGCCGGTTATCCCTTTGCGCCCTATTCTGAGGTCCCTTTTGCGGGTCCTTCCTTAACGACTGCTTTTAGCAGGCATTAAGGATGGGACCCGCAAAGGGATACGCGGTCAATAACGGTACCTCAATTTGCAGTACCGTTAATTGCGCCTTCCCCGTTCCCATTGAGCCTATGGGGCTCAAATAGGAATGGGGAATGGCTTTTAAAATGGGACTTACCGGTCCCGCAAAGCTTGGAATGGACCGGTAAATCCCATATCGCCACGTCAGTGGCAGTACCGGTATTGGTGCTAGTCATGGCCGCTAATAGCGCCATGACAGCACCAACCTCGGAATGAGGGCTAGGGTATCTTCATATGTTGCTTTCCCTACCCTGGAGGGCGAAATGGGTGCTAACACATCAGACATTTATTGGAAATGTGGCAAGGGTTAATGTTTAGCAAGCCTCAATTGCAAAGTGGTACTCTTGCAAAATGCAGGCTACCTATCACTGGACAAAACTGAGGTTCCTAACTCTCAATTGCAAAGTGTCAATCATGCAAACATTCTGGCTACCTACCACCTGCCTGTGCCTTCTTCGCAGTCAGCCCTGTAAGGGTACATGTGTAGGGAAAAGATAGTGAAAGTGTGGCATTGACACATATCCATTCAAATAGAATTTAGGACCAGAACATAGAAATGGGCAAACCTTAAAGTGCTCGACTCGACTTATGGTTTGAGCAGTCAAATAATATAGACCTGCAGTAGGGCCGTACCGGCGTTATAGGCCCTGAAGAAGGTATGAGGGACCATAACGCCCGGTACGGCCCGAGCTGCAGGTCTATAAAGCTATTAGAACACCCTCATTATTTAATTAAAGATGAATAAATGAGACATGTTTAAATAAAGTACCAAAAAATGCTAAATGGGAAATAAGTGTTGCAGACATTTTTTATACTTCTATTTAACAGGTTTCATTTTTTTATAGGGTGGTGGAAGGTGTTAGGGTGGAAGGAATATCATTGCAAAGTGGGATCAGGTGTGGGTATGTCTGTCCTCTGCACAAAGTTTACTTTAGGTCTGCTCCAACCCACAACACAGTTTAGGTGCCAATTGCTGCACACATCAATCTGCGGGCTATACCAGTGTGTGCAGCCCGTAGATTGACCAATCAGCTTCACAGAAACACCACTAGAGTGTTCTAATAACTCTTATAAACAGACCTGACTCTTGAGGGATTCGAGGCAAGTTAAAACATACGAGTTTGACTCACTCGTGGTTTGAAAGAAATTGATTCCACTTTAATCCATATGCACCTAATGGCTCGGACCATATTTTAATAAATTCAACCTGAAAAAGGACCAGTATGAAAATAGCACAAGACATCAAACTTAATAAGAATAACATCAAATGAAATGAAAGGAAAACAGGACATGTGACCAGGGTTCGAGCCTAGCTAGAACGTAGTCGTGTTTATGTAAGACACTGGAATCAGGATCACAATATTCCAAATTATTTCAAATTTCATTCCCAATGGGTTTGAACTATACAAACAGATTAAAACCTGCATTCAGATGTGTTGCTGTTTAGCCACCCCTCTATTACACCGTGAATCATTTATCCTGGCTTCCAGAGTGGAAGGGGTGTAGTCAGTGCTTTAAGTGGGCCGGGGCCTGCCGGGGCCGGGCCCCGCCAGTCTCCAAAAAGTGGGGCTGAGCGGGGCCCTGCCGGGGCCCCCCGTCCCACCACGCTATGGCAGGACGCATTATCCCGTCACGGCCGCAGCCGCGACGGGAGATGTGCCCGCCAGTGTAACGTTAGGCAAGTGGACAGAAGTGCCAGCCAGCCACAGCGTCGCTGAGGCTGGCTGGCACTTCTGTCAGTCACTGTAACTTCCCTGATGACCCCCCATTTGAGGGGTCATCAGGGAAGTTACAGTTCCTTTGTTTGCTCTCCCCAGGTCACTGACCCTCTGTGAACCTGCAGGCTCCATGATCTAATATGTAGATTATATCACGGAGCCGGCGGGTTCCCAGAGGGTGAAAGACGCCTCGGGCTCTGTGATCTCTGTTCAGAGCAGCGATCACTGAGCCCGAGGTGCCTGTCTCCTTTGGCAAATCTTTATAAAGATGCCTTGAAATGTGTACATTTCAAGCCATCTTTTATAACGTAGAAAATATTTCTACGTTTATAACAGACAGCTTGAAACGTACACAATTCAAGGCATTTTTTATAAAGCTTTGTGGACGGACAAAACCACCTTGGGTTTTGTCCGTCCTCAACGCTTTATAAAAAGATGGCTTGTACGTTTCAAGCCGTCTTTTATGAACATAGAAATATGTTACAAATGTCTATGTTTATAAAAGGTGGCTTGAAAAGTACAAAACCATAGTAAGGTAAGCACACAAGTGTGCGTAACTTACTATGGTTTGTACACTTTCAAGCCACCTTTTATAAACATAGAAATATGTAACATTGCTATGTTTATAAAAGAAGGCTTGAAAAATACACAAACCATACTAGTACGCATACAAATATATAAATGCTCTACTACATTTATATATTTCTTTGCTCACCCTACTATGATTTGTGCACTTTTAGGCCACGCCCACAGCGGATGCCACGCCCCCAAACGAGGGCCCCCCCTCAATTTCTTACCCCACTTAAAGCACTGGGTGTAGTTGAACCTTTGTGGTGCTCACTTAAGTAATATCGCTAAAAGTGAACCTACTTGACCCAGGATAGCAGATACGCGGTTATCTTTCGCATGGCCATTCCTGCCTGTGTCGTCAACACATAGCGATGAGTACAGAGCACAGTAGCCCACATTTTATGTGGAGTGCACAGTAGACACATGGGCTTCATTACGTGGTCCCTGGTCCGGTAAGAATGACAGAAGAATTGCTGGTAATACCAGCACTGTCATTTTTACCAGACGGGTAAACACGAGTTTGACGGTGGAGACTCTGATTTCCCGGCAGGCCTGACCAGCCAGTAGATCAGGGAGAAATGCTGGAATCACCGGAACTGTTACTACCGGTGCCTGTAATTCTGGCAATCCGATCCCTTGGAGCCCTTTCGGACTCTGTGGAATGGGAACTTACTGCCGTCTCCGCTGCCCGTAATATCCCGGTAGCAGAGAGACATCACGCAGCAGAGATGGTAGGGGCATGTTCCCGGATACTGGGAAACTTGCAACCAAACCCCATAGGCCTCATTACGAGTAGGGCGGTAAGGATACTGGGCACTGGTAAGGAGACCGGTGCCGGTAATCCCTTACCGCCCTACTACAAGTTGCCTTAACGGGTCCTTCCTTTAACGCCTGGTCTGACCAGGCATTATGGATGGGACCCGTTAAGGGAAATCAGAACCAATAACGGTACCGCAATTTGCGGTACAATTATTAGCTCCTTCCCCATTCTCATTAAGCCCTATGGGGGCTCAAATGGGAATGGGAAATGGCTTTTTCAATGGGGACTTACTGGTCCTGCAAAGGTCAGACTACACCAGTAATTCCCCATTGAACGAGAGCGGTGCCGGACACTTATTGGTGGCTTTCATGGCGCAAATAGCACCATGACTACCACCAATATGGTAATGAGGCCCCATGTCTCTGTCTCTGCACTTCCTGCACTCCCTCGCTCTTTAACAGCCTTTTAAATTCAGAGTAGCCGTGGATACAAATATGAAAGACCTTCTTTTAATTTCATCATATTGAAACATAATGTTTTGTCATTTTAGCTATGAAATTCTTATCTATTTATTTATTGAACCCCTTGTATAGTGCACACCACATCCTTAAGTGTTTCTAGGTGCTGTGGTGATTAAGAGGAAGCAATAGATGTGGTTGGGAGAGCAGGGACTCTTAGTAAGATTTACGTCACCAAGGGTCTTATTACAAGCTGTGCAGTGTAGCTCAAAATGGCAGTTATTTATTTATTTTTTACCACTGCATTACTGCAGCATTACCACACCTCCCAAATATTATTTAGGTGGTGGGCTGGAGGAATATTCTCCCAAAAGATGCTGGAGGTAATTCCGCCATCTTACTGCCAAACAAATGGCAATTTCAGCAGAATTACTGCCTGTGGAAATTCAACTGAAATTCCCATGGAGTCCAATGGACCCCATAAATGTGGACTAACACTGCCAGACCAAGTGGCGGTAACAGTACATCTGTTTGGTGGTATCTCAGTGGATTTACTGACAAGATAGCACTGTTTACGAAAACTGTAATGAGGCCCAGAGTATTCACAAGTATCCTTCAAAGAAATAGGGTAGGAGTCTGTCAGATGTGTAGAGGAGGAATACACATCCGTCTGCTGTGAAAAGAGCCAAGAAACCCCTATGGGGTGGAATATGTGCTGTAAAAATACCCTGTTGTGTAATGCCATGTATTTTAAGAGAGTATCTGGGGGCCAGGTGACCATAGAGACCTTTTGGTCGCATCTGCCGATGTGCTTCGAACATGGCCCTCTCAGAAGGGATTGATTCGTGGGATGTAAGTATTTTGCCTGGATGTTTGGTTGAATCCTGGGTGTCAGGTATGAGGGAGCAGGGTTGTTGAGACATTTATAGACCATGCAAAGAAGCTTGAAATAGATTAATTTACTTACAGGAAGGCAATGGAGCTCTCTGAGGAAAAGATAGAATGAGGGGTGTTTCCCTAATGCAGCAATCAGGTGGCCTACCACTTGCTGGACTAAATGAAGGCATTTGAATAAGAAGGGTGATCGGTTGGCATAGAGGGTATTGGTGCATTCTAGACTTTAGTTCACAAGGGAACCAACACATTCTGTATGGTGCTCATAGGAAATGAAGGAGAGTATTGTCTTGAGGGATTGAATTTGGAAGAATCGTGATTTCACCACAGTGTTTATTTGCAAAGTCATGCTAAGCTTCAGATTCCAAATAAAACCAGGCATGTTTTACTCTGAACAAAGATTTGAAAGAAGGAAAGAGGTGGAAGGATATTGATTACTTGTGTTAGACACTGCTTGAGGCCAAGGAGAAAGATCTTAGTTTTGGTTCCATTGAGCTTCAGAGTGTTATTGTTCATCCAGCTCTGGGGGAGTGTTAGGGCTTCAGAAAGGTTGGGAAAGTGGTTCTTGTCCGTAAAGAGGTGCACACACATCAGTTTATCCTCTGTGTAGCAACGGAACTAGATGTTCTCTTTGCAGAGAAGATGCATAAGGGATTTCATATTGATGCTGGAAAGGAGGAGTAAGGAATAGAATCTTGAGGTACACCATAAGGAACAAGGTAACAAGGGGAAATAACTTGTGTTGGATCCCTGTACCCGAGGAAGCAGGAGAAAGTCTGTGTTTTCTCTGTGATATCCCATGCACAATAGGAACTGGTTTGAATGTGTCTTGTACAAACATTTCTGGTA
The DNA here is from genome assembly GCA_002915635.3 of Ambystoma mexicanum. Lineage (NCBI taxonomy): Eukaryota > Metazoa > Chordata > Amphibia > Caudata > Ambystomatidae > Ambystoma > Ambystoma mexicanum. The sequence goes on from CM030325.1 coordinate 969,989,872, forward strand.
GGAAATTGAGATTTGGTTAATCGCTCAGCAAAGTGACAATCCAGTGGTAAGTCCTGTTTTTACTTTATGAATTAAAAAAACATGCAATTCTTTAAGAAGCACCTAATCAGACAATCAGTAACCCGAGCCGCTTGAGAGCAACATCATTGTGGATTGATTGAGTGAATTTGGCCTGCCTTTGTACTAAATGTGGAGGCTCTCTAGTCTACCTCTCCCTTTGTTTGAGATGTTGTTTTAAAAATGAGGAACACAACTCACTCAGAGATATGCCTCATCTGAATTTCAGCAGCTGATTGGAATTGTGGGAAATCAATCATACCAATCGCGACAAGGCAGCCAAATCCTATCTGTATAGAATTCAAGGAATTTCTGAAGAAGGGTTATTGGGCAAAACCATCTATGCCTTGTTAGAAAACGTGGTTTCCTATAAACCACAGAGGAGACAACTGATGAAAGCATCCATGTAATGTCTGCCTTATGATGCTATTATAAATAAATATCAATATTTTGATGTCTTCAATCTTGTCCTTAATTCCAGATTCTTCATTCTGCTGAGCATTGCAATATTACCACCCAATATAACATTACCTAATTTACCCACAACAATGGATGAAAGGCTGAGTTGGTGCTTAAAGAATTCAAACCTTTGTCCTTCTAATCCACGTTGAAGGGATGAAAGGCCTTGCCAGATAGACCATCATTAAAACCAGTGCTCTAAAACTTGAACATATATCTCTTGGGAAACTAAGCAGATATGCTACTTTACTGAATTCTTGGGATTTTCCAAAGGATATTTAAGTTCATGATATTCATGGGACTTGTGGTGGAGCGTCATTGGGCAACCCAATGTAATGATGCCCAATGTATCAACCTCATATTGAAGCAAGGCTGACGCAGTCATGCTGGGACTCAACACTGTGCACTGTAGATTGAACACTGATGTCTAGGGCAAGAGCTTAACCCGCTGATCTGTTTTACTGTATTATATAGTTTTCCAATGTGATATATTTTTCTTTCTATTTAGACAGTGCTCTTATTATAACGTACTTCTATATATTGCTTGAAAATGTATATTTTGTCTGCCTTATCTTTCTGAATATTAGCTGTTACTATACTTACCGCAATTAAGTTAGCTTAGTATTCTCAGCCTCCTACTGGACCTATCGTCGGCCTTCAACTTGGTTGACAACCAAATCCTATAACGTCATCTTGCATCTGCAGCACACTTCTACCAGAAGTCATCAGCTAGATTCATTCTTTCCTCTCAGAGAGAACTATGGGAGTGTTTTCATCAATCGCTGCAGCCCACTCATCACCAGTCACGTGCAGAGTCCTGCACCGGTCATGTGTTTCCCCAACCCTGTATAACATATTCACAAAACTCCTTTTCGATTTCGATTTGCTCGTCTTCAAAGGAATATCCTACACCAACTATGCAGATATGATAGGTATGATATGATAGGTTATTTATAATGTGCTTAATACCCAGAGGTTTATAAGCGCGGCCCGTGGATCGAACCCATGTTGCTCTGTGTCATCTTGCTTGCTGCTGAGCTATCACACACAGAATCTCCTACACATCACATGCAACTAAAAAAGGGATTCCACAAACATACACTCGGTCTATCACATCATCTAGACCTGGATGGCATCCCACTTCTTCTGTCTTAATGACAATGGCCCTCATTAGGACCCAGGCGTTAAGGGGTTTACGGCGCCGTAAACGGTGCTGACCCTTCACGCCTGATTCCAAGGTCCCTTTGCAGGATGGTGATTTTAACGCCTGCTTTTTGCAGGTGTTAAAACCCATGCCGCAAAGGGACCTTGGTGCTAATTACGCCACCGTAATTTACGGTGGCGTAAATAGCACCTTTCCCCATTCCCATTATGCCCTATGGGGCAAAAATGGGAATGGGGAAGGGTAAAATGGGAAATGGGGATTTACCGCCCCACTCACCTTGGAATGGGGCGGTAAATCCGCCATCCACCACGACCCAGGCGGTAACTTACCGCCTGGGTCGTAATGAGGGCCAATAAAACAGAGATTATTCTGGTTGGCTCTCAAACTATACTGGGCAAGTTTGATTTATCCTACAAATCTTTGAAGAACAACATAAAAACCATGTGCTTTTATCTTGACTCCACCCTGACTCTCACACGACAGGTCAATATGATTGCCTCCTCTGCGGTTCACATACCTAAGCTAATTAAAGCAAGTAGACTATTTCTTGACACAGATAGATGCATCACCATTGCCAGATCGCTCATCGGCTCGAGACTGGACTAGTGCAGCAATGTTCTGCTACCTCCATAAGAACCTTAACGAATTGCAGATTATTCAAAATAATGGCCTCCGGGCGCCCCTTAACATCCCGAAGCATGATCATATTTCAGCAGCGAGAAAAAGAGCACATTGGCTACCCACTCGAGAGCACATCCCCTTTAAAACTCTGGCTATCACTCAGAAATACTTTTCAAACACTGCCCCAAAACACCTGCCGCAAAAATGTTCCAAAGCTCAATGATCAAGACCGACCCACACAACCTACTCTCACCTACCCTCCATACCTCTTTCCAGCCGAATGAGGTCAAGGGGGCCAGTTTCCCAGTTATAGCCGCAAAAAACAATTTACCACTCTCTCAAAGATATAAACAATCATCTGGGCTTAAAGGAAACGTCTAAAGACTCTACTGTTCTCGGATAACAGACCCCTGTCTAACTACTGTACTTGTACGCTATTTGTCGTGTATGCTGTCATGTATAGCCAGCGTCCTCCTGATGCCATTGGGCTTAGTGCGCTTAACATATGCAAAAATAAATAAATAAATAGGTACATGAATAATGTATTTACAATACGTTTAATAACGGTTAAAGATGAATTATATATATATATATATATATATATATCAAAAAAGGAGGAGAGGGGAAGACTGCACTCTCCGCGGATCCAATCAAGTAAATCAATCCAAGAGGAAAAAAGTGCAGCTCACAAGAGGATATTCGAGAACATATTTAATGGAAACAGCACATGATGTGCAAAACAAACGGCTAGGCAGGACGCCTATAGGCACGACCTGCTTACAACGTGTTTCACGCTCGACTGAATATATATTCAATGAAAAAACTTTGTTAAAGGGACGTTATGGTAAAGTTGCACTAATAAAAACCTATGAAATTTAGTAAAAAAAGTGTTGTTAAAAGGACATTATGGTTACAAGTAAAATCGAAAAACCCCTGAAATTCACCAGTTATGGTAAGCTAAGCAACCATAACTCGCGCCACCACCGTGCACTGCTAAGACTAACACGCAGGACATCAAAGATGACATCACAAATATCATTGATGACATCACATCCAGAGTGTTTGCAGGCCTTAGGGGGGTGAAACACCCGATTTTTGGCTTCTTATGGTTATATCCAATCGAATCCTCATCCCCCCACCTCCCCAGAGATTGTTTGTCGAGTTTGACAAGAAAAATGCTGCTTTTTAAAAAAAAGTTTTCACCCCGCTGTTCGCGGGCCCTAAAAAAGTCAGCGAATCCAAGATGGCGGGTGTTTCAAGAAAACAGACGCATTTCACGTTTTCTCACCATCCAATCAGCGGACGTGTCCCGGTGTTTGCGGACTACGGAAAAGTCAGTGAATTTTCTGGACAATTGGAGGCCAGTCCGCGGACAGCACAGCCAATCAGAGGCCAGTCCACGGACCGAACAGGGAAGTGAGTCTGTGGAGCGGGCATAGATATCACTAATTTTTTTTCTTTATATTTTTGGTAATTTAAAAAGAAACTACTGGGCGGATTTACACTAAACAAAAAAAAGCACGCTTCTGGGACCAAGCGCCGCTCCTGCCGCAAATTTGTGTAAATCCATCCCGCGGTTTGGGCTGTTTTTTCCCATTATGTCTATGGGCAAAAAGAAATTTGAGACCCCCTATAACTTTGCCCCCCTGGACCAAACCTCACCAAACTTTGCAGAGTGGGCCATATACTTTCTTTGCAAAGTGTGGTGAGGATTCATCCAGGGGGAGCAAAGTTATAAGCCACCCAAATAGTGCTCTTCCTATCGAAACAGCAACTTAACCATAACTACACGCCTACTACCTTTGTTCATCCGCAAAGCTGGTTTCCCATGGTGTGTAGCTCGATTGATGGGAAATTTAAAAGCCATTTGTTACCAGCCCCCGTTTTGTTTTTCAAAAGCTCTGTAAGGCTTTTAACACAGTTTGAGCTTTGACATATAAATGGCTATAAATTCACTTTTAAATGAATAGGCCAATGTGTTTGCCAGAAGCACGCCAGTACTGCATGACGCATTGTTTGACACAACAGTTTCTCATTTAACAAAACCCAGAGATGATACAAAATGCACATTTTTTATACTGGTTCACTCGTATCCCACTTTTCTCCCCAGGACAGCTGACAAAAAAGCCCCTTCATTCTCCCGTGCACCCAAGGAGTGCCAATGCAGCTAGAAAAAGAAACCCCATCCGTTATTGTGAGTTTTTTTTTTTTTTGCCGGCAGTGGTTTTTTCATTGTGCATTAAATGCCTTAAGACAGTGCATTAACTGGCAGGTAACGCCTGCAGGGGCTTTGCCTGAGGCATTTTAACAAAACCGGCATGATCAGAGAGCTAATTGTCAACCCTGCCCGAAATCAGAAAACTGTTTTTCTGAAAGTTTGGGTGCTATCATTCCTGTTTTTGGAGAGAATGAATTAATATTTGTTTTTATAGGTAAACAACGAATGGAATTGCAGTGGACACTACCACAGGCCTTGGTGGTCTACATAATAGGGCCAATAACTACAATGGGGGACCTATCCTTAAATCAGTGCTATACCAGGTTGTATACTGCAGCAGGGACTGCTACCAAAGGTGCCTACTGTGATACCAACTTTTGCAGAGCACTTGTGCGTATTTTTGCTTTATTTGTGGGTTTAATGTAGCACAACCCTATGTAGGAAGCTACGTAGCCCTGTAAAGGTAATTTGTGGTTAACAGAGGTTGGTTAAAGGGAAGGGACGTGCATATCATGTACTACAGGGGAAGTATATACCAAGCAGGCCATAAGTAACCATTAAGACCTTCCGTTCCTTCCCTATAGGAGTGTTGATTTACTCGCTCACTGAAATGTATGCATACAGCCGGTCAAGTGGCACAGCGAGTAGAGCGCTCGCTTTGACATCCATGCAGAGCCTGCTAATGCAGGTTCGAATCTCTGCGTGGCCAAACTCAGCCTTTCATCCTTCCGTGCAGAGCCTGCTAACGCAGGTTCGAATCCCTACTGGGCCAAACTTAGCCTTTCATCCTTCAGAGCTCGATAAATGAGCACCACACACCGTGGGTAATAATAAGCAGCGCTCAGATACCTGAGGGTTGGTAGCGCTATATAAATGCCAAATTATTTGTAAGCGGATGCAGGGCTCATTTGAGCTGTGGAAAGAGGAGGCGTTTTTGGGTTTCCTACTTTTACTGGCTTCCCGGGGTGGGCTGCAATGTACGGTGACCAGTGCAATTGTCCTAAAATGCAGCCCTTTCTAGGTGGTCAGAATAGTGTGATGGACCTGGCAGACACCCATTTGTTGAGGAGGCGAAGCCACGTACCTCAGGGATTCTGTGGGACTGTGAGAATGCAGGCATAGTTTGTTGGTGTATTGCAGTTGGTCAGCTGGTGCAAATGGATTTAGGCCACGTGACCTCGTTTTATCCACTGATCTCTCAAGCACTAATATCCTTTTGGTGGCTTCTTTTTCTGCAGCTATTTCTTTACCCTACTTAAACACCGGGCCATCCTATTTTCATTTGCAGCTGGTGAAAGTGAATCTAGGTCACATGATTTCTGCCCCCGCCCACCCGCCTTTCATTCAGGCATCCAATGTAAAGGGCAGAAGAAGAAAATACCAATTCCTGTTTGGACTTGGACAGAGAACCTCTGCTCGTCAAACATCAGGAAAACTCACTTGAATATGTGCATTACCCCGCTTTCCCAACAGCACCCCCACCATCAGCACTCATCGCCAACCGCGCCACTCACCAGCAACATCATGGACATTGCATCACAGCACCTCTATCCTGTACCACAGACCCCACTGGATCTCCATCATAGACCACTACATGAAGTGATGCTGACCAACGCCTGCCCAGAAATCAACCACATGTCAGACATCACCCTCATCACCACACACGAAGTGGCGGGGCAAGTGCACTACCAAGAACTTAATGATATCCACCTCAACCCACATCCTAAGTGTCCTCATCCCCAACAATCTGCAAAGAGGCCCTTGCCATAATTTTCAAGGCATCACGGCCAGAGACCCACCTGGAAGCTGCCACCATGTTTTGTTTTTTTTATCTCTCCTGCTACTTCCCACTCCTCACCGCAACAGACACAGTCACCTTTCAATGCACCTAATGACCATCCAACCCCAACAACTCCATCATCAGAGACTTCACAAACTTGGTGAGCACCATGTCTCTAACACACACTAACAACATCTTCCTCTATGATGTCAACATCCCTGGCAACCTAATATTCAAAAACAGGAAACACTATATCCACTGCCTTCCAGACCCTCTGAACGTTGCAGGGATATTAAAGACTCAATTAACAGGAAAGACAATATCTTCAACCTTGGCTTGGCACCATTGTTCCTTCCTGTGGAACATGGAGCCCTTCATCCCAGGAAACAACTTCACATCTGATGTCTAACCCTTTGTCCTCTCCTACCTGGATGGTTGTGATGACTTCCTGCATGGCCTTCCACTGAACCTCGTTCCCTTGAGATTTGTCCTACATGCTGTAGCATAACTCATCATCAAAACACTCTGCAAACTTTACCACATTACACAGGCCCTCATTGAACTGCACTGATTCACCCTGAAAGTACATATCACCTTCATATCCACAAGGCTGCCCACAAGTCTACAAGCGGCCTCGCTGAGAATCTCAGCATCTTCAAAGGCCTATGATCAACTAGAAGCAAGAACATGTGCAAACTTGAACTCTGGAAGTGCAGGAAGGAAAGAACATGAAGACAGGCATTCTCTTTCTGTGACCTCATACTCTGGAATCTCCTCCCTGTCAACATCAAACTCACCCCCCATATCTGAGGTTCAAGAAGGACCTCAAGACTGTCCTCTTCAAGGAAAGGCTTCTCCCCTAAACATAGGTCCACACACTCTCCACTACCCACCTAACCTGAGAGTGGCATTAATCTCTGCCATGTTTCCTTCACTCTTCTCGGGTACGATTTTGGAATCTGAATTTGGCTTCTCATGCCCCATCCTTGATTTCTCTGTTCTGGTTTTCCTTGCCCCTCATTACAGCTGGTCTATCCAGGCCTGCCTCACCCCACTCCCACTGTGCACCCATAGTCACCCTGATTGATCTGTGTTGGGAGACACATAACCAGAGTTGCCACAATATTGAATTTAGATGCATTTTGAGAGTAGCCACTGTATTGAATTTAACAGGATCTTGAGAATAACCACTGTATTGAATCTAGATGCATTTTGAGGGTAGCCACTGTGTTGAGTCTGGATGCATAATGATAGTAGCCACTGTATTGAATTTAGATGCATTTTTGGGTGTAGACACTTCATTGACTTTAGATGCATTTGAGAGTAGCCACTGTATTGAATTTAGATGCATTTTTGGGGTAGCCACTGTACTGACCGTAGGTGCATGTTGGAGTGTAGCCCCTGTATTTAATTAATCTGAATTATGAGGATAGCTACTGTATTGAATTTAGATGCATTTTTGTGAGTAGTCACTGTATTGTACCTAAGCACTACTAATCATCCCTGCTCCTCGCTCCACTCCTGCCTACCTCCCACGTACCACACATGCCGACATGGGCTAGCCTTACTACACACAAACTCACAAGCCACACATCCAGCACAAGAACAAACTGCCACAAACAGCAAACAACCCAAACAGTGGACGTTGCCCCTCTAGACACAAATACCCAGTGCACACAACCAAAGCACACTCAGAAAGCCAACAAGCACATATGCAATTTTCTCCTGGTTCTGCTAGCACCAAAAGAAGAGCACAACATCTAACCTATCCTTCTTCCCTCACTAAACTATCCTCCTCACCCACTTTCTTACAGAGCCATGTGATCACCTGGAGACCACGCAAATGGTAGCAGAGTCAACATAACACAACACTTCTTTCTTGTAAATCCATTGTGCATCCATTCTGCCAAATTGCCGGAACACCCCCCGCCCTGTTGTTAACTCCCGCTCCCCTCTACTGATCCCTTACAATCTGCTTCCCTCTTTGCATACTTGCACCTATGTCTGTTGCATCCCAAAGCTACGTCTGTGATCCAGGAAGATCCTAATAATGGTAATAATAATGTTATCATGAAAAATAATTGGCATACATAACAATTCGAAATGGCTATGTCCCTGTGCTATGACATGTGTCCTGTCTGGAAAACAGAATCTGCGTGTGCACAAACCCAGCAATGCAATGCCAAAATGCAAACAACCCATGTTAGAATTCCGTTGGGCAACAATGTTGCCCCAAATGTACCCATACAGTATGCCTAGCAATCTGACTCAGTACTTGTTCCCCAATTTGGAGTCCTATTAGACTCCATTGGGGACATGTGATAATACTACCACCATGTATGTATTAGTGTGGTGGTAATGGGCACCAAAGAAATGCATCCATGCTTTCCAGTTTTGGTTTGCAACACCTATAATTAGACATAGGGCCTCATTACAACTCTGGCGTTATCTGTGCCCTTATTAAGGCGGACCCAGTAATCGCCCATTTGCGGGTGCCGGAATCAAGGGCCTGCCGATCCCCATTCTGCCCCAGAGTTGTGCCGGTGCATCTGACGTTCACTGCTCACAGGTGCCGTTACACCCGCCAGGAGAAACCTGGTCGGTGAAACGGCACCCGCGAGCAGAGCCCGTACTATGGCGATCTGCGAATTACGGTACCGGCATGCTTACCGGTACCGTAGTTCCCGGACCGCCATGCTTGTAATGAGGCCCATAATGTTGAAACCGACAGTGTTTCCAAATGCCTCCTGTTTCAAGGCTATCACCAGTGTTTGCAATGCAGATCTGTACTCCCCTGATAATCTCTTTCCTACCTGGTGGGGAGAGGGCGGGGCGGCAGGGATGCTGGGACTCCATCCTCTTGACCGTCTACTCATATCAGGATCAGCCAGTGTGTTCTCTGGGTCCCCAGTTGCCATCATGCTGGCTCTGTTTTCATGCACCTCCAAAGTAGACAGCATTTCTAAACAGATTAGCCTGACCTACGAAAACCCCTGTGATAATGTTCAGCAAGGGCTGAGAAAAACTGGCTTCAGACTGTCACTTTCAGTGCATTCTTAAAACTAAAAGAATATTGTGTTTTTTTTTTTCCCTCCACCACAAAGCAGTGACATGCAGTCTCCAGGGGTCGAGTTTACCTCTCCTCCCGCAACGTAGCCTGGAGGCAACATGGCTGTCATGTACTAATGGTCGGATGCGGCCCTGTAATTGAAATTGTTTGCATCTAATGCCGGGATCCTACAAGCACATTTAATTACTCAAAAGAGAATGCAGGCAGCAATAATGCGACAAAATTCATCTTTGCAAGCCAAGGCAAATGGCAGACCTAAGGCGGCGCCTGAGCAGATTGCAAAGCAGACCTAGGACCAATTGCGCAAACAAACCGAACTGCTTTTTAAACATGGCTGCCTAGTGATTATAAATATTTGAGTGCTGTTGGAAATCAAAACACGCGAAGAGGATTCCCAGTTTTGCAGCTTCGACTGCATGTGGCGCGTGTTTGCAAATTGTTTTGCAAAATGGTCTTCGCTTTGCAAAAGGAGTCAGTACACAAAACAGTGAAACAAGTATTTAAGGTTAATGGGACGGCACACCAATGGGACGGCTGAGCCTAAAGGTGCTGGGTGTTAAAGCTTCTTTCCCCCCAATATTGCAAAGCTTGAGAAAACAAATAAAAGGACCGATAAATGGTTTATAGCATGCTTGCTACTCTTGGTGTGGGGGGCGCGGATAGTATTGGACATATATATACGTAAAAAATAAAAAATAAATATTTGTATTATTACTGGTCCCACATTTTTGTTGTTCCACTGTTGAATGTGTTTAATTCTATTAATAATTAATACACACGATAAAAAAATCTGACAAAAATACATCTGTGTTAAATTATTCAATACAATTCCACACATGATTATCTATTCAGGGATCTGCAACACCCCACATGTTTTGAACTACAAATGCCATTAACCATAGCCAACATAGTCAATGATAATGGATCCTTAGGAGTTGTAGCTCAGAACACTGGAAAGCCACAGGTTGCAGATCCATGATTGAACAAAAAATGTAGGATCAGTAATAATGGAAATTAAATAGAAAATCCAATAAGGGTTATGATTGATCCCAGGAATAGATGTAGGTCTTCTGCTGTCCATAAGATGTTAACAAGTCCAAGACCCAGTAAACCTAACCTGCAAGTTCACATTCAACCAGCAACATCATCTCCCAAGAAGCATTTAGTCAGTAAGTGGCGTCACCTCCAGCTAAAATGGACCCTGACTACGGAGAACCCTCAAGATTCCCGACATCATGACCCTGGCAGTCAAACAAGGAGGAGGTTATCATGCCTGGCCTTGTGAGACAGGCATGCAACCTTGAAAAAGATGGCAGCATCCACTCAAATAGCCAGTTTGTGGCCTATCTTCTTGCTGAATCTTGAGAATCTCTGTTGGTCCTGCCCACATAGTGAGCAGACTAGTCAGGACTGTATGGCAGGACCGTAAAACCCTCAGGCGTGCGGATCATAACTGTGTTACCTGCTGATGTCACCACCACGGATCGCTGAGCCATCAGACCTCCAGCACCCTCATCCCTTCCTCCTTGTGCCTCAAAAAGGAGGCAAGTCTAAGGATTGAACCATCTGACAAAGGAGATCCTTGCTGGCAGCACGGCAGGGATTATACGTTTGCCTCCATGCGCTGCCTTCAGTGGAAGATTTAAGGAAAAAGGCCAGAGGCCCCCAGGTGGGAGGGACCTGGAGGCGGAGCCTATAGTGGGTGGGATTTCCCAATGAGGAACTTTAGGGACTAATGCTATTTTTTTAAAGTTGTGTTTTTTAATGTTGTCTGTGTTGTGGAGTCTGCCTCAAGCTAGAGACATCTGGGCCCCTCACCAGGTTTTGCGGTCAATGGTGGTGATATTGAAAGATCAAGCCTGAAGCTAATGTTAGAAATGATAGATGATAGGGTTTGAGGCAATGGGCAATAACATGGGCAACGGTAAGGGACATTACAGGAGCTGATATTACAGGATAATTACTACTGCATGCAGAACCTTTTTGTGCATGTCCATGGTGTTCTTACCCCCACACAATTGAAATGTCATTGAGCATCACAAACTTAACTTTTAATCTCAAAACCTGTTTTGTGGGTGCCTCTTGTGGCACTTGAAAGACTGCTTAACTCCAACCCACCACCTCCATACTTCATCCCGATCCACAGGGCCTTGCTGCAGGGCAGCAGATGTGAATGGGGAGGAAATAAGGGCAGGATAATGAGGGAGAAAAGTAGAGAAGGGACAGGTAACATGAACACTGGTGGAACAGGAGATTGGAGAATGAAGGCCTGTAGAAGCGTGAGGGAGAGATTAAGAGTGAGGGGAAAAACGGAGGGTAAAGTGATTGAACGGAGCCAGGTCAGTCTAAAAGGGTGAATGGGTACAGAGAATGAATGAGGGCAGGAGAATGTGGCAATAGTTAATAAAGCACAAAAGTGAGGGTAATGCAGGGTGAAGAGGATTAAATGACATGGAAACAGAGAACAGGCGGTTCAGGAATGTAAGGAGAATGGGGAATAATGGAGGTCTAAAGATTCAGGGAGAAATTAACAGCGAGGGAGGGCAAGAGAAGGGAAAGAAGGGAGACATGTGTGAGGAATGGGCAGTTGAGGGGCAGCAACTGGTGTGACGCAGGTAAACGAGGGAGGGAATCATTGAGTGAAAGAAGGCAGGTGAGTATGCAAATCTCTATAACAAAAATCCCTTGGCAGGAATGGAGAAAGAAAGGGTGAGAGGAGGGTTAAGGGAATGAAGATGACATAGTGTTAATAAAAGACAGAGTGGGATCGTAGTGAGGAAACAGCTAGTAAGAAATAAAAGTGGGTAACATGACTGCTGTATGCAGGAATATGGAAGCAGGAGGGAAATGAGTAAAAGGGGAGCATGTTTGTGATGTGAGGTGAGCAATGTCACTGGTCGAGTAAGATCGTTGTCTTGTTCCCTCTTGTTCCCCTCCTCCGCCTCACCGCGCCTTGAAACACTTGTGTATATGCATGATATAAATAAAATATCATATATCATATACACAGTGACATCTTCAATAGATCAATGAACAGGTAAAGAATTAAAAGACAGCCATTTAGATAAGAACGCATGCTCCAACAGCACCCCCAGTTTCAGCTTGTGTCAACCTCATTTCAACAAACCGATTAGACGTTTACGAGCCAGACACAGGGGCACCTGGATATGGACACTTGTCCCTTAAAAGGTGGGATTGGTGGGTGATAATAAATGGGAGTGGAGTAGAACGTTGCATGCTGTGTAAAATAATGGCTCAAGCAGATTACCTTATATTCAATTCTCCTTTACTTTGAGTACCATTTTCAAAACCAAATGATATTGTTTTTAGGTCCACATTCCTGGGCAGGCTGCTACAGCAATTGTGCATTCAAGGTGGTGAAAATAAAGCTATATGTGTCTTTTAGCTTGACCTATCTATAACAATGCATGTAATGTCAGGCTGGTTTCTTACGTGATTTGTGTACTTTTCAAGGCATTGATAGAAACACTGATTATTTTGTTTTTGGAAACCCAAAACTTCCAAAAATATTTATCTGCCCTATCACTGGGAATGTATGTAGTCAATTGCTTATATCACAGCCTGAGTCCAAGATTCTGATTTCACCACATTAACTAAATGTGTGATCCTCAGCAAATCATGTAATCTCAATGTGCTTAATCTACTGACGTTGGGTGTTGCTAGAAGTGATATATTTTGCAATTTTTGCTATGAAGAAAAACCCTCATGGTTTACTAAACTATTGCGTTGTATATTTATAATCTCGTGAAATTGTATATATTGCACAGCACATTATTCTCTTGGCTTGCATGTGAACACTTATTTTAATGTCTTTACCAATGGTGTTCTAGAGTATTGATGGCGTCACTGATGTCAGTGCTTGTAATGTGATTTACTGTGATGTCGCTACGGATCATGTCAATCCATGTTGTGCAAATTTGGGTTCTGCATATCTTTTGCGGAACAGGTCTGGAAGACGAATTAGAACATACCAATGCTTTGTATGCCTAACAGACCCACATTGTTGTGGATTTGTTGTGCTGTGTATGTGTTCATGAGCCTCAGGAAGGGGGGCAACACAGCTGCCTCTATGTTGGCTGTCTAACTCCACAGAAACATATTTCTTTCAAGTCTTTAAATGGGCAATTTGCCTTGTGTGCATGTTACAGGCTGACCTTTGCTGGTTGCTGTCACCCTAGTGGTATTAAAAACTTTTCATACCAAACCTCTCCCGACCCCTTAGTATAATACATTTTTCTGAGCCCCCCTTACTTAGGGGTTTGCCCCCCCACCCCTTAGGAAGCACAAAGGATGTCCAGGGCTCTTTAAAATATAAGCATAGTTTTGTACTGTTTTTATTTTCCATTATAATCAGTCACCTTAATCCTTGTCTATATAAAAATCATTAATCTTAATCTTTTGAAGAGTACGGGGCCCCCCTGAACATTGCTCGGTCCCCCCTAGATTGAAGACCACTGCCTTAACTGAAGACTTTATATGTGTTCTTGGCAGCAGGTTACATATTGCCTTTATAGTATCCAGCAGTGTTTACTCCTCTTTGCCTTTTACTCGGGTTTCATCTGCATTAGCACCTTTTTGACTGAGCAATTGTTTTCAGTGACAGTTTAGTGTTTCAGCGCACCTCTGACTGCCTACCCCGTGAGATTAAAGGGCATTTGTTTGTATCCATTCTTATTTAAGCAACCCAGGGTTCCACAGACTGTGTCCACCCCAACTAGGCAAGGGTGGGCCCAATCAAATTGAAAGAGGCCCCAACGTGGCCTGACAGATGTATAGCCAGGCCCTGTGAGTAGGTGCTAAAGCTACTCTTTGTTATTCCAATTGACCTGACTGCCAGCAAGGAGGGAGTAGGCTGTGTGTGTTGTGGCTGGTGTGATGAGATGGGATGGTGCCAGAACAGGAAACGGCAGCACCTGGTTGCCTTTTGTCCGTCATCCGAGTGCACCGTCTGCTTCTGGCTACATCATCTGATGTATCCCGAGAAGAATTCTCCATCAAGAGAAAGGGTCTGACATCTCGGAGTATTCCTTAATTCAGGAATCACTGTAGTCCCCCTGGTACAGGCCACAGTTAATGAAGTTTTTCTTTTTTTATTTAACTCCATAAACTAGGAGGTGAAGGTGCACACTCAGACCTTTATGCTCTGTAGTCTGGGACCTGGGCAAGTCTTTTGCAGCCCCTTTATGTTTCTCAAGATGCCATAGAGTGATCCGCAGGACTAGACTGAGGACTAGAGACACAATTTGCATTTTAAGAATGTACCTCTACTTTGTGCCTGATAAGGCACATGCTCCCATTAAATAAGGCCACCAGGGGCCAGTTTAAAGAAACTTTGCACCAGTGCAAGTGCAGTTTTGCACTGTATTAGCATGAAGGCTAGATTGCCCCTTGTACAAATACATTGGGGCCATATTAGAACAAGTGAAATGTTGCATGGTATTAGCATGAGAGCAAAACATATGCTATTGCAAAACACGTATACTTCCAAAGCATTGTTAGACTAGGGCACAGTTTACCCTAGTGCTAAAAACATTCTGTGTTAGCACTAGGGCCCTTTTGCAAAGATGCATTGAAAGAATAGTTTTTTGTCAATGGGCAAACTTTGCCCTAGTGTAATATGATAGGATATGATAAGTCATTTTACACAAGTGTTTCTAGGTGTGACAAGACAAGGAAGGGTAGAGAGAAGAACAAAACAAACCATTTTACTAGGCCTTGTGACATTCAGATCGAGCAAATGCGAGGGGGAGGGAAGAGGAGAAGTGCTAGCGGGATGGCGGGGAGTGCAGTGGCAAAAATGCAATAAGTGCTGCCAGGGTGGTGGCTCAAGTATGTGCAGAGAGACAGGAGACTGTGGGGTTGCAGATACAGTCACTAAGTGGGTGGGAGGATTGTAAGCAGTGCAAGGGGCAACTAGTCATGCAGCAGCCTGGTTCCCGTGAGGTTCATTCGGTGGTCAGGCAACCAGTTAGCGCATCAGACAGGCGCATTAGCAGGGGAGAGAGAGAGAGAGAGAAAGCAGATGCAAAAAGGAAGGTCTTGAGTTGCTTCCGGAACCTTAGCTGGTCCTGCTCAAGTTTAAGAGAGGCTGGGAGGCTGTTCCAGAGGGAGGCCCCATCCAAGGAGAGTGATCTGCCCCCCACTCTCTGCCTGGAGAAACATCTGACGCTCAGCGAGTTGGAGGTGGATGAGTGGAGGGCTGGAGAAAGGAGATTTTTAGGAAGAGAAAGTTGTAGGTTGTATGATCCCTAGCCCCAAAAACGCATTGTGATGGATCCAGAGGGTCTTGAACTTGATCCTTGCAGGCACCGGGAGCCAGTGGAGAGATTTCAGGGCTGGAGAGATTTGGTCCCTGGGCTTGAGCCCAAGGACAAGTTTCGCAGTCCTATTCAGGATTAGTTGCAAATGGAGAAGAGTAGAGGTAGGCAGATTTGGAAAGAGGCTGTTGCACTAGTCCAACCTAGAGAGAACCAGGGCTCTGGAGACAGTGAGCTTCTGGGGGAAAGTGAGAAAGGGAAGAATTTCTCTGAGGAAGTGCAGCTGGTAGTGTGACTTCTAAGAGATGTCAGAGATGTGAGGAGAGAAGGAGAGGGTGGAGTAGAACATTATCCCAAGGTTCTTTGCCTCACAGGAAGGTGAGGGTGGAGACCCCAGGGTGGGCAGCCAGAGAGCAAGAGGGAAAGCAGGAGCAGGGGTACCACTGAGAAAAATCACAGTCTTACTGGCATTAAAGCAGAGATCATTGTATGCACACCATTCCAGAATCATGGATAGACAGACAGGTATGAGCAAGAGAGCAGAGGAGGCTAAGGGGAGCCTGAAGGAGAGCCGAGTATCAGCCACATAACACTGAAAGTTAGAACAGACGGTAGAGATGAGATGGGCCAGAGGAGCCAAGTAATAGTTGAAGAACCAGGGTGAGAAGTTAGACCCCTGGGGAACACCATATGTAGAGAGAAAGGTGGGAGAGAAAAAGGACCCAAGTTGGACCTGGGAGGGTGGATCAGAGAGAAAGGAGGTCAACCATGCTAGGGCCTCACCCGTGATGCCTAGGTTGCCATGGTTGACCATATCAAAAGCAGAGGATCGATCAAGGCAAATGAAGACAGAAGGATGGTTAGAGTCGAGATTTGATAGCAGGTCTTCGCAGGTGATCAGGAGAGCATGTTCTGTGCTTCTGTCTGCTCTAAAGCCAGACTGGTGGTCATCGAGACAACTAACAGATTAAGTATGAAAAGTATGTTGGGAGATGGGCAGCTTTTCCAGGAGTTTGCCAAGGAAAGGAGTGATAGAGATTGAGCAGTAGTTTGCTGGAGACGAAGGTTTGGCAGAGGGCGTCTTGAGGAGGGAGTGCACAAGGGAGTGTTTAAGGGTGGAAGGGAAGGTTCCAGTGGCAAAAGAGTGATTACCAGTAATCCCAAGTAATATCATGCAAAATGGCAATTGAGAAGGTGCAAAGATTTTCTAAATGGCCCCAATGTTTACTGTACTCGACAAACTGTGACCTAATGCTATAGTGTGCACATTTGCACTTGGACCAGAGCAGGATTTCTGTAATCTGGCCCCACATGCTCAGATGTCCAAAAGGAAACTCTCTGGATTATCTGAAAAGTAAAATTCGGTCACAGTCTCAGGAACTGGTGTGGAACCATTGATGACAGCGATTTGAGCTGGGTGCCTGAGGTTTTAGAGTACAGAGTCCACATTTGTGGAACAGCTGAGCCCTGGAACTCTGGCTGCGCCCAAACAGTTCCTGCCCAGACTTTGCACTGTAGAAATTCACTTTGCACGGTTCCATGGATCAGGGTTTGTGTCAGCAGTGCAAAGTCACTTCTCAGCAGTGAAAATTCACTTTTAACCTGGCAAACATTCCATAATCGGGCCCATAGGCTTTAATGAATGGATACTGCAGGGCCTATTGGCCCAAAATCTGTGTAGTGGCTGTGTAAACATGCACAAGGCAAGCTGTCAAATAGGACTGATGGCCGACAGAAGGAACGAAGTGCTAGATGTTAAAGTCGTTCGAAAATGGTTCCATAACGAAATACCAAATATGAGGTGAAATGGTTCAACTTTGTGCCAACGGGTAAAGAGACAAACTACCAGCATCTGGGCAATTCTGTTATAATACTCTTCTGGTGAATAATCAATTAAAATGAAGGATCTAATATTTTATAACGTGCTTCATACTGGAGACAACCGGATTTGAACCTGTTTGGCTTTGGTTGTGTGGCTTTCAGGACAACCACTTGGCCCCTGGTATATACGCCCAGTCCAATGTATAGTCACGCAAGATCTTATTAAATGATGTGAGAGTGGTTGACTAGTGACCACTCTCAGAGCGGGGTGACTGTAATCCCCTGCCGGACCTTTCAACATGCCTCACTGCCTTGCATAGCCATGTCCAGACCCCTGAGAAGAGTGGGGCATGGGTTGTAATCAATCCATAATAGAAATAAAAGAAATACCAAAATAGACGGACTGTGCTAAAAACACCATCTACTGTATTCATGTCTTACTTTCAGCTAGTAAATGTTCTGCAAAACTCCGAGGCTCCGACTTTGAGGTGTATTAGAAGTGAAATTGAAATGTTCAAGGTTCACCTGAATTATACTGGGAGCCACTCATGACTATGCTTAACAAATTCCTTTTCTCATGCCTGTGCAAAAGCCCAAACTGTTGGCATTGCCAATGCTTGTTTTTCTCGTGACTCCCTTGGTAGTGACTGCTCTTTTTTGACTCTCATAATCTTGTATGGGAGTGATGACGTACTGCGCCTAGCCTCATGATTATGAGTATGTGGGTGCATCCTTTCTTCTGGTTTGATACGATTGATTGTTTCATGCTACAACACAGCTAAATGCTAATTAGTTGTATTGGACTTAATTGTTTCAATATTGGTGATTTTTTATTTATTTTTTGGAAGGGATGGACGGGTGGGTGTGGAGGAGGTTGGGGCAGGAACTTTCACCAAAATGCCACGAGTAGCAGAAGTGATATCACACAACCCTTGAGCTCTGATGATATCACAGGATTGATGTAATTTGACCCCACCCCGTAGTGACATCACAGGAAATGATGGAACACAACCTTTAACCCATTGACAAAACAGGAAGTGGCATCACGGAGCATTGTTTATAAGTACACTACGAACAATATGGTTATGATATCACTGTAAAGTGGTATACATTTCATGCAAGAATGGATCCCCATATGTATCATTAATATCAGTGAGTATAGGCCCATATTACTAAATCACTGTGAATGCAAGCAGACGTCCAAGGCCAAAAAAGGCCAAACAATAATGATGTCTTATTATATAGCACTTACGCTTAAGTGCTTCATATAGAACAAATATACATACAGAATCTCCCAACCTGTGTTGGTACTCATTTATCAACTTCACCAGGATGAAAGGTTGAGTTAACCTTGCTGGGAGTTGAACCTGCAAACTGCAGATCACGCACACATTGCAGCAACCAGCACTCAACCCACTGAGCTATCTTACTGGCTATAGCTATCAGAAAACCAGCCACTCCACAAACAAAGAGCTACATGCTGCTGGCCACAGTCCATGAACCTCAATCTAAAAAAAACAAAAAACAACAAAAAAGGCTTTTATTTTAAAAAATATGTAGGAGTAGCAGGGGAGACCTCAGGGGTCGCAGTTCCTACTCCTGTGGACCCCTAAATGACGCCCATGGTTGTGGGCCATAAAAATGCTACATTCATTTGCTCTCCTGCAAACGTAGTTTGCATGTGTAATCTCCATTAAATTGTACTTTAGAAATAATTAAACTTTGCAAACAGAGCTATACTTCCCAACTCTCACTCAGCCCAACTCGTTTTTTGTGAGCTTCATGTACATACATGTCTGCCAGGATTTTTTGCAGACAGGAAATGTCTTTTGCCAAACGTTTGGTGCAGGCAAAATAAAACTGCTCTTATGGCAACTTAAAAATAACCAGGAACATTCTCAAGTGTGTGCAGTTGTGAAGTCAGGAATATGCAAAATACATGTTTGAGACAAGCATCGACCCCCCATGTCTTCTTGAGATGTTAGTGAGCACTTAATTGACAGGAAATTAAGCCAGTTAGATGGCCGGAACACTGGCTGACCAGTCCTTTGCCTACTAGGTTTATGATGCCGTACCATAACAATGCATAGACCTTAATAAACATCATCCTTTTCTGTACTACCAAGCACATATTGACTGGTGCAAAAGTGGTGCAAAATAACTTTGCACTACAAAAATACACTTTGCACCACTCTGTGAATCAGGGTGTTTGTTGGTAGCTCAAAGTCACTTTGCACCAGTCTAAAGTCACTTTGCACCGCCTTAAAAGTTCAATGAATCTGGCCTATCTGTATTCAGGTTGCAATTATATATATGCTGTACCAACATCATTGTTAGGCAGAATCCTGTGCAGTTCCCCTAGGGAGCACTACCGAAGATTAGGACTACAGGTGAGAGCAATACATCCCCTTTGGTATCAGTCTGTACCACAAAGATTTAGTTGGTAGCTGTGGCTGAGTAGTCAGACTTATCTCAAGAGGGAGAAGAGCAGTATTCAGGGTTTACACAAAAGGCCTACAGTACTATGGCACAAGGAAACACTGACCAAAGCTTTGTATTAAAAAGTAGATATATATTTATTTTATACACGTCTAGTAAAACACATTTATCACGGACATCAAGCAAGTTCAAATAAGTCAACGAAAAATATACACACTCCCTAGTTAAATTGTAGACCAAGTGAACCAGAGTGAAAACTGAGCAAAACGGCACAGTGAAAACCACACACAATGGAGGCTCTATCAATTTCTCACGAGGGAGGGAAAGTTCAAGTTATTTAGAAATATCTTCTTACACACCCTAGCAACACTTCCCATAAATGTGTGAACCAGTTTAAGCAAGACAGTGCATTAGTATAGAAAATACTTAAATGAAAACTGAGCAAAATGGCATTTCACAAGTTTTCAAAAAGGGAAGAAAAGGGTAGTTATAAGAAGTAGGTGCACCAACACAGTTCTAATTGAGAAGCAGTCTAAAGAAGGTGTTCTAAGAAATGTAGCCAGAGTCAATAGGCCTGTGCCAGAGTCAGTGGTACAGGGCAAGGGCCCAGGAGCAAAATGTTTTTGTCGCTGCAAAATGTTCTTGTCGATTTCGAAAAGGTGGATGCAGAAGGTGAAAGACAATGTTACGAGAGAGGGGTGGCCAACCCAACAGGTAGGTAAAGGATTTCAAACACCTTTAGAGCTACTGCGAAGAACGGGCGGCCTGGCGGAACAATGTACCTTTAAAATGAAGACGTGGCTCCTGCGGTGGTGGTTGTTCCTGGTAGTTCCTGCAGTTCGGGAGATCCAGCAGAGGAAGAGAGGCTCTTGTCATGGAGGAAGGTTCGAGTTACTGCACTACCCAGGGATGAAACCAGCCGTGGTGCTGCCCCGACGAATAAAAGGTACGCTCCTTTAAATCGCGGTCCGGGTGGACGGTTGCCTGGCTATCCAGTCTCCAAGTACAGATTACTGGCGATTCAACCAAGGCAGGTCTGGGAAGGCGATTGGCAAACGGGTTGGCCCCACCGGCTCAAGGGAAGAAGGCTTCTTTCAGATGAAAATCTTCTCTCGCCTTGTGGAGAAAAGTGGTGAGACGCTGCAGCAGGGCTTCACCGGTGGTTCAGTCTTTGCAGCAGTCTTTGGCTTCTCTCCTCTTCGGCTTCTTAGTTCCAGTGGCGACGTCTTGCTCTTCCAGTCCTCAGGACCCTGCTTTTATGCAACAAGATCCCCATTCATACAGCCTAGCTGTCATTCACACAGTGGAGTGGTCATCTTGGCGGTAGACCTTCCAGCCTATCAGGATAGAGTGCGACATGAGTTGCTGTGGCAACCCTGACCAGGGGTCCTACTCCCCCTCCCACACAATGGACCCACCCCAGACTCAGTGGCACCGAAAGTAGGGCTTCTTGGCAGAAGCCCACCAAAAGGACCAACAAAGGATCCCTGACCTGGGGTAGGAGTTTGCAGAAAGACACGAGAAAGAAGTTATATTAAAGTTCTGGCAAATAAAACCTACCGGAGTAAAGTTAATACTAAAATGCTCCGGCGATATGTTAGAGTCTGTCAGAAAAAGTTGTAGCCTCGAACAATGGGAAAATCCCATAGGAAAATATTTGCGGTTGAATATTTTCGGTAGTAACCACTGCCACCAGCCAGAAACTTTTGAGAGAGGGACTGTACGGTACCCTCTCGAAAATGAACATAAGGGAAAAACTATTAACCCTTCCCAGTACTTCCATAGTAAGATGGGTTGTACCGGTTTAGTTCACAAAAAATTGACTAGTAAAGTCAATGGGGACTTTACATGCCCTGGGAGACAGTAGTCAGGGTATGGAGTCTATGTTTGGGGGTCGCTATGACACCCTTGTGTCACTGCACTGAGGGTGCTGTGTAACACATGTGAATAAAGATGGTTCCAATGGAGGTGAGAGAAACCCCATAGACATTAAACCCAAAAATAGCCTAGAACACACATAGCAAACATGTCTAAGAGTGGGAAAAGGAGTCTCACTCTTAGCAGGAGAAAACAAAAAAACCCTTCAAATCCAGCAAAGCTGCTGGGGGACTCTATAGGTAAGGGAAATTAGCCATAAGATGAGAATTCTCCCTAACAATCATGTACATTTTAAGGACCTCAGATGTCACCTGGGTGTTTTGGGACTCTATACTGCCCTGTGATGCATATTGCTTCAGCCGTAAAGAGTGCAGAGCGACCCGTGAACTTGCGGCGAGAGACGCTGACTAAGCTGAATCCCGAGTCAGCGTCTTTGCTCAGACGCTTCCTATCAGAGGAATGGAAAATCATAATGCATCTGTCAGATAAAATTCCTTTCCCTAATATGAGAGTCCTAATCTCCCCAAGAAAATACAAATCAGAACTGAAAGGTGTTTTAAAGAAGATTAAAAGAAACAATTCTAGAGGCAGCTTTCTGGAAATTGAATAAACCTTACAGAGGCGCAATTTATTTTGGAATCAGAAACAGCAAAATAGATGCAAATTTATTTTGCTTTTCCAAAGTTGCTAAAAGTGAGCAGCATGCCAACAAGTCAGCCAAAGCAAAGCATCCAATAACTGAAAACAATTGGATTTCAGGATACACAATGTATATCTGGTGTCCTAAAGTGACTGCTTAGTCGTTGCGCAGTCGCGCATGCGCAACGCGCAAGGGCATAGAGAATTTTGTGTATAGTTTCAGGTAGTGTGCAATAAACAATGAAGTGATATTAGCTATTACGTCTTTCTCTTGACGCCCCTTCCCGTGTTTGTCTCCTGCTCTTTTTTCGTATCATCTCAACACCTTTGGGAGACTATTGTCCTTGGCCAACTCTTGCCAGCATCAAGAGGGAATTCGATTTCTATACATTCATTTCTTGTTTATTTGCGAAGTGTCAACTGCAAACTGAGATACATTGTGGCGTCCAAGAGGGACGGGGAGCGACAAATTATAGAGTAAAGACGGATAAAACAGGCTGATCATTTGCCGGTCTGGGTACATTCAGATCAAACAGTCAGACCCCAGTTTATAGCGAGGTCCCACTTGCTAGTCATACTGCGAAATCTCCGTTTAAAAAAAAAAACACTTAAAATTGACGTTTGTCAAACAACACAGAAATGTGTGCTTTTGTGAAAACAACCATTTCTTTTTACAAACATCAGAAACACTGGATTTTATTTAAAAAAATATGAGCAGGGAAAGGAGAAATGGGGAGGAGTGGGCCGGAGGGCCAGCAGAGGGACAGATGGGGAGAGGTGGGACGGACGAGGACTAATGGATCAGATGTGGAGGGATATGAAGAAAGCGAAGAGGAGGCAGTGAGCAAGAGGAGTAGTGATGCACCACAGGGGGGAGCGTGGGCTCGAGGTGGAGTGATGGGCAAAAAAGGGGAGAGTTAGCGGTAGGCTTCAGAGGGAGCAATGTGTCAGAAAGATGGCCTTGGCCCAGAGGGAGTGTGATTGCGCAGAGGCACTGCTAGGGGGTGTTGAGGGGACTACAGACCCGGGCCTTTTGGTTGTAGCCCCCGATAGAATCTCAGGAGCTACAACCAAAAGGCATAGCTAGCCCCCAGTCCTAACAGTCCCAACATTAGCGTAGCCCCAGATTTTTTTCCAAACCTAGCAACACCTGATGGGCAAGAACGGAGAGAGTAAGCGAGCGTTGAGCCAGAAAAAGAGAGGTGGGCCAGAATGCAACTAGGGAGAGGTGGACCAGAGGGTAAATGGTCGGCCAGAGAGAAACAGTGGGTCAGAGAGCATAGAGAGAGCAGTGGACAAGAAAGGGGGATGAATCTGCAGATTGCGAGAAAGGATGGGGGAAGTGTGGGACAGTCTGGGAGAAGGGATGAGAGATGCAGAAGGAGTGAGAAAGAATGAACTACTGCAAATTGCAAGAACATCTGGAGAGCGCACATTAAAAGTTTGGAGTCCAGATGGGAGTGAGGCAGGGACTTGGCAGAGCACGTTCTGACTTGACAGTGTCACAGGGCAAGTGAGTATATGCATGACTGGCAGATTGAGAAGTTTGGGGGTGTAAGTTGCGATGGTGAATTTGTGTGGGTGAGTGATATTGGTGGGTAGGGGTGTGTGCGTGCTTTCGGGGATTGGAGAACACAGAATGGGAATATGTTCACCATTACAGCTGATAATGATCAATTAAGTTAATAATATAAAAGAGGCACACACATTAAACCAAACAAAGTAGAGCAAAATAAAAACTATTCTGTCAAGCTAGATACATGTGGTTCTCTTTCTATTAAACTGCTAGCAGAAACCAAATGCAAAAGGTCTATACAATTACAGCCTGCCTCTCCTGCATCTTCACACACCCAGGGTCTCTAGCACCCGATAGGCAATACATGTGCTGCAAAAATCCTGCAATAAAGACAATGTTGTGCCTCATAATTTGAGTTTTTATGCCTCAAATTATTCTATTTCAGGTCGAACAAATGTAACATGGCAGAAGTGCAGTCATTGATAAGCCGGAGGCCCGGAGGATTGTTTGTACTGTTGCCATATTGCCATATTGCCATTTTGAAGCTGTGTGAAAGATCATGACAGATTACATGGACCAGGAATCATTCTGCTGAGAAAACGTTTAAATACGTGAGTTTTGACTTGTTTCTTGAATAATCTTAAAGATCTGAAGTAAAAACACAGACGCACACAGACGCACTTTTGATTGCATCTTCCCCATTCTAGTGATGGCAATGGTGGGGTTCCCACATAGAAGAGGAACACAGCATGTAAACTCAGAAATTGAGTTCTTTCACGAGGTGGGGGCACTGTGCAAATAAGCCTCCAGCTTATCCACGGTGATCCGGTTCCTGCAGTGGTCGAAGTGGACTAAAAGTAGTAGTGGAACTATGATCCCTACTGGCTGGATCCCACTCCCCACAAACCCCATCACCATGCCTGATCCAACGCATAATACAAACCCCCAAACACGAACGTTCAGTGCAGTGCACTGAAAGCTCAGGTTTTCATCTTCTTCCTACACTAATTTTAAAACGAAACCATTCCGGAATGATTACTTTTAAAATAAAAGTATAGGAATAGTAAAACTTAATTATAAAAAAGTAGAGGAGCACTGCACCCACCCGCTCCCACCTACTTCGACCACTGTGGTCCCGAACCCCACAGATGTCCTTGATTTCAGCAGATTTGGTTTGCTTTTCCTGTGTTAAGGAAAAGCAGGAACAAACCGTTGAAATCAGGGCAACGACTGCTGCCATCTTTGTCATAGCTGTTGGCGTTGCACATCTCTGCAGTGTCTCAACAGTGAAGCTGCCAGACACCCTAATCTGCCTCTGCCTTGTGAGCAGACATACCAGAATCCCAATGAAAGAGCCCAGGCATGTAAGCAGTCACACTCTTTCATGGGACTGTTCTCTTTCATCAGAATGTGCCGGTATGGTATTGCCTAGAAATCTCGAATAACAAATAATGTATGGTAGATTTGATTGAATTTCAGCTCTATTAACATTCCATATAGCCGACATTTTTGATCAAATCTACTATATGGTACATTATAGTGAACAAGGGGAGCTGGGTTAGGGGGGTATCACTGGCACCCTTGTTCACTGAAGCGGTACCAGGAGTTGAGGAGTTGACCCCTGCTACCTGTACAATAAAGTTGGACAAAATAAAAAAGAGAACCCTGTGGCACTGGTTCCCATCCACGTAAGTGAAGGGAACCGCCGTTGCAGGGAGATGGAAGAGTTGGTGCCACACAAGAAGTGTGCGCCAACAGGCAAGTAGGGGGGCAGGTGTGGTATCGGGCTAGGAAATGCACCTTAAATCATGCATGATTTCACCGCACCGTCCTTTTCAAATGTGGTATTTTCGAATTTGAAAATGTGCGCTGTGGTAAAATCACGTAGATCCTGCAGGTATGGCTTCTACAACAAAAATAAGCAGCGTCATTCGGTATAGGCTCATGTCTTTTAGTTGTAGCCCTGGTTAGAAGCTCAGGGGCTACAAACAAAAGGCCACCTAACCCCGAGTACCGACTTCAGCATAGCCCCAGATCTTTTACAAACCTAGCAACACCCCGGGTCATTGGCAAAAACCTTCCCCAGGAGTACTGACTGTCTTAGGTGAAGCCAACCGTGCAAAGTGTATTTTTTCAGTACAAAGTCTTAGCAAAGTCATTTTGTACTGCAAATGACCATGGGCTGACTTTTCCCGGACTTTATGCTGCAAAAACACACTTTGCCTGGTTACATGAATCAGGGTTTGTGTCGGCGGTGCAAAGTCATTCTTCAGCAGCGCAAATTCACTTTGAACTGGGCTAATATTCCATGAATCGGGCCCTAATTTCAGCACATAAAATGCCAACATTTATAGGGAAAGGCCTATTTCAGTTTTGCATAAATGAACACTGGTTCTCATGTAACGGTGGCCTGTCTGTGTGAACTAGAATAATAGTGAATGTATCTCTATTCTAAAGTAATAGAAACTAAAGATTCTATTTATGAACAGCAGGCCTAGATATGATGCTAAAATGTTACATGTAAACACATCGTGTCGATGTAAAGCTACATTTTCTGAAGAATGTATGCAGCTAGTGTTTTTCCCACTAAACTGAAAGGTCTGTGTCTTTGAATATTTGAAATCAAGACCTTTGGCTGAGGACCCCTCGGAGAAGAGGGTCTGATTCTCAATTTAAATGCTACAATATACAAAGAGGTAGATTGAATTTGCTGGATTTACAGACAACACAACCAACTGGAATTAACTTTAAGGTCAGGTTCCCCATTAATTGTGCATTAGCCCTGAGCAATGCCCTTTGAAACTCATGAGAGGAGGGTAGAATAATTATTTGACTGAACAGATAGCTGCTCACATGTTTAAGGAGAAATGGAAACCTATGAATGTGTGGGGGCATAGAAGTGACACTGGGAGCACCTATGATGCATTGCCATTGAATACACATTGAATACAATTTCTCAAAATAAAACTGCATCGGGTGTCCGATCGAGCACATCCATGGGTTCATTTTAAAGGGGATAAAAAGCCAGTTGCAACCATGCAAACATGAATTATAATTCTGGCATTTTCATAAATCTCAGGAATTGGAAATATAAATAGATTAATAGACGGTGAAATTAATGTTGTAAGTGTGTATTGGCAGAGTTGGGCGCAGCAGCAAACTGTGAAAAATGGTGGCTCCACCCAGGACGGGCGTGCCAAAAAAGAATTACTATTTTCTGACTCACCATAAAATGTAGAATTCATAAATATATAGATTTATGTAGTTATCAGAAAATTAACATAGCTGCCATGTTGTTGTTAGATTTTCAGAACACAAAAAAGGTAAATCCCACATGTCATTTTGAGATGACAAATCTTTCTCCTCCCTCAGCATACATTATACACAACCCCCAACTCCTGCTCCTATCAGCAGCCAGTGGGCTTCTTGGTAGGAGGTTAATGGAGAGTGCTAGCCAATCCTTGACGTGGGAATAATGATAAAATAGGAGTGTCATCAGCCCTATAAGTGGTCAATGTTGCATCAGAACAGGGCTTTTCCCATTGATTCCAAGTGGTAGCCTACTCCCGGACTCTTGCGAGGAACAACTATCAGAGATGCCTCAATCCTTGCATTGAAGGCAGTGACAGGGAAATCTAGAAGCTAACTGGACCCAATCAGAGGAGTCAGAGGGAGTCTAGGTGCAGGAGAAAATCCTTGACTGAAAATCCTTTACCAGGCCTGTGCTGTCCTCAGAGGAGCCCTGCTATTTTCTCTGTCCAAAGCCTCACATGTAAGTAGAGATATCCTAAATACCATCAAAAGTGTGAGGGGGGAAACTGCAAGCCTTAATCGTCATCTCACATAGGGGGGGGGGGCTGGTACTGGGAAGGTCATTGCCACATTGTACTAAATCCAATTCAAATTAATTGCACTATAGAAAATAACCCTATACATTTCAATTACATTGGGCCTCATTATGAGGTTTAGCTCCATGGCTGCCTCCAAAACCCTTCCGACTCCTCCCTGGTGAATGGATCAATTACCGGTCCATTCTGAGTTCGGAGGGACCGGTAATTCCCCATTCACCAGGGCCATTTCCTATTCCCATTTCAGCCCCCATAGGGCTCAATGGGAATGGGGAAGGCGCTAATAACGGTACCGCAAATTGCGGTACCGTTATTAGCTCTAGAGTCCGTTTGCGGGTCCCGTCCTTAACTCCTGCAAAAACCAGGCATTAAGGAAGGACCCGCAAAGGGAACTCGTAGTAGGGAGGTAAAGGATTACCAGCACCGGTGCCCTTACCGGTGCCGGTAATCCCTTACCTCCCACCTCGTTATGAGGCCCATTGTGTTGGGAAGAGCACACCTTAATCCTTTCAATGAAATTGCGGGGAGGGGGGAATTTGTGTAGATCCTTAGCACATTGAATTGAAGTTAAATCAATTAATTCTCATATGGAAAATCACGGGATGAGTGTTCTTAGAATTTGAAACTAACAAACTTCATGCCCAGTGTGTTAGAGACGATATAGACAATAAAGTACTTGGGTGACTGTTTTTCTGAAACCTCTGACTTCTGTACCAAAGAGGGGTGTCCATCCCCAAATAAGTGACCCTAAAAGGCTGCTCTTCAAGCGTATGTGAGGGTGCAAAACAAAATATCCCATGTATCCCCTTGTATCCCAAACCAAAATCCCAAAGCAATGCCCGTCCTTTGAATGTGTGTTGCAGAATGATTTTACCATTTGTATCGTGAATGTTTTCTATTGGTTAATTTGCAAGTAAATCTGATGTAAGTTGTGACTTCATTTTTCAAAATTTTACCTGTGTTGTTTTGATAACGGGAATGGTGTTTGTTGGGGTGGTGCAAGACGGGTTGGAGGCCTCACTAAAGTTGAATCTGTATAAGCACTTTGGGTATACGCCACCTTGTTTGGGGGGTGAAAGGAACTCTCTGAGTTGAGTGTGACCACCTAATTAATCGCAACAGATACTACTTCTTGTATGTCTAGCACTGGGAGTCAATTCCACTGTATTATTTACCACTGCTGTAATGCCATACCACTAACATGCTTGTAATGCCACAAGAATAACTGCCCAGTAGTGGATTAATATAAATGGAGTATACATGTGCAATCAGTGCTATTTCATACATCAGAGGGCACCTTAAGAATGGGGCTCATTAAGAGTTTGCTGGTATTTTGGGAGTGAATCTGCTGAGATACCACCAAACTGTAATACTGTTGCCAGCACTTGGTACAGCAGTACTACTGCTGGACTACAGGTGGCAGTGTTTGTCCCTATTTAATTGGAATCCATAGGACTCTATGGGGATGTCAGTGGAGTTACCGTCTTGATTGAAAGGTAGTAGATTTCCTCCAGCTGATAGCTGGAGGTGATTCTCCAACTTTCCAACCAACTCATAGTTCGACGGTGTGGTTATGCGGGCGGCAATCGTATGACAGCTGAATTTTACCCCAAACAGCCAACTCATAATGAGGCCCAATATTTGGCCTTCCCATGTATTTCTCAGTTAACAGGAAAGCTGGGGCTCCTCTGGTCATTTTACCCTTCTAGAAATTCAGGACAATGAATTATTGATATGAAATCTGCTCATTACATACAGCACCACAGCATTCATGTGGCCATGTGTGTTGCATGCAAATCCAAGAGTTTAGTGATATGTACTTCGGAATGTATTCCTTCAACTTCAGGTCACCATTTAAATATTTTTTCAAAAATTAAGAAATGGACTTAATGCTGTTATGACATGTTTTCATGCTTTAAACATGATCATGCATCCAGGTATTAAAAGGGGCCTCCTTTGAATATGAGTCGACCACTCTCGGCCCATCCCATTTCGTTACATGTGGGCGTTGCTTTTTTTTTTCCTTTCACAGTATGGTCAGCAACACAAGACCAAGGACTAATTCCAATGGAAGCACATACCGGCGCACAGACCTCCAACTCGCAGTACTACGGTTCTGTTAAAAGATGCCTGCCCAAATGCTCGCTACTCACACTCACTTCAGCGCTGCTGCTCTCAAGCTAGGTCCGTGCTTTAAACACTAAAATATCACATATAAATATACATCACCATTGGTTGGGACTCTGGGTTAACACAGCCAACATGGAACGGCATGAGATGACTAGTCCTAGTATGCTGCATCATGACATGTGAAGCATGCCACGCCACACCATGCCATCCCATATCAATATTGAAATTGAATCAATGAGTTGCAGGCAAGAGCAGGCTCTTGGACAGTGGAGTGCTGCATGGCACAAGTGCGGCCATCAATCATCCAGCCAAACAAAATAACATCACTTTGGATGACTGTCTTCAGGAGAGCGCGGTGTCACCCCGCTTGCCAACGCACCGTCTTATTATTGAAGAACCCAGACTCTGCTCTGTGCGTTCCACTGCGGACGACAGCCTGGCAGCGCTGCCAAGCGATCCATTCTCCGTCTGCCGGTGCTCTTTAGGATGACAGTGCCAGGCCACGTAGGGACCGGGCAAGCGGCAGCTGGAGCAGCTGGTATCAAGTGCAAACCTCCTGCCCAGTGGAAGTCAGGCATCAGACTGCCGGCAGTCCAGCAACACTGTGCGGATATCTGATATGCAGGTAGAATTTGAGGCTCCGCAAGTTTTCTTTGATGGGACGCCAGATGTGTAAGTGGGCTGTGTATGAAGAATGGCTAGACCTTAATATAGACTGGCTGGGGGTGCTCCCCTCAGAGATTTGTGTGCAATCTGCAGTCACAGGTTCAAATCCCAGCAGGGACAAGTTAGCCCTATCTCCTTCCAAGATGGATCCATTGAGACTTGAGAGCACCTGTTTTTATGGCACTTAATCAATGCACTGCAGCGCATCAAGCAACATGCACAGTGTGCACACCGTGGAGCATGCCGAGTCCACCAAACTCATTTCACATTGTGCGTGGGGACACAACCCCGCCAGGTAGGATTTCCAGGGAGAAGGCGTAAGTCTACAACTATTATCATGCAGGGCAACAGCTCTTTTTAATAATCACGTATTTGCCCTAGATCTCGCCAGTCATGCACAGCTTATGTATCCACAACTGATGGATGCAAGGGAGAGCGGTTGTGAGTGGGTGAAGTGTTGTAGTGGGTAAGCTTCGCAATTGAGGCCACAAGATGTATCTTCTGTATTGCATTGGTAATTTAAATCGCAATGCCGGACACCATCCACTTCTAAGCTCAGGTTGCATCCTTTTTGTGACAACACCCTCTTGTACCCAGGGCTAGCACGTTGCCCCTGAGCTATGATGCCAGCCCTAATCCATGCAGTGCACCAAGTGACCGCAAAAGTGTGCAGCTCGCCATATGTCCTCATGTCCTACAGACAGAGCTGGAGCATTCTGTTCAGACCGGAAGTTCTTAGAGGAGATGCAGTTTGTGGATTTCCGTTATCCGGGAGTTTATGGGGGTGCAGGCACAGGTTGGTAGCTATGATATATTTTCAATGCATCTTTCACTCGCCACTTTGTTATTGAAAGGCACAGCACCAGCCATTCAAATGTTCTGATTGGGTGGAAGCTTATGACGTAGCTCAGTCTCTCTTTGTTACTGCGTGGATAAGCGATGCTGGAGGAAGCGTCTTGATTTTTCTCCGCATTTGCAACCATCTTGCAGATTCGAGCAGAGCCCTGAACTCTACTTCTGTCGACGTTAATCGCTAGTGACGGTGAACCCTGGAAGACTCTGCTGGCCTGCCGGCAATGCTCCGTCCTTCTGGCCCTCTATTTGAGGCATGCTTCAGCTCAGTTCGCATGTGATTCAGTCTGCCATTAATGAATCGCCACTCCTCCTCAGACGTTCCGTCTCAGAATACAATACGAATTTGGTCAATAACCATCTGGAACTGTCAATTTACCAAACAGTGCACAGCATCTTGAGAGCAGGGCTGCTTGTGTTTTCCATACAAAGTTCAACCAGGGGATCCCAGAATGCATCTGGAAACTGAGCTACAAATCCCAGAAATGTTTGAAAAGAAGAACTTTTGACCTCTGAATTACTCGAAGGGGATTGCTGGCCTTTCCCAATAAACCCAAAGCTAAAGGCAAACATATATTTTCACATTAATTTCAACATTTGCAATGAGTGGACACCGGCCGCATGCATGGCCACCCGCACTCAGAATGCAGCAACGACACACAACAAATTCGGTCTAGCAGGGCACATAGCATCTCGCCGGCATACACCAGACTATGCCTCGACAACTCTGCCATTAAAATACAGTGACGACCTACGACAAGATTTGGTCGAGCCTCTCTTTGCTGTGATTTAGGACCAGGCACTACACTTGCTCTACTGCTTGGAGCACCAGCCCATTCCATGGGCCAGCATATTTATCCTCACAAGCACTCTGCCCGAGGTGCACCGCTGCCAGCATGTTGGCATGGCCTCACCGGACGGATGCTCGTAAGGCATGAACAAGCTCAGATTCTGCATGCCAGCCCACAAAGGCGTATAGCATCCAGGCCAAAGGTGAAGAACATGTGGCCCCTCCCTTTATGGGAGTTAATGAAAAATTGTTGTCAGGGCTAAAGTCAGTTTTTGTCATTGCATCCTGATAACTGCATTTTTATTGCTATTTAAAACATGATTTAGGTCCCGTAATAGAAATAAATCAAAGTGGTAATGCCATTAAAAGGCAACATATCGCACAAATCATAGTTAAAAAATGGAGCAATAAATAAACATTACACCTCAAAGCTCAGGTTTCTCTTTTTTTGTTACTCAAGCCCACGCACCGACACCGCTCGCTACCACTCGCTCATTCCCATAAACGCCCGCTCATTCCCATAAACACCCGCTCATTCCCATAGACAGCCGCTCATTCCCATAGACACCCGCTCATTCCCATAAACGCCCGCTCATTCCCATAGACAGTCCACTCATTCCCATAGACACCCACTCGTTCCCATAGACAGTCCACTCATTCCCATAGACACCCACTCGTTCCCATAGACAGTCCACTCTTTGCCATAGACACCTGCTCATTCCCATAGATAGTCCACTCATTCCCATAGACGCCGGCGTATTCCATACATGGCTGCTCATTTCCATAGACCAGTCATACCCGGTCAGATAGCACAGCGAGTAGAGCGCTCCCTTTGACATCCGTGCAGAGCCTACCGACCCATATTCGAATCCCGGCAGTGCCAATCTCACCCTTTCATCCTTCCTAGGTCAATAAATGAGCACCACACACCGTGGGTAATACTAAGCAGTGCTCAGATGCCTGAGGGTTTATAGCGCTATATATATATGCAATTTATTATTATTATAGACACCCACTCATTCCCATAGACACCCGCTCATTCCCATGAATGCCCGCTCATTCCCATAGACAGCCGACTCATTCCCATTGACTCCCGCTCATTCCCATAGACAGTCCACTCTTTCCCATAGACACCCGCTCATTCCCATAAAACGCCGCTCATTCCATAGACAGTCCACTCATTCCATAGACACCCACTCATTCCCATAGACAGTCCACTCATTCCATAGACACCCACTCGTTCCCATAGACAGTCCACTCATTGCCCATAGACACCCACTCGTCCCATAGACAGTCCACTCATTGCCATAGACACCTGCTCATTCCCATAGATAGTCCACTCATTCCCATAGACGCCGGCGTATTCCCATACATGGCTGCTCATTTCCATAGACCAGTCAACCATTGCATATTGGAACGGTCTTCATGTCCCTATAGATATATCCACTCATTCCGATAGGACGCGCGCATACTTTCCCTATACATGGGCGTGCTCATATCCATAGACGCAGTCAACCGGGGTCAGTTATAGCAGAGCGATGTAAGCAGTTCGCCTTGTGACCACCGCGTGCATGAGCTCTCACCGTGCTGAGCCCTCAGGTCTGGTAATCCAGAACGAGTGGCCAACAGTCTTTGTCATCCGTTATCTAAAGGGTCAATAAAGAGCACGTGCCACATGGCATGTTGGCAATACTTAAGGCAGTCGGCAGATGCCTAGGTCTTTATAGCGCTATAGTAATAGTTAGTGCAATTATTATGTATGTATGAATGATGACGTCACTCATTACCGATAGGACAGTCCACTATTTCCGATATAGGACACACCGCGAGTCAGTTCGCCGATGAGAGCCCGCTCATGGCGTCGCCAAGAGACAGGCTCGAGGATTTCCCATAAACGCCCGCGGTCATTGTCCCATAAAGATCAGCCCACTCATGTTCCGTAAACCGCGTCAACTTTCCCATAGACCAGCCCAGCGCATTCACATACTATCGCCGGATCATTCCATAGACAGGACTGCGTCATTCCACTATAAACGGCCCGTCATGTCCATAGACAGCTGACTCCATCCCATTGACTCCTGCTCATTATGTACCCAAAGACAGGCACTCTTTCCATAG
The DNA here is from genome assembly GCA_002915635.3 of Ambystoma mexicanum. Lineage (NCBI taxonomy): Eukaryota > Metazoa > Chordata > Amphibia > Caudata > Ambystomatidae > Ambystoma > Ambystoma mexicanum. The sequence continues at coordinate 970,024,217 of CM030325.1, forward strand.
ACTGGGGCGGGACTGTCATTCCCGCTTTCATGTCCTTTAGACAGTCCACGCTTTCCCATGACATACCGGCGCGCTCCATTTCCCCATAGACATCCCGCTCATTCCTCTAAGTAGGCTGCTTCGATTTTCAATAGCACAGTCATAACCCCGGGTCACGATAGCAGCAGCGAGTAGACGCACTCGCTTTGACATCCGTGTTCTGAGGCCTTACCGACGCATATTCGGGAATCCGAGCGGACTTGCGCAAACTTCAGCCTATTGCATCCCTCACCTAGGTCATAATATTTGAGCACCGTAAAGCACTTTGCAATACTTTAAGAGCGCGCATGGTGATGCTTTGAGGTTTAGTAGTTCTGGTAGTATTAGTACCTGATCATTGGTATATTATGTATTATAGAAGAGCACTCATTCCTAGAGACAGTCTGCCATTATCAGATAAGTGGACAGTCCCGCTCAGTTCCAATAGATCATTTCACGCTGAGGTTTGCCGAGTATTTGCCATCCTCCGGGTGAAGTCTTTCTATATAGTAGTCCTGGCTCATTCCACAATAGAGCACCCGGGCCCGGACCGAAGTCAGGGCTGCCGCGGTAGGACGACGCCCACTTAGAAGTCGCTATGCCCATAGGCAGTGCCAGACTCATTTCCATAGACAATCTGTTTATTTTCATAGACACCCGCTTATTCCCATTGACATACGCTCATTTCCATAGACACTCCCTCATTTCCATAGATGCCCGCTCATTCCCATAGACAGTCCGACCCACTATATGAGACTTGTTTGGACATTTCCGCCCTGCAGAAAAAATTAGTTGTGCACCCCTGATCTAGGCTATCCACACATGGCAATTGTACACTGCTTCCAACAGTTTTACATTAGAATTGTACCCCTCTCAACAACAGTATATAGCAGTCCCAACGACTGGATCCTTGCACTTCTGATTTTCCCACTTGCCAAAACCTGTGCCAAGAGACCATGCAAATGGCAGCCGAACATATTATATAACATGACACGACATATCACATCAAATCTATGGGCTGATACAGGACATTGAATACAATGTTCTGGGCCTAGAGTTACAAGTTCCCATTTTATCATTTGCTGCAGGAATTATATTCAGTGCATTCCTCGTCCTCTGTGACCTCTTAAAACGTTATTTCACCCCTAGAAGTCCTGCAGGCTCTCAGTGGTCTTCAAAGTGGGGGCTGCCCCGCTAGAAAGGTCCGAAGGATGTAGAGGGGGCCCTACTCTCTTTAAAAAGGTGTCTGTTTTTAATAGAAAGACACTCTGCTTATATTTCAAAAAGTGCGGTCCCCACAGGACATCTTTTTGCCCCGAGGGTATGCACAATTTTGAATAGCAGTGCTCTGTGCCCACAGGCTCTCTTGGGAAGCTCCACCGGCGGCATCAGGGAAAGGCTATCTGGGGTCAGGTGCAGCATGATATGGGGTCCCCTCCATGCATTAACCAGTGGAGAGCCTGGGGAATGACTACACATTGCCACTCTAGTCAATGGCTGTGTGCATCGCCCATGCTGAAAGGAAAACCTCTTGAAGGAAAAGAGCATCCCATGAGTCTCTTGGGATTATTGGCATACAGGTTCCCTCATTTACATAACACTCATGCAGGCAGGGTCATCGCATCTGGTGAAGCATCTTCCGTCCATGGCTCCTACAAGGGGACCACAATCTGCTCGATGCTGCTTTTACGGAGAATCCAGAATCTGAGACGGGCAGCACCTTTGGAAACTCTCTTTACTTGGAGCCAACAAGCAGTACCGACCCTCCTTACCAGTTCCAGACTCCTCACACCATGAATAGCTGACACCCTCCTGAGGGCAGACGCAATGACACCATTTAGAACTGCAGGTGAGTGACGCTGCTCAGGAAGATGTCTGCAATTGTCCACCTGTGTCAAGTTAGCGCACGAGGACTGGTGTTTCCTCTGCATTTCCATCAACTGGGACACCACCGCTGTCGACCAAACTCTTGATTGTGGCTTCCAGCTCTAAACTTAAAATCCTACCACAGGATATAGTAATAATTAATAATAATATAATAATAATAATATAATAATAATAATAATATTTATTGTGATTACTTTACATTGAAACTTTCCACAAACATGTATAACAATAAAAAAGGTTATTAACATATAAAAACATATCACACCAGTAAATCAAATTCTACACTTATATTCATAGGCAAACAGAAACAAACTATCAGCTTACAGTTAAGTATTCCCATGCTCACAACTACAGAGCTATACAACAAGATAAGGCTATAAATATAGGCCTCTGCTCGAGGTTCACGTCCAGTTCTTAAGCCAGAGAACATAAGTAGCTTACAATGATTTCATATTCACCCTGTGTAGCGATATTTCCAAATCATACAGGGAGATCACTTTATTCCAACAGTTTTTGTTCCATTTAAAGCATTTGATTTACTGGTGTAATATGTTTTTATATGTTAATAACCTTTTTATTGTTATAAATGTTTGTGTAAAGTTTCAATGTAAACTAAATCACAATAAATATTATTACAGGAATAAAAATATCCATCTTTGGCACCACCATTCCAGTAGTAAAAAAGCTGAAGATCCTAGGTGTGTAAGAGGATTCAATTCAACACTACAGCCTAAGTCAATGCCTAGTCTGGGATACTGAATGGAAACCCTTATTGATATATCTTTATGTCCAGTTCATGCGTTCTGGATGACTACCCCTATATAACACCCCTCTCTTGGACTCCCCCTGACCCCACTGAGCCAAGAAGTAGTTCTGTTTTGCACGTTTAAAGGTTTATTTGATAATTTAAACAATATATATATATATCACGCTTTATGATAAATTAATAATTGAATATCACACTTAATCTGATATGATAAAGATTAACAACGGAGAATCTGGCACTAGCACACTTCTTATAATCACTAAGGAGTTGATAGGAGGTAGTAGAACAATACTTTATCTAAGTTCAGATGGATGTAATGTGAATGAAAATGCAATACAGAAAATACTCAATATGATTTCAACAAAACAATGTAATCACTTTTCTCTGGCAATCCCCCCCCCTTTATGCAATGCAAGAAATGGAAGGAAAGCACACAGTTCTCAGAAATGCAATCAAATGTAATTCAGTTCACCCCAGCAAGTTTAGCCTACAGAAGTTTGAAACACAGGCCCAAAATGCTTTTATATGTGCTGGCAATGAAGTGAAAAATATGCTAAAATGCTTTTAATTCCCTCTAGGAGGTTCAGGGTGAGTGGTATCAAGTTAATATTAGTCCAGGCTCACTTTAGCAAGGATCTAGGAGTAACTAGCAGGTTAAACGAATTTCTGGCAAAGGAAGGCAAGCAGCAGCAGATTTTTACACGTGAAGAAATTTGCAAATCGCGGTAAATTCGCGAGTGCGCCTGTTCGCGATTGCGGAGGAAGTATCGGGGATAGCGAATCGGTTCTGAGGTCGTAGAAAGCCTAGGATCTCAGCTTCCAGATGAAAGTTACTGCAAGTCTCTAGCACAAACGGTCACGGAGATATGAGCGATTCAATAAAGGTCGTTTTTTCAGATTTGAAATTTTAAAGTTCAAAAAGAAAAGTGCAGCTTGCAACTAGAAAATGACAGGTGACAGCTTTACAAATGACAGGTGACAGTTAGGAGGCAGTTCTACTAAGATTAAAATAGATTGATTAGATTATTTTAACTAAGAGATTGGTTCTGCACAGTCTGCTAGGTACTCACACTATATTCTTGAATTAAATGGGCCTCGCCACGGATCTGGTCAGGTTTTAGACTGGACTCTGGTCTCTGCACTTCACAGTGATCTGGGTCAGCTCTCTCTCTGCTGTCTGGTCTGGGTCTCTGGTTCTGCTAACAGTGATCTGGGTCAGCTCTGCTCTCTCTCTGGTTCTGGAAATTTGATAGATTTGAAGTCTCTATGTCTGCTCTCTGAAGGTTGAGGGAGGTAAAGTATGGATTTTCCCGGCAGAGCTTCCAGCTGCAAATGGATTTGAAGGTCCCTATCTGTCCTGCCTGTCTGCTTTTATGTGTTTTAAAAATGGGTGGAGAGGTTAGCTTCCTAGGCCCTACCCCTCTCCCTTGTCATTGGCCACTTCATCCGCTTCCCCTTGATTGGGGGAATGAAATGAAGTGTCATCATGATGAGGGTCTGTTTATGATACAGAGAACCCACCCCTGTCAACTTTACACACAATCTATATTTGCTCAAAAAACATATTTGCACAGGTACACATTTGTTTAAAATTACATGCACCCTCACATATCACAGGAGGTATACCCTGTTCAAACTCTGCTCTTCCTGGGGCTTGCATTCAGAAATGGCAAATATTTGCACTTTTTAACTGATTTTGCAATTTCGGACATTAACCCAAATTTACACACATGTGCGCAAGGAGTATGGACATTAGTTGATGAAGTGTCAGATTTTTCACATGCACACATTTTGAGTAATATCCTCTTTTCCGCTAAAACCCCCTGAACATACCACCGGGTCCTAACACGTCTTAAAATGTGGGCAGAAAAATCACAAGAATTATGGTATCATTTAAATAATTTTCACAAGTCCGTACTATGAGTTATTCATCTTTTTAGAGTTATGTTCTGGCCCAAAGGGTGTGGTTTCCCCCAGCACAAGTTGAATTTCTGGTTTTCCAGTTCTGCCAAGCCAGCTTGCTCTCACAGGCAGTGCTCCTCCCTGTCCTTCCAGGAGGAGCTCCATTTACGACTCCCGCCAATAAAACATTTGCCTGAGTCAGGACAGGGCTTTGTTCAGAGCTCCTGTATTCTGTGGGGCTCCCCTTAATTCAATTATCAGAGAGATGGCATATCCTTAGTGTGGCCAGCAAAAGGCAGATAGGCCTGGGAACACAGCTGTGACTCAAGTTTCATCTGCTGTCGGGGTAGCTGGTGGCAGAATTCAGTTCCTTAAGCCAGGTTTCAGATAAAATGTCACTTTTTGTTACCCAGTTTAAGTCAAGACAATGTTTTACATATGCAGCTAGAATGCTGATTCTAAGTTTAAAACTATGACATTTAAACAATTGCAACCTATGTGACACTCAAAGTAGGTCACTCATTTCTTTTAAACATTTAGATTTTAGTGTCTTTCAGTCCAAATTTACTTAAACTGCTGAAATCCACAGCTCAGCCAGTCTTGTTATAAACCTTCAAGTCACTTCAGAATATAACTTTACATTGGATCCACCTCTCAGTAAGTCTTTCTTTGGCTTGCTTTGGGTTCATCTATTCAGTTTTATACAAAAAGTAAAATCTGGTGTTGTTTTAAAAACGCCGGCTTTGATAGTGGTGAGTACTGGTACTGCACCCTTTTTGGGATTTAAGAAAATGAATTCCCAACAGTTATGGGTTTGCTTTTGGCAATCAGCATTGCCATTCCCAATGGTTTCAGACTACTGTGTGGGTAGTCCAATGGTGGTTTTAGGCAGTGTCCTTCTGTGCCCATAACATCGGCAAAAATGAGTGGCAGCCTATTCTTCATGCATTTCCCTGTGGCATTTTCTGGGAAGCTCTGGCCATCATGATGTTTTCCATGTCAGTACTGCACAGTTTTGAGGTAGGGCTTGGATGCGTGGATAAAAACATCCCACAAGCCCCCCTCTTGCGATGGCCATTCTGTTTCACTGATGGGACTCGCAAGACCTGGGATGTTTCCTCATCTTCTTCCAATAGATGGCACAGTTCAGCATCTTTTTCTCCATCCGGTCGGATCGATCGGTTCTCCTCGCCGGTCCTGATGGGAAATTGGGCGGTACCCCGGGCCGTTGCGTCTCTGCTCCGGTCTCCGGATCGTCCTCCTTGGCCGCTCTCCAGGTTTTCTTTCTCCTAGGACGACAAAGGAAGAGCGGCAATACCTATTCATAGACATTTTCCACCACTGTTGAGATAGTGGGGCAGCATATGCATTTCATCATAACGAAACATTACATTCTTATTTTGAAAAAAAACAGTATAACTAAGAGACAGTTTCATGCAAATCACAATATTTTAGAGACTAGATGTGGTATTGTTTTATGGTTGGAACTGAATTAGTCTGAGACAGTACCCGCTAGGATTCCAGAGGATCCTCAGTTGTTGCAGAGTGTGCCTGGGATGGCAACATTTCAACTGGTTATGTGGACCACTTGTCTTCCCCGCTGCCAAAGGACTTTTGGGATGTGGATTTTGTAGGCCACAGGGGAGATCTTGTCGATGATCTCAAAGGATCCCTTCCATGTAGGCAAAATTTCCGCTGTTTTGCCTGGTTTCTTTGGAAGTTGTATAGATAGACCCGGTCCCCCACCTGATATTCCTTCCTGGAAGTCTTCAGGTCATAGTGGGTCTTCATGCTATCAGCTGATCTTTCTAGATTCCGCTGAGCATAAGCAAAGCATGTTGGAGGTGTTTCCTTAAATTCTCCACATACTCATGAGTTGTGGAGGCATTTATCAGTGTCTGCTCTTGGGTCCTGTAGAGCAAATGCTGCGGAAGCACCATCTTGCGCCCAGTCATCAACTCAAATGGTGACATTTTGGTTGCAGATGAAGGGGTAGCTCTGATGGCCATGGACCAGAGGTAATCGGATATCCCAACTTGGCCCAGAATCTGCCACAAACTTCTTTAATATGCTCACAATGGTTCGGTTATATCTCTCTACTGCCCAGAAGAAGCTGGCCGGTAAGCAATATGCAACTTCCTTTTGACCCCAGTATCTCCCACATCTTTGTCATTACTTCACTGGTGAAGTGGCTACCTCTGTCTGACTCAATCCTTTGAGGTAGACCAAAACGGGAAAAGATGTGGTTAATCATCAAGGCAGCTGCCGTTTCTGCCTTGCAGTTTGGGGCTGGGAGACATTCCACCCACTTGGTAAACAAGCATGTCACAGTCAACATGTACTTATTCCCCTAGCAGAGCGAATCACGGGCCTACAAAGTCGATTTGTAAATCTGACCATGGCAGTGTCATCCCCCTCTTTTGGAGAGGCGCACGGTGCGTGAGGGATGATGGCTGAAATTGTGCACACACAAGACACCCCTTCAAGTATTGGTCGAGGTCCTGCCCCATGTGTGGCCAGTATGCAACCTCTCTTAAGATTTCCAATGTTGTGTGAAACCCCCTATGACCGCGGTGGCCGCATCATGGCGTGACTTAACATCAGGCTTCGGAATGAGGTAGGAACCACCCACTGATCGTGGCCAGCTTTGGATTTCCTTACCAGCAAACCGTCTTGGATTCGGAACATTTTTGGACATTTCATCAACACTCTTAGTCCTCTTTCCCAATGTAATCGGTATCCGTCAGGGGAAAGTTCTCAGGGTCCTCAAGGTGTTGGTAAAACTTACCAATTATTGGATCCCCCTTCTGAGCTGTAATCAAATCAGCATCAGGGTCTCCTTACTCCATTGTGCAATTGAAAGGTCATTGTGAGCATTTGTCTGGGACCTAGTGATAGCAGTGACCTGGATCTCCCCAACAGGGACTCAATCTCAATTAGATCCCCTTGGATGGCCCCGGTTTTGGCCAGCTGATCAGCTAAGTCATTTCCAGTTTTGTCTGGTCCCTCTACTTTGGAATGACCCTTGATCTTTTTCCAATAGATGGTCATCTCATTCGAGGTGACCAGATCATCAATGTTTTGGATCAACTTCCCATGTTTCAAGGGTTTGTTGTTAGCACATAACATGCCTCTGGTTTTCCAATTAACCAGGTGCTCCACGAACCCGTTCCGTACATAATCCGAATCTGTGATTATGACCAGTTCGTGGAGTTGATGCTGGACAGCAGTGAGGATGGCCTGATGCACAGCCATCAATTCTGCACCTGACTACTTCGGGGACCAATTTTGTATCCAGCGGAGGGTTCTGGGGACTCATTCACCCATGCATTCCTACGCCGGCCACCAGTTCTTTCTCCCCGTTGTTGTCAACATGGTAAGAGCATCCATCCACATAGACAGTGGGCATTCCCTCACACTTGTCCTCTTCAAAGACTTGTGTGGGGAATTAAGGTATGCCTCCGTGTTGTCCTTGATTTTTAGACTTTCGTCCTCGAGACAGTTTTCTCTGGCACAATCATGCAAGTCAGCCAGACCTTGCGCGAGGGACTCTTCTTGTTTTGCATATCGCGAGGGACTCTTCTTGTTTTGGCCATATCTGACCTCCACAGGAAAGCCTTGCATTGACAGAATCCAGGAAGTAATTCGGGAATTACTCACATTTCCGGCCCGGATTCTGTCACTTTGGAGATATTGCAGAGGCTGGTGTGGAGTCTCCACTATGATGTGTTCCCCCTGGATAAACGGGCGGTAATTCTTCAATGCCCACACCGTACCGTTGCAGGAGTGCCTTTCACAATCGTTGAATTTTTCCTCCACAGAGGATAAAGTTTTGCTCGCATAGGAGATTACTTTATTGACCTTGTCATGCTTTTGTATAATACTGCCGTCAAGCACGTATTAGAGAACCCCGTCTCCAGGAAGAACTCCTTGTTTCTGACAGGGTAAGCTAGGCAAGGCGCTTGTGAGAGGCTTCTTTTGAGTTGTCTTACTGCCTCGGCTTGTTCTGGACCCCATTCCCACTTGACCCCCCCTTCAGGAGATGAATCAGGGGTCTGGTGATCTCTGCGTAGCCCTCAATGAACTTTCTGCTGTAATTAGTCAGTCCAAGGAGGCTCCTTAGTTCCCGCAGAGTTGTGGGGTCTTTCAGTTTCTGAAGTGCTTCCACTTTCTTTTCCTGGGACAGAGACCCTGAGGAGTAATCTCATGCCCCAAGAAATTAACACGGGTTCTACACCACTGTGCTTTCTGAAAGGAAAGTTTTGCTCCGGCGGCCCTCAACTGCGTCAGAACATAACGGGTCTCTGCTATGTGTTCCTCCACAGATGAACTTTTGATGAGGACATCATCTACATAAGCCAGGTTACCCCTCGCACCCAGGTCGGGCATGGCCTTATGTAGGAAAATATTGAACTCATTACCGGAGTTAAGGTATCCGAAGGGAGTCCGGGTCCATGTGTACTGCTGGCCCCCAAAGGTAAAAGCCAGTTTGTATTGGTCCTCCCTACTGACAGGCACAGTCCAGTATCCATTGGTCAGGTCTATTGCAGTGAATACCTGTGACCCCTGGATCTGGGCCAGCCCTTGGTCAATGTAGGGCAGAGGCCATCGGGAAGTATGGACCCGTTTGTTGAGCTCCCTGAGGTCGGCGCAGAGTCTCCACTGGCCGTTTGGCTTCAATATTCCCAGCACCGGATTATTGAAGGTGCTGTGGACTGGACGGATTATTCCCCGGGACTCAAGGTTCTTAATTATTTCAGTAAGGGACTCCATTGATGCGAGAGGCAAGCGATATTGCTTCACAAACACAGGAGTCATGCCAGGGTCCGTGGGGATTGTTGTTGTGTGGATGTCAGTGCGACCACAGTCATATGAGTCTACCGCAAAGAGATCTTGGAAATCCAAGAAAACTTGTTTCAACTTTTGCTTTTGTTCCAGAGTCACACAGGCATCAGCTAGGTTGACTCTCTCTTCCACCATCTGCCTGAAGCCTGGAAAGACTTCTGGTTTGGCTATCTCAGCGGCCTCCTCCAGCTGGGTGGAGAAGTCCCTGGTCAGAGTGCTGATTTGGACTGGAGGCTTCAGGTGGGAAAGGCAGCCCTCATGGACCTGGAAAATCACCTCATCCCTCCTGAAGTCACAAGTCACATCTTCCTACCATAAGGGCAAGAAGTGTACACCAGGAAGTTCCCCCCATGCCGGTAAAAATCCTGTCTGGTGTTGTATTGTCATCACTGTCACTGTCAAAGCAGTCCTTGGGGATTGGCCCTAACAGTTCATTACCTAAATCTATGGAAAAATGTCGGTCATCAACCGCCATTCCAATAATGGTGCCTGCGGCTAGAGTAATACTCTTTAAGTCGCTGTTATCCACCTCTATTGGAATGGTGTCATGTTCTATGTTGACTAATGGAGTTGGGTTTACCCCAACCCTTGCTGTTGGAGAGAAGCATTTAGATGTATGTAAGCATCAGGGTTTTTCAATTTTTGTCCTCTTTTAACTTTCACTTCCAGGGAGAATTGTCGGGTCCTTTCTGGGATGGTGACTCTTTGATCTGAATTTCAACTGCATAAGGTAGCAATTGAGCTGACCTAAATGCTTTTTCTGGATCATCAAAGCCCATGGGATTATCCGCTAATCGGGACCAAGCTTTGAAGTTTATTAGGTCCAAACTAATGGCAAAGCGATTGAGAATGTCACTGCCTAAGTAAAAGGCGGCAGGGACGTCTCGCACGACCCAACAATTATGGACTATGCTCTTGTTGCCAATGGAGATTTTGAGCATACACCTGCTTGGCAGGAGATGTTTGGAATTAGGTGCTTCCAGGTCCATTTCCCATTTGTCTATCAGTTTGAATGTGGGAATGGCTGGATCTTTGGGAGTTGGCGGAACATGGCTTCGCTGATGAAGCTCTTACCGTTGTTCACACACACTCGAGCGAGAACAGAGTCCTTCCATCATTTAACTGGACAGGGATGAACAACTGCTCTCCAATTTGCTGAATATCAGCCAGGCTCTGAGCTGATTTCACCATCTTTCTGGACTATAGGAGTGGGAGTTTCTGATTGTGGATTAGTATAGAATCTCAGAGTGTTTCCTTCCAGCGTGGAGTACCACTTTAGACTGGAAGGAAGGTTGATTTTCAGAAATAGAGAGGACCCTCCATCACCAGTCTGTTGTCCTACTGCTATTACTGTCACGTCTGGAATTTGGCTATTCTGGAAGTGAAATTCTACTTGGTCAGATTTTTGTTCAACCATGTGGCAGGTGCCGTTTAAACTAACATGGTTGACACTCTGTTTTAATTTTATTGGTCGGCTAGTCTGGGTCCAGAGGACCTTGTTTACGCAATCTATTAGGGGTGACACCTTCTCAGGAGGTCATTCCCAGTAAACAAGGGGTGCCCTCTGGAGTCACAACTATGACCGGGTGTTTCAACTTGTGTCGCCCAATTTTAATGTCCAAGTCTGCCAGTCCCTCAACGGGAATTTCCTTCCCGTCAAAGTTCTGCAGTTGTCCAGGAAGAGAGGTGAGAGGAATTTGGTAATTCTCTCCCCTTCCTGCATTCAGTTCGTCAAAGGCCCTTCTGGACAGAAGGGTAGCTTGAGATCCAGTGTCCACCAGTGCCAAAATTGTACCCTGCCCCTGTACTTGTACCGGGGCAATAGTATCTTCCCTCCTTCTCCTCAAGGGGGCACAGATAATGCACATTTTTGGACAACTGGTGGGCTAACTTTCTGGTTTTGGACATCGCTAGCGAAGAGATTTGGGCAGAATTCTGTGGAGAGCCTTGGGAATCTGAAAGAAAAAGTTGGCAACTGGAGATCAGAGCCATTGTGGTTCCCCTGGCTCCGGTTCTGGGCCGCCCCCCTTTTTGGAGGCAGTCACCAGGATGGGTTTGAACCAGGGGATTTTCTTGCTGTTGGTTCTGGGATGAGATGGTGGGCGGCGGTAGCTCAGTCTCCACATCTCCCCAGTCTGGATTTGCATCCCTAGGGACCCATTTTCTTTGGGAGGAGTTCCCCCTCTCTGAAGGAGAAGATCCTTTTCCCAGGATCCTCTGAGGATCCCTCTCCTCAAATTGAAGATCTGTACCTCCTCCTCAAACTGAGTCTGTTTGGGTCTTTTGTTCTCCTACCCCCCTCTGCTCTTAGGAGGCAGACTTTCAGGGGCAAGAGATTTTGTTTCCGGTTCCTGGGTTTCCAGGGCTGTTTACAAGTGAGGAAGGAAGCTTCCTCCAAGGCTTTACACCCCCTTCCCTTTGTGCCTCCTCCCTGGGAACCGGTGAGTTATCGGGGTGCTGCCCCGTCATTGTTCTGGGCACCAGGTCCAGAGTTGGGTGCGTTCTGCGCCGGCATGCCGATCTGAGGGTTCTGCTGAGCCCTCAGTATGTGACCCAGATCCCGCGCCATGTTTTGAACCTGGCGCTCTAACTGGGAAACCCGCTCAGGCTGATACGGGGCCCTGTTTTCTCCCCTGGGCTGATCCCGGGAAGGGTAGCTGTCCTCCTCTGGTAATACCCCGGTTGGGAAGATTTGGGTACCCCTCCACCCTTGCCTCCCTCTCCCGGATTCAGTGGTCTGGGCTCAGGGAATTGGGGAAAGAAGGATGGATGGTTTTGGGCTGAAAGTTGGGTGGATACCTGGGGAAAAAGTTCTGCCCAGGATTTGGAGAATTTCTGCCCTCCTGTGGGAAGTTAGGAGGGAAGTTCCCTGGTTAGGTGCTTGGCTGGATCCCCCCCTTGGGCTGGAGGAGTCCACACATAACCCAGGATGGGTCGATTTCCCTTGTAACGGGACTTACATAATCAGGAGAGCGAGGGACCCCATTTGTGGGGCTGCCTCCTGGCTCCCTGTCTGTGACTGGCCCGAGGACCTTCTGGGCCTAGCATTATTAGGTGCAGGTAGGTTTTTAGGCCCCCCATCTCCAAATCCAAAACGGGGGTGACCTTACCTCTGCCACCTTGGCAGCAGCAGGGGTGCTGTTGGTTTTGGGGTTTTTGGGCGGATTATTTTGTTTTCTACCGGTTTCTGCACCTCATAGATCCGGGTAGCCTGTTCAATGACCCAGTCTAAAGATCTTTTCTCATGAAAATCTCTCACGAGCTGGGTCATTATGTATTTGGGCAAGGCATGGAAAAACGTATTAATAAATTCTCTGCTATCCGTGCGCACCCTTCTTGTGGTCTGTGCAAAAGCACGCTTTAACTCCTGCACAAATTCTTGTGGGGCCTGATCCTCCCCACATTGTAAATTGTAGGCTGCCTTGCGAGCCTCTTGGGGATTTCTGTGAACAGAAAAATGTTTTAATATGGCCGCCTTATAGGTGGACCATCTTAAATGATTTTGGTCCTCCAGCCCCGCAAAGAAACTGGAGTATTCCGGGGAGAAGGTCCACTTTACATATTGAATACAGCTTTGGCTGTCCTTCAAATGGAAAGTCTCCATCATTTGCTCATAGACTCCAAGTGTTCCAAACAGAATACTTGGCGTTCTTATGTAAGGCGTGATGACACTCCTGATCGCCTTAATCTGCTTTAAGGGGTCCTTAAGCAAGGCCCTTTTTGCCTTATTGGCCTTTTTGGTTCGGGTAACCCTTGTCCATTCATCTTCTGACTCAGAGGCACTGCTCCCAGAGGTTCCGTCTGTTCTTCCAGGTTTTCCCGGATTCTGCGAGCCTGGGAATGGCTGGCAGAATGTGGGGACCTGGTCTCCTGTGTCCTGTACCGCTCAGAGGAGTCTTCAGATCCCTCCTTGCTGCCAGGATTTGATGGGTACCCCCCACTGACCTAACTGGGCAGAGGTTTCAGGATGCCCTTAATGGGCCTACTCTCCTGGGGTTCCCATCAAATTGCACTGTGCTTGGTGCCCATACCCGGATGCCCGCCCCTCCATTCCTGGGTGGTACTGGCCTATGAGCCCCATGCTTCTGGCTGGATAGTAATCTGCCATCCCTGTGGCCCTGTGCTCATGTGCGCCAGGGGACATGGGGGTGGCAGAGTCCAGGGACTGAGAGAAATAAAGGCCTCTGGTACTAGGGCTCCTGGGTTATGCTCAGGAGTTTCTCTTTCCCAGCGAACCTCATCTCTATCCGCCCCTGCTCCCTGTTGCAATGCAAGAGCCTGCGCCTTCAGTTCCTCAGTTAAGGCCTTACTAGACTCTATCAGTCTCTCCTGCATCGCTACCTGTTGTTGGAGCCTATCATTGTGCTGGCAGAGAGCCTCATTCTCTCTCTGTGTTTCCTGATTGGTCCTGGAGCACTGGGCCAGTCTTTGCTGCAGGAGGGTTACCTCCTGAGCTGTGTCCCTATTGGCCTGCTCCTTTCTTGCTAGAGCATCCTCCACCTCCTGGTGTGCTCTAACAAGTTCTGGTGTTCTTTTTGGAGGTCACCCAGTCCCTGGTGGGCCAGGTGATTTTCTTCCATTTTCCTTTTTAAGTGGCAGACTTCCTGGCCTAAGGTATCCCTTTCCTGACTAAGAGCCTGCATCTGTGCCGCCAGGTCGTCCCTTTGCCTTTGGAAGGCACCAGCTTTCTGGCGCTCCTGTCAAACTCTGCCTGGGTATCCAGGTCTTTCAGAATCAGTTTATTGCTCTCTGCCTTCTCCCTATCTAGGTGGCTTTGCAGGGTGACTACCTGCTCAGCACATGCCCTATTGAAGTCTAACTGTTGCTCCAGCTTTTTCTGGCTCTGCAGTAGGGAGTCCAAACCTTCTTGGTACTCCTTCTGCAAGGCCAGAAATCTGGTATCCTGGTCAGCCTTTTCCTGTTGCAGGATGTCCATATCCCTCTTTATTTTAATGATGTGCTGTCTACTCTCATTTTCTGACTCCTGGCTCCCCTGCAGCCTCTGCTCAGAAGAGACCAGGTCAGATTGGACCTTCTCTAACGCCATCTGTCGCTTATTCGCCAGATCTTGGCTTTCAGTACATTTATCCTGCATGTCTCCCATATATAGGTACAGGTATGCCGCTATCCTAACCATCTTGTCTTGTTCATCCTTAGCTTTAGGAGCCATGTATAAGTTCACTCAGGGCACATGTAAGGGACCCTGATCTCTCCATATATCTGACCCTGTTTCCGTGACTGTTGCGTGATGGCCTGCAACCAGACCGTCTGGTCCTGGTGAGTCCACTCACCTCTCACAAATAACTTATGTAAGAAGTGCTCTCTGGCTATTTTCATGTCTACTAAGGTCGTCATTCTGGAATTTGAGTTCCTCCTGACTTACAGAAGTTTGTATTTTATTTTTGCAAAACAGACCTTTTCCTTAGAGCGTTCCTTTGAG